>JALIZF010001532.1:0-387202 GCA_029948255.1 Telmatactis stephensoni
TAAGTAGTAAACACTGTAGCAAATGTATAGCAAATTTGCAAGTTTGGCAGTTTGCCACGGTAGCAAATGTGTAGTAAATATGAAGTTTGATTTCGAGTTTGCTGTGAGAGCAAATGTAACAGCAAATTTGCAAATTTGGCAATGTTTGTAACGGTAGTAAATGTCAAGTAAATATTGAATTTGCCTTTGATTTTGCTGTGAGAGCAAACGCAGCGCAAACTTGAGATTTAATTGCGCTCCAATTATAGTATATTTATCGTTGTGCAAGCCATTGTAAACATGATCAAACTATAAATTGCTCTTTGAAAAGTATAATTTCTAGATTTGCGTGTACGCTGTTTGATACATCGCGCTATCGCATAACATGGAAGCTTAACGTGCGTTATTGCGTCAGGACGATATAATACTCATAGAATCAAACTTTTATTAGGAAATATTCAGTATATATACAAACATCTTTAAAATGCATTTAATTGAAAATTATGACTTTCAAAATCAATCTAATCAATCACCTCTAAATCCCTCTTTCATTTCAACCTTTGATCCTTTAATAAGATTTTTCAAATTTCAATTCATTTCAATCTAAATCAAGTATGCTAAAATGCAACTTTGAAATTACTATCTATTTTAATATCTAAAACCCTCTTATATATGTTTTAATAATTCTATAATGTGACTTCTCAAATGAAATCCAATTCAATTTAAAATCAACATTGCTGGATTATAAGTTTGATAATATACACTCTAATTCCCTTGTGTTATTTTGTCATCTCACTATTTCACTTTTAACAAACTAATACACTGTCTAGCTAATTTTGGAACCAGTATCTGACATGATAGTTTGTTTAGCTCTCTGAAGAGATGCAAAATCTTGTTATTTAATTTATATTTGAAATGTTTTCAAGGAGAGAAAAATTAATTAGCTACAAGGCAATACAAGTTTCTTCAAAAGTCAGTACATTTGTACATGAATCCAATAACAAGGTCTGAATACTTTATGACCCAAACACAAATAATACCACGGTTACATCTCACTCAATGTCAGACTTGACTGACGAAGTACACATCAATGACCCAGGAAGGTGTGATTGGACAATACAAATACTTTAACTTTCCACAACTTCCACAGGTTTTTGCTTACAATTTTGAATAACTTATGCAACATCGAGGCGGACATTGAGCAACATACTGACCATTAACTTGTTTATTGCTTAACTAAGCTCACTTCAAATCTCATACGAAAATAAATAACCTAACTTGGGACTGTGATCAAAATCCAAACTGCAAGTTCATTGAAGAGCCTCATCCAAAAAGACATACTAATTATGTTCTTATTGATTTGAGAGCTTAGGAGAATACTGACTAAGATCAAATTAATCACACATCACTTAGGCTATTCTTGCATTGACCTCTTTCAGTTTTTCACAAAGAGAAAATATTTTTACCCTTGAAAATTATAATTTTGCTTTCTAAAAAGAATGGTGTAAGAGTCAGCTCAAAATAATAATCTAATGACATTAACTGAAAATGATGAGGAAAATGATTTTGAGTACCAGCTGATATTGTGCTAGTCTGTTTGCAATAATTGTCCAACATCAGTAACACTCTGTAATGAGAAAGTAAAAGAATCATTACTAGTCTGCAACATGTAGCACAATATAGTCTGCAGGCCTGTGCTCTTACAGCAGTGCCTGGGTGCCTGAGAACAGCCTTGATTTGGTTTAATATTTAACACTCTTCTACACTGTGTATTAAAGTGTCATGTAGTGTACAAAGTAATCATGTCACTACTGTTTACAACACTTTTGATGCCCGAAACAATAGCACAAAGACCTTGAATATACTTGAGTTCATTTTGGTGTGTTAATAAATACAGGGGGAAATTATGACAACAATATATAGCTTTAATATTCACTTACCAATTATAAGGAATTTCAGTGAAGAAAGCTGGTCATCATATATTGTGAATCGAAATCTAGAATAACAAAATAAAAGAGTTCCACAGTCAATAGGATTATTTGAAAGCAACGTAGTCGTGATGGGCTTTCAAGATATAATAGTATCCTCTCGGATCATGTTATTTACGACTGTTGTCGAAATTTTTCCTTAAGAAAACACTAGAAACTTGCTCCTTTGGAAACCACAAAACTATACATTACTAGGGTATAAGTAGGGAAAATGTCCCAGTTAAGAAAAGAGCGTTTTTATTACCCTGTGAGCAAAGGGATTTCGGCTCTGGAATTCTGAACTCCTTCTCCCGAAAGCTCGAAGGTCAATTTCGAAAATTTGCTAAAGTACGAATATAAAAGCTCAACGAGTCCGAGCTTTCCTTCACAAGTCAAAATGTGAATTAATAAATAAACAATTTTTCTTATGTAAAGTATCTAAAGAATCAAAAATACAATTAATTACAGTTAGTTTACTTACTATTTTGAAGTAATTGTAGCACAGACAGCACAATACTGAAATATCCGCCGCCATTTGTCGATCGCTTCTTCTCTCCATTGCGATAAAATACGAAGGTTTTATGCATCAAAACAATGACATTTTTGAAGAAAAACGTCTCTTAACTTGTCCCTCTTCGTTTTAACAAGAATAAAAATCATTTTCTAGCACAAAAGAAGAAATTTTCGCTTCACAACTTGTCCAACACTCCTCGCTTCAACAGTTTCAACTGAAACTGGCCGCCGAGCCACGCGCCAAGCAATTCAAACATGTCACATGATAGCATACGGTGCTTTCATTGGTCAATCGATAATCCCAAGATTAGCCACCAGTTTCCCTCAGATTTACAGATATGGATTGCATGGCTATAGAAAATTTGTATTTGTTATTATACTTTTCTCTCTCGGCCTTTTTCGAATTTATCTACTTTTTTGCAAACGAAATAAAATCAACAAAGCACAGTTTGCTACTTATATAAACCAATAGCAAATTCGGAGCACCAGATTTGCAGTATAGCAAAAGTGTAGCAAATTAAAATCCAAATCTATAGCAAATATAAGCCAAACTCAGTAATTGCGTTACATTTGCTAGATTTGTAAACGTGAAGTTTACATCAATTTTGCTACTCGTGTAAACCAATAGCAAATTCAGAGCACCAGATTTGCAAATGTGTAGCAAATTTAATGCAAAAGTACAATTTTACCTGGCTACGCAAATCTACAGCAAATATGAGACAAATTCGGTAATTGCGTTACATTTGCTATGGTCGGAAATGTGGAGTTTACATGAATTTTGCTACTTAAGTAAACCAATAGCAAATTCAGAGCACCAGATTTGCAGTATAGCAAAAGTGTAGCAAATTTAATCCAAAAATAAAATTTACCTGCCTATGCAAATCTATAGCAAATATGAGCCAAACTCAGTAATTGCGTTACATTTGCTAGATTTGTAAACGTGGAGTTTACATCAATTTTGCTACTCGTGTAAACCAATAGCAAATTTGGAGCACCAGATTTGCTCTGTATTTGCTCATTATGCAAACTTGAGCAAATCCATTTTTTCGTCCAGTGTAAGGATGAGAGAACTAAGCAAATATGAGGCCGTATTATATGCCGTATTACATAGTTGAAAAGTGGTTTGCCATATTTTACATAAAACAATCGGAAAATAGGAAACTAAGAAGCAGTTATATAATAAATCCCTAATTAGATATTTTCTTGTGTATTACGGGCTGACATTTTACTCATCGCTCGTATTTTGCCTCACCTAAAGGCTCGGCAAAATACATACGCGACTCGTAAAATATCAGCCTGTAATACACAAGAAAACATCTAATAAGTGGTATGTATTTTCGCATTTTGGCAATAAAAATGCAAAAGGGACAAATTTAGCAAAGCAAGTATACAAGGGCGCTTTCATTACAAAACAATTGAACATTCACTAACACATTTACATACAAATTTACATACACATACACACGTAGCAGCCACCATGCGAATCATGTCTGATCACGGAGAACAGCTTAGATCGAACCAGTTCGTTTTCACTGAGGGAGGAAAAACCGGAGGACCCGTAGAAAAAAACATCGAAGCAAGGGAGAGAACGAACAAAAAACTCAAGCCACATGTGATGACCCGTCCGGGGATCGAACACGGGACCACAGCTGTGACAGACCGGCGCTCTCACCGCTCGGCCACTCTTGCTCCCTTGCTGCTTATTTGATCTTTGGAATCAGTAAAGCTTAGTTAGTAACTGTACGAAATTTCATTAAAAATCTATGTTCGGTTTAATTTCTACGGAATTACCTTAAGATCTGTATACAATATTTACCAGAAGCATCTACACGTTACACTACATCGATTGTCTTGGTTGTCCATTGTGAAGGAGAGAATGACTTGGCACATAACAAAGCTGCAAGACTCATAAAAGCACAATGTCTTCCCTTCGAAAGGTAACTAAAGCGATCGTCGCATTAATGAATACTTCCAGCAAGAATTTAAAATTAGACAAGAGGTACTTACCTTGAAGTGTAATTGAAATTCTCAGAAGATACATGGAGCATTATGGGATAATTATGCATACTTTCTTCCTACCTACTGGTCAGCGGTCACGTTTAAAAAAGTAGTATAAAACACCGAGAATATGCTCAGTTAACCAGTTCTTTCTGGAGTGCAACATTGGCCGAGGTCTACTCCAACATGGATGGGAGGGAAAGACTAGAATAATGGGTGGGAAGCATTATCCCATAATGCTCCGCATATCTACAGAGAATTACAATTACACTTCAAGGTAAGTACCTCTCGTCTAATTTTAAATTCTTCTTCGATATGTTCCACATTATGGGATAATTATGCGACTTCAAAGTACCGCGGACAATGTGCAAAGAAATATCAACATATGAATAAAGTGGCAATCAATTTATTGGACAGCATTGCATTTATAACTTGGAAAGCTACATTTCTTTTACTCTTAAATAATGTTTACGAAATGTGCGTTCATTGGACCAATCGGCCATCTTCAAAATTTGGGAAAGAGGCATGCCTGTTACGTAAGCATGAGTAGCAGCAGCTCCTCTCACACTATGAGCTTTGAATAATTGTGGTATCTATTCCTGATAAGCTTACACTATTTTAATCCACCGAAGCTATAGTTGCTGTGGAAGACAGAGGATGAGCTTAATGAAAGAATAAACATTTGGAAAAAGAAGCTTTTGGCGGCCTGAGAACCACTGCAAGTCTATAAAAATATTGTTTTCGTCTTTATTGACTTTGTCTAATCACTTCTTCTAACAATTTCAGCCAGAAGTTTTTTAGAAAGGTTTTTGTACCAGCACAAGGAGCGTCGCCGACACTCGCCAATGCCAAAACTTCAAAATCGAAAGACTCCTGTAAAATCTAATTTTCAGAAAACTAAAACAGTATAACTTAAAAACATTTTTCTCAACTCAAATACTAACACTGAACAATAGGAAAGTAAAAGTAAGTACCTGAAAAAAACAAATTTCCACTACTAGCTACCCCAAATTTTTATTTAAGCAGCCCGCCATTCATAACATGTAAACAAAAACAACTCTCGCTCTTTTGCCGGTAAAGCCTATCAAGTGTTTTCCTCGTTTCCTGATTGGTTGGGAATCTCAACCCTTTATTCTGATTGTTTATATTTCTCACATGTGAAAAGTGCTATACGCGACGCTGATTGGATTTTTTCGCATGTAGATTAAAATATAAATATAGAATTATATTTATGAGGTTTGCTGCATAGAATTCTCGTAATATATGTAATAGAATTGTACACTTTATGGCTTGCCAAACACTGAGCTTGATCAATTACAGTATGTACAAATGCTTCTCAACTGGTATCGTTATTTTATTAGTTTTTTTTTTTAATTTCCTTGCAGAAAGTATTTTTTATGCTTTGAAACTGGAATGCTTTAGTTGAATTAAGTGTGATGCTGAAAGAGACCTAGAGAAAATGAGCCTTGTTTGACGGATTTGACTGATTGATGGCGCAGCGTGTTTAGATAGCCTCATCTAGAACGCTTCTGGGCCAATCAGAGTGAGCGTACTATCCAAATTATTTTATAACACTGCATCTCACACCACTCATGAGCCTGAGGGTTCTTGTTGTGGCTTGTCCTCTTCAATGCGAACAATTGGGTTTTGCTTTGTAACAAAGCATTCGGCAAATCACGTGAGCATCGTTTCTATCCTATCAATTGTCATACTAATTACATGATTAGGCTCTCTTTCTTTTAATTGGTTATACTTCATTGCAATTCTCAATACTCGAAATTATATGCGAAAGTGAATAAGGTACAAATTAATCTGATAAGTGTCCAGGGAATAATGTCTACGTGGAATATATAATTGGCTTAGCCATAATAGTTGGACGTACACTCGATTTCTCATTCAGATCCACTTCAAGCGGCAAAGGGGTCACTCGCTAGTTGAACGGCCAACCCTACCGCCCCTACGAAATTCGTGCGGTTTGCAGATGGGCCCCATCACTAGAATACGAGTGTTGAGAAATAGAAAACAATTTTAAACATTTCATAGATTTTTATTATTTTTTCATACTAACTTAATTTTAATTTTTCTACTAATTTACCAATTTATTCCACCTATCCCAAATGCTGCAACCAATATAACGTGTTCTTCCTTCTATTCCTCAAATTCTTGTCCAGCGTCAAAATCCATGCAGGGTATTCATAAATTTTAAGCAAACTAACGAAGCGTCGTTCTTATCGTCCCATATATCATCACATACAGTATCCACATATTAAAGTACCTGACATTGACACACTCCAGAATTATCTGTACAAATAGTGATTAAGGTGTTCGTACCTATTGATTAGTTTGTTGAGCATGAATTTTAATCGCCGCGTTTTCTTACATCAAAACCTTTTCCAATTTCTGAGAAATTTATAGCGGCCATCTGTTTTTGATCCTTGAAATTTGTACCGGTAATAATTTTTCTGCCAATTAGATTAAATAATTTGGACATCAAAAATGTTTTTTGTGGGGGGAAAATTGGTCAAGAATTTAAAATGAATCATTTTCATTTTTCATTAATCCAGTATAAAGGCAAAAGAGGACTACATGCAGCATGTATCGCGCCAATTTAGTCCTTAGAATTTGCGATACAAATTTGCGCTACGTTAACGCTGTGTAACACGGAACGAATATTATCGCACGATCCAAGAGTTAGAGTTTCTACGTTTATTAATTTGTATTTCATAAGACCTGATAAACAAACAAACATCTATTTTAAAGTATAGTTCATTGTATACTACATTGATGTCCATATCCTTAGCGAGTTTTTCAATGTATTCGACCCAGTGAACTATTTCAATAAAAAGGTGTAACTTCCTTGACCTACTTTATCAACTTCTTTTCTTGGGCGCTCATCGAAGCATGATTAATGACAAGATCAGCAGTACAAGCCAGTCCAACCGTTGTAGGGCTTACTGTAAATTGAGGAGCAGCGACTGCAAAAGTAAGACAAGCAAGAGGTTGTTATAATTATTGTCATGTTACGTGATTCACTGAAATCCTGACGAAGTTATATTTAAGGTATGTGTAGGTAAATGGAACAAATAAATGATATGAAAATAATTAATAAATCATGTTGTCTTTATAACCTACCACTCTTGAGGCACGTGACACCAACGTCCTCGTTATGCAAACAGGCTGTATATCCCCATTCACTATGACTACAGCTGGCAATGGACATTTCTGTACCAGTACAACCAAGGCCAGTAAGCCATATTATACCTTTGACAGGGACCTGAGGTGATCTGACTAATCGGCGCTTAGAATTGAACAAAGAACCATTTTGATGTAAACAAACAACCAACCAAAAAGCAAACAAATGAACAAACAAGCAAACTAATAAACAAACAAATAAACAGACAGTTTTGTGTATAAGCATAAGGCTAGCACAAACAATATACACAGATTTAGTAAAATTATGTATTCCTCATTGGCAGTGTTTTGTCTTTTTTCACGCCTCTACGATATATGCATATGTTGCTTGACCTTATGCTTGCATTGCTTGTGTGAACCAGGCTTTAAAATTGAAACCCTTTAAAAAACTCGTGTTTTTCTTTTGCCATTATACTACTGCCTATTTTTCGGAATACTATAATATCCAAAATAATTTTGTTTAGATAGGCAGTAAGACGAATCTTTATTATAAAGTACCCTGAGTTAGATCACCACATATTGAAGCGTCTTTCCTGTTCTAATTAACAGCCATGCTAAGGGTAAATAATATTTTAACCGACCACATTGCTCAATAGACCTTTCCTCTTACTTTAGGAGTATCGGCTGAGACTGCCCTTGAGTAATTCATCACACAAGCATTGTGTTCAATTCCATGGACCATTATTTATAAACCACTTCACCGTTATATCTGACCTTGCTCAAAAGCAGCCTCGACTGCGCGTAATGTATTCTTGATAACAGCCCGTGAAAAGGCAAAAAATGCACACAAATGAATTCAGAATTAGTAAAGCAATTTCCACGGGTTTTGCTCAAAGCAGGAGCCGGCTGCCCTTGATTATCCTAAGAGTGGTTAAACCGTGAAATAGATTTTAGGCAGATACACCTGATAGTAGGTTATGATTTAAATCGTTTGTTTTTCAGTCTTTATAAAAATCAATCTTGGTAAGTGATAGTCTTTTCAATCTTTTTCAGTCTATATAAAAATGACATGCATATATTAACATACATGTAGCCTTACTGCGAAGATGCAACGATTTAAAATATAGCTATTTCGACGTATCTACTGCAGAAGTGTTATAGAAATATTTTTGACTATGTGAAATGCATTGAAAAGAAAAACACGAAGTTAAGAGTGATGAAGAATTTTAATGGAGTTGGACAGGGCAGTTTGTTATTACCTCGAATGTCTTTCGGAAACGTTCGGAAAAACTTGGTAAGTGATATATTTAACAATGTTTTTACGTCCATCAATAGAGACAGTTTTCATAGACAGTGCATGTCATAGGTTTTGTAAAAGCAATTACTAGTGTTTGTTTGGCCTTGCCATCAAGGTCCACATGTTTGAGCTCTTCGTACATACGAAGGCCATTAATTACATTTTTTTAATAGGTGCTGAAATATTGTATAATGAATTGTGTTATTTGATAGTTTACATGCAATTTTTGTAAACTTGTTTACTGTTGCTAAAGGATAGAACATTTGCGAAAGGCTCAAACGAGATCGAGACGAACACTTCAATATTGTATTACTTACACTCAAAAACGGCGACCTCAAAATTGAATATTGATTTAAAAATTATCCATAAGAATAAACCTAACACATCCTAGAGTACAAACACTAAAAGTGTGCAACATAAATAGTACTAAATAGTGCTAAATTATGCAAATTCTTTTGTTTTCTATTGTTTAAGTAGTGCTATTTAGTACTAAATAGCACAAAGTATTGCACACTTTTAGTGTTTGTACTCTATGCCTATTAAAGCTGAGCCTTATCAATGGGCATAAACATATTGTTAAAAACATCATTTACCAAGATTTTTGACTTGAATTCCTGTCAAACTTGTCAACAGTCGTCAGTCACATGGAACTTCGTGCTCACTTCGTGCTTGTCTGTTACCTGTCCGTGATTTCTCCTCATCGCACAGAATCCTATTGTCTTTCGGGACATCCATTGTTACGGTGGGCTGAGAGACTTTTGTACATTTGCATAAATTATGATGAGATCGTTTCTGAGTCTACTCAGAGTTAACCTCTATTAACTCTGGTCTACTTTAAGAGTTTTATCAACCAAAACTCACCAGAAACATTAAAAACTTGGCTTAGGATTGAAATTGACTGACAAAATAATTATTTTAGACAAAGAACTCTGTAAATGGTAACACTGACTAACTGACACTCTTTCATCTTTGTTTACACCAGTCAGAACTACAGTAAAGTTTTTACCAAATCTAGTCTTAAGTCATAATCTTCTCCATAAAGTGATTCTGTTAAAGTGTATTTACTTTAATTTTGAATATGATTACCATTTCTGTTCTACTACACGAATAAGTATTTTATTTGAGTATCGATCAAACTAGCGAGCGTCCATAGTTACAAAGTAAACAAAGCAAGTGTTTTTGATAAGTTGGCTGAATCAGGCTTTCAAACTGTCTTCTGATCAATAATTCTCTCTCTCTCCGCTTACTCTCCACATATTCTTTATTGTTTTTTAAACTCTGATTTAATGTTAAAGATCAATCTAACATTAAAGATTAATAATAATGTGATGAATTGTCGAGGACCCAGTCGAGTCCTTAACAACCGCTGATCCAAATTGAGCGGGAAATTCAAAACTCTTCATGAGTTTTGTTGTTTCCTTACAGAAGACAAAACAAACATAATGAAAACCCTACGAAGGTATATATATTTTCGATTAGTCGCCAGAATTTAGCTGTGTTTTTGAAATACGTTAGGTTGTAAATTCATTCGAGAGCACTGAACGATATGCAAATGAGCCAATTAATGGCGACTAAAAAAACCGGGACTAAAAAACATGTAACTCAAAAAAGATATTAAAAAAGTTTTGCCAATCATCAAACTTAAGGGTGTAAAATTATTGTTATATATGTATCTTTGTTTTGCACCTTCAGCCTCACTGAGAAGTCGTCGTGCTGATCAGTAAATCAAGCATTTTTTTCGAGCTCCATACAAAAATGACCGTAAAATAGCTTGTTTTGCCGGTGAAAAAGATATTAAAAAAATTTAAGTGTCGTCGTTTATATTGATATCAGTTGTTAGTTTATTATGTTGACTTTCATTTGCACCTTCAGCCTCAGTGTGTTGGAACTGAGATACGGAAAGCAATAAAAACACTACTTTTCATAGCCCACTGACGCCATTTTGGCCGAATTTCTTTGTAAATCACATCATTCAAGAGACACACTCGGATGAACATGGTTTGAATCTAGCGCCAAAACAATAGAAAAAGTCCCGGATGTGTCCCTGAATTCTGTGCGATGTGAACGTTTCCGAAAGACATTCGGTCGATTCGTACATCATTTCGTCTTTACTTGTTTGTTCCCGCGTGTTTTCTGAAAATATTCCGACTTTTCTATTGTTAACATTATTGTTTCTATTCAGTTAACAAGCATAGAACTTCGTGTCCAGTAGGCCTTTTTACCGTAACACTATTTTCCAATTCCGTGCATATTGAAACAAAGAACTGCATCGTAGAATGTGCGGAATGAGAACTTCTTTTGTTTGAAATGAAACTTCCCTTTGTCTTCCAATCAAGAACGCATAAAAATAAGGCTCCGAGCAACAGAACTTGGAGCCATATTAATGTCTTCTTGATTGGAAGTTTTATTTCAAACAAAAGAAGTTAATAATGATAATAATAAAAATAATAATAATAATAATAAATATAGTTTATTTCTCCAAAATTGCACTGATACTAATCATATTAGAGTGCTTACAATATATCCGTGAAAAAGTTAGCGAACTAAATTGTACTAAATAGTGCGAAATCCTTTGTTTTCTATTGTTTAATTAGTGCAAATTAGTGCAATTTCTTACAAAGTTTTTCACGGATATATTGTAGAGTTGCCGCACTTAACCCGTGAAAAAGTACAAAATCTACTTTGCACTAAAAGTATAAAATCCTTTGTTTTCCATTGTTTATTAGTGCTATTTTGCAATATTTAGCGAGTACAATTTCACGGATTAAGTGCGATCACTCTCTATATATTAATGTTAATGATGAAAAAATTCCTGATGTTTCATTGTGTACAAAAATTATTAAGTTCACATTCCGCACATTCTACGGTGCAGTTCTTTGTTTCAAGATGAAGTTGGAAAATAGCATTATGGCAAAAAGGTCTAGTCAGAACTCATACATGTTCTGGTGAATAACAATATACCGTGATCTCATAATTTGAGCGAAGCATGAGGTATATCCATTTTCAACACGATGACATAGTATCTACTGCATTCTGCAGTATAGATACAAAAGGGTTAATGGGGCGAAATGGAATGGCGAATGGCAATCGACGATTGGTGATTGCACGACCGAAATTTGGGATAACAAGAATTGCGGCTTCATTTCCATTATTCAAATACCCAAGCAATGTTGGTACCATGCAATAAAGACCTTATTGGACAAAGTGGTCGATAGGGGATTCATAACAAGCGTCCAGCCAATAAGTAAATCAGACTTGTTTCTATAGAACTAATTAAACGCGAGCAGTGCATTGTGGTAGTGAGTTTTGTACTTCATGCATGAACCGATATAAAGGCACTACTAATGTTCGTTCTGACAATGACAATTCAGGGTTATACATGAAGTAAATTTCTAAATCATTGTGATTGATATCTAAAAGGTTTTGAGTATGCTTTTTACTCGGGCTTCCTGTGGAATGCCCGAGGTATAAATTCGGCTTCGTTGTCGTTTCGACGCAAAACGCAGTCTGGCAAGTAATGCGCATGCGTGAAGTCAGAAAGGCGCATGCGTCGATAGCTACTTTGAAAAGCACATGGTTATCGGTGGTTATCATGGCTGTCTGTAAGATGTCGAGAGATTCAAGGGTAAATATGATTTCTAGTACGCTCAAACTACATACAAATGCACACGCTGTTCGCGGTAGACCCACACTAAAAGATGTCGAGCGTTTTCGAAACGGGTCAAACCTTATGAGAGACCGCGAGCTTTACGAGCGAACAAAATAGCTAGCTAGAAGGAAAATCAATGAATTTTACTGTCGTTACTATTAAGGCAGACTGAAACGTGTTGGTTTTATATGCCGTAAATAGTTTGATAGCCGAGTCAAATAGTGCCGGAGAACACACCAGCTCTAGAAATACAAACTGAACATTAATTATAGCTTGAAATAGCATTGACTAGAAGCACTCCCAGACATGTCCAATACACACGAAAAATTAAATACAGACGTTGTTTAAAGAAGAAGACTTTTAGATCATTAAATTCCTAGTATTAGCGCAAGCTATTTCAGGAGTAAAGCCATGGATCGAAGTACCGAAGCAAGATAGTTAAGATTAGCCATGACTTACGCAATAGAATATCGCTTTGCAGTCGATACTGACGAGTATTAAAAAACCTTTGGCTGAATGCCGGACTTTGAACATCGCTGTCAAGCGACAAAAATCTCTTCAAATGCAACATCAAAGTCATCCAAGCTTTTAGCTCTATCGTCACAAGGGTCAAAGTAGACCTCGAGTCCGCTAGCCGAAAACAGCAACAAAAAGGCGTATTGAGTTAGTTTATTGGCTTAGTGTTTTGTGAAGCAATTTCTTTTATATTTATAGCGACATTTTGCTACAGAGCCGCAGAGAGGACCATTTTAATTTTGCATATGTTTTGTAACCACACATTGACAATAAATACACAAAATTCACCACTCAAAGTCATTCATCTTCTGGATGGTCCAGTGGATAGAGCTCTGGCTTTCGAAGCGTAAGGTCCGGGCTCAATTCCCGGCGGTGAGGAAAATTTTTTTTCACTTTTTTTTTTCCTTTTTCACACATTTTTTTCTTTTATAGCTAATGACTCTTTCTTCGCTAAAGAAATTATTGGTTTATTGATTTAGATTTTTGTCCTCAAATGAAAACTCGTTATTTTACTAAAATGTATTGTTTGGGCTTCCTGTGGTCATTTCGGTAAATCCACGAGTTTGATTATTTTTTCAAAATTTCTTCTGGACCAACAATAGCGCGCCAGTTTTACATAGTGCAGTCTGCGCGACTCTGGTTGAAAAGATGTGGAGCTTACAATGTATCTGAATCAGGTACGCGTTCAATAACTATGCTTCTCTAAAGAAGCCCGAGTTCAGTCGCAGCTATGCGTCTTGTTTAGATTAGATTTGCTGTCTCGCCCGTTTGATTCAAGCTCGCTCGTTCCTTCAGCAACTAATATTTATTCTTTCATACTTGTCATACTTGTCATATCCATTATAAAATGCATGCCATTACTGAGTTGAAAGCGTCCTTTATTAATTTGGTGTTTTTACTACGAATACAGTCGACTCTCCCGTAAGCGACCATGTCAACAGTACACCATAGGCGGTCCAAATGTTGAGTCATACGAAAAATATATAATTAACTCGCATTAATTTCTCCATGAAGTGCTCGCTTACGAAAAGCTAAAAGAAAGAAAGAAAGAAAGAAAGAAACTGAAAGAAAGAAAAAGACGAACTATCAACTCCAGAAGTAGTTGTGGTTGTTTACAAGAGGAGGTCGCGCGATCGCTTAAGAGGTGCAAGTTATAGGTCTTATAGTGATTTGTATGGAAAACTTTAACCAATTTTGAAAACTGGGCCCACTAGAGAAGTGGCGCTATATGGCAGTTTATAGGTGGTCACAAGTGAAAACTATCCTGGCCCATATAAAAGCGCTAGCCGTGTTAGTCTTTTGTTTTTTTTGTTTTTTTTTTTCACTAATGGTTTGGTCAAGGCAATAATTCCAATGGATTAAGCAAGTTCAAAAGGAACCAAATTGGAGCAATGTACTGCGTGGTGAACTAGGTGGCATTTGTTGGGCTCTGTCAGCTTTAATGAAAGCTGCATATTAATTCATTATCAAATTCTCAATTATTCAAATTCTATGGGGTTTTAGAGCTCATTTGAGATTTGGGGAGCATGGAATTTATGCGTGAAAATTATGCCTACGCGCTAGAATAGGGCAGCTTAGTAATGGAAACTACTAAGAATCGTATTCAATCGCGTTAGTTTTCAGTTCATGAAAATCCTTTCGTTTATAGATTGAATTTTAAAAGGCAAAAAAAGTTAGTAAACTGTTTACTTTGTTCACTTCTTAATTATTTTGAAAATATTGATCAATGTTTAGAATATTCTTATATGGACAACTAATGAAATTTTATTCAATCAAATAATACGAATGAAAAAACATCTTTTGAGTGATAATCATCAAATTCAGCACTGGTTGCATTTTTGTTGTAAAAGTTTTAGTTGCTGCAGCCCCATAACCATTTCCCTGTTTTGTAATAAAATGCAATTTAAGTTAAGGTTGAAGGCTAATTTATAAAGGCTCTCTTACACGGTGTAATGTTTTCTGCTATACTTGTCTCACAATGGCGTTGCAAAGTGAGTTGCACGAACAGTTGCAGGAGTGCAACTTGTTTTGCAGCGCCATTACGTGACAAGCTGCATAAAACATTGCACCATGTAACAGCACCTTATTTAAGTACTGAACACTGTAAGGTACTTTCAGAAGCGATTTTTTAAGCACTTACCCCTTGTGGTGCTTTGATCACAGCTCTTACTTTTATACTGTATGCAGTGCCAGGCTCTAACAGGACGCTGTGGTGACCATTAATTGTAGTACTTGTCATCACTAATAGTCAACTTAGAAACCAGCGGATCAATTAGTACCACGATCCAAGAGGAAGAAGATCCAAACTTATTGATTTGCACTTCATAAGCTCTGATTAGTAATAACAAAAATGATCATATAATCTGTAAGTACTGAGCACACGGAATTGTACATCTGCTTGCATATTCATGGTCCAGCTTGAACGTAATGTTGTTCCCGACTTAAACCCTCAACTCATAGGTTGGAAAAGATACGTAGACGACACTTTCACATATGTAAAGGAAGGGTCAATAGATGATGTCCTTCAAGCTGAATGGCTTTGAAAAAACCATCCAGTTCACACATGAAAAGGCCAAAAACAATACCATAAACTTCCTTGATGTCAACGAAATGTGGAATCACAACAACTTTGAAACATCTGTACATAGAAAACCAGCCAACATCGATATCTACATCCACTGGAAAGCACATGCCCCTAATAAATGGAAGAGAGCAACACTTAGGGTAAGGAGAGCATATACTATCTGCTCTAACGAACCCCTACTTACAAAGGAGTTAAACCGCCTAAAAAAGGTATTCCAAGAAATCAATGGGTTCCCAGCATGGGTAATTAACAATGTACTAGCTGAAGAAAAACGAAACCATGAACACAAAGAACACAGCACATCTGACAGTCACCCTCAAACTGAAGAACAAAGGAAGTTTGTAAACATCGTACTACCATATCAAGGAGATAAGGGTATTAAGCTAACAAAGAAATTAAAAGACATGGTAAACAAAGTTCTACCGGAAAATGTGCGTACAAGAATCAGTTTTAAAGCAGAAAAGCTGGCTACGCATTTCCAGATCAAAGACCGTACAAAGATTGAACATAAACATGATCAGTAGTAACAACGCTCATTCGTCGCGCCAAAGAAATACCATCAACTGAGGAAGAAAAAGAAGCCGAGTTGTCTCATGTTAAAAACGTGCTGCGGGACAACGACTACCCAGCCCATTTCATACGAAAATGTGAAAGGAGCATGATGACAGATGGCTCTAACAACCATACCGCGGTGAATGGCGACAATAAAGAACCAGTCAAGACAATCTTGGTACCTTATGTGAACGGTGTCTCTGAAAAGATCAGCAGAGTTCTTAAAACATACAACATAAAAATCGCCCACAAAAAAACTTTTAATAAAGATCACCAATTCGTTTCCACGACCTAAAAGTAAAAAAGACCCAGCGCTCACGACTGGAGTTGTCTACAAGATAAAATGTCAAGATTGTGGCTTTGTGTACTACGGTCAGACGGAAAGGTCCCTGCATACAAGAATTGCTGAACATAGGAGGGCAGTATGCCACAACCAACCATCATCTAAGATCGCTCAACACGCTAACGAAACAGGACATGACTTTGACTTTAAAAACACTAGGACGGTGGACAAGGAGAGCGATTTCCATCAAAGGCTCTATTTAGTTTAGTTTAGAGTAGTATACAAATGAGAGTTCTACATCCGGTGCAAGCCGGTCGTATCTCAAAAGTTCAAGACCATTCAAACATGGTTCTAGAGTTTCTGTTAGCTTTGAAAATACCCTCATGACAGTGTCCTCGTTGGTCTTTTCCAACGCTTGTGTCAGGTAGCGATACACTCTTGTGTCGTTGTTCAACATGAGGCAGTCATGGTCTCTTTGAGAAGGCCAATCATTGTGACATCCCTCGCAGTTTTCGTCTACCAAATCCATGATAATATTAATCACGACGTGAGCATAGGCTTGGATGAGTAAGTTCTCAATTTCTTCTTGTCTTGGTGTAATTTCAGACTGGATTTCAGCCATACATTCATCGAATGAACTTTCAGGTTGGATGTCAGGGATATTTCCCTCGAATGTAGGTGGAGTTGAATCACACACCCATCTCTCGATTTGATTTTCATAAACGTAATAGAAATACGCCGAAGCAATGTCCCCCGTTAGATCTGCAAACATTTCTCCAGTTTCAAGGACTTCGTACTGCCATAAAGGTGAAGCTTCAGCAGTTGGTTTTCGTACAATGGTTAGGCGATCCATTTGTGAAAATTGTGTGGCTGTCCTGGAATTGTTTAAATCTCAAACGCTGTGGCTAACTTGAGCGATATTTCAGGTTTTTATATAGTCACTCAGTCGAATGCACTAGTACCAAATGATGTCATAATGACACGTGGGATGGGCTGGGGGCGTAGCTCTCCCCTTACAAACATTTGGTCTCAGGCTGTGTTGTTTTTGCATAATTATCGAGCAAATTCATAATCAAAATTTAGACTATGGTCCTTCATGTAATTCGCCATTGGCTATGCTTTCTTGGACAAAGGCTTGTACGGTGGGCTCGTTTTCGTGTAAACGAATCCATTTCATGCTTCCTGTAGATTGGTGTTTTATTTTCACTGGCCAATAATGTTCTCCGTCAATGTAGACACCTGGATGGCTGGGATCATAACTATTGCGTGACGTTTTATACATCTCTATAATTTTATATCCTTCGGGAATCTTTCGGAATGCCTGTGCTCCCGAGGTATAGTTTTGCCACACCGGTATAGCCGCATCTGACCAGTAGATGTTTTGTCTATGCACAGTTTTAGGTTGTCTTCTTACAGTGGTTCCGACGTCAGAGACTGGTGCTAGATCAACACTGCTCGTCACTTTATGCAAATGTTTTGATGAATAGAATAAACATGGCATTTGCCAAAGATATCTCCTATAACCTGTTTGTCTCCGGGCGTATCAGGTTTATTATCTACAAGCAAGTACCCAAAGGATTTTTCTGTTTCTCTATAGAAGGCTTCCATGAAACGATCTCGCTGTCTGTCAAACATTCGCTCTGCAACAATACCAATTTGCTTCCTGTCACTAGGGCTTCGGAAAAGGGCGATATATTGGGCGTTGCGACTGATATCAGTATTGTATTTCCCCTTATGGAAACATGTTCTGTAAAAGAAGCATTATAACTAGCATTTCTGAACAAAATCGAGGGACAAAAGGGACAAACAGACAGATAGTTTACTCCCAAACTCTATTAATTATGTTGTTATATTTAGTGTTAATTTCACTTAGGTCCTCGAGGACCTAAGTGAAATTAACAGATAGTTCGGGTAGACCTGGTTCGAAGCGGATAGTCTTTCCCAGCGAGTCTTTCAAAGTCTTGTAACAATCTTGCCATTGATTGTAGCACCAAAGTATACGAATGCTCTTTTGTTCCTCATATACAATACGATTGCTTTCCAAGATTTGTTGAACAAAATACGTTTTACCGCATTGAGAAGGTCCAACGACCAATAACGAAAACTTATGACGGAAATTAAATCCTGGATAGGGATAGGTATTCAAAGACGGTGTTACTTTTGGTGTTTTGGTGAGGGGATATTGAATACGATTTGTTTTCTTTCGTGTACACTTTGTTTCTTTTGGGATACATGTTGGTCGTATAGGTAGTAAGGGTGCGGTCTGGTAAGGCGAGAACCTAGCCCTTTTTAACCACATCTTCCTTTCGTCGTCGTGTAAGTTATGCACTTGGCGCAAATGATCACTCATATACTGAAGACCGGGCTTGTTACAGATAGGACAGTCTCTTTTGTGCTTATAGGGCATGTTGACACAATTATAAATGGCCGAGAACGCTGCGTGTTCAATCATTTATAGTTTGACATAGGGCTGATGTGGGGTCGATGTAGGGTCGATGTGGGGTCGATGTGGGGTCGATGTAGGGTCGATGTGGGGTCGATGTAGGGTCGATGTAGGGTCGATGTGGGGTCGATGTGGGGTCGATGTAGGGTCGATGTGGGGTCGATGTGGAGTCGATGTGGGGTCGATGTAGGGTCGATGTAGGGTCGATGTAGGGTCGATGTAGGGTCGATGTGGGGTCGATGTGGGGTCGATGTGGGGTCGATGTGGGGTCGATGTGGGGTCGATGTGGGGTCGATGTGGGGTCGATGACAACATAATTATTCTGGATGATTTAATGGCTGAAGCAATTGACAGTCCTATTGTGTCTAGGTTATTTACTCAAGGTCGCCACAGAAATGCTAGTATAATGCTTCTTTTACAGAACATGTTTCCAAAGGGGAAATACAATACTGATATCAGTCGCAACGCCCAATATATCGCCCTTTTCCGAAGCCCTAGTGACAGGAAGCAAATTGGTATTGTTGCAGAGCGAATGTTTGACAGACAGCGAGATCGTTTCATGGAAGCCTTCTATAGAGAAACAGAAAAACCCTTTGGGTACTTGCTTGTAGATAATAAACCTGATACGCCCGGAGACAACAGGTTATAGGAGATATCTTTGGCAAATGCCATGTTTATTCTACTATCAACAAGACTATAAGTTGGACCAGGCCCAGTGTTGATCTAGCACCAGTCTCTGACGTCGGAACCACTGTAAGAAGACAACCTAAAACTGTGCATAGACAAAACATCTACTGGTCAGATGCGGCTATACCGGTGTGGCAAAACTATACCTCGGGAGCACAGGCATTCCGAAAGATTCCCGAAGGATATAAAATTATAGAGATGTATAAAACGTCACGCAATAGTTATGATCCCAGCCATCCAGGTGTCTACATTGACGGAGAACATTATTGGCCAGTGAAAATAAAACACCAATCTACAGGAAGCATGAAATGGATTCGTTTACACGAAAACGAGCCCACCGTACAAGCCTTTGTCCAAGAAAGCATAGCCAATGGCGAATTACATGAAGGACCATAGTCTAAATTTTGATTATGAATTTGCTCGATAATTATGCAAAAACAACACAGCCTGAGACCAAATGTTTGTAAGGGGAGAGCTACGCCCCCAGCCCATCCCACGTGTCATTATGACATCATTTGGTACTAGTGCATTCGACTGAGTGACTATATAAAAACCTGAAATATCGCTCAAGTTAGCCACAGCGTTTGAGATTTAAACAATTCCAGGACAGCCACACAATTTTCACAAATGGATCGCCTAACCATTGTACGAAAACCAACTGCTGAAGCTTCACCTTTATGGCAGTACGAAGTCCTTGAAACTGGAGAAATGTTTGCAGATCTAACGGGGGACATTGCTTCGGCGTATTTCTATTACGTTTATGAAAATCAAATCGAGAGATGGGTGTGTGATTCAACTCCACCTACATTCGAGGGAAATATCCCTGACATCCAACCTGAAAGTTCATTCGATGAATGTATGGCTGAAATCCAGTCTGAAATTACACCAAGACAAGATGAAATTGAGAACTTACTCATCCAAGCCTATGCTCACGTCGTGATTAATATTATCATGGATTTGGTAGACGAAAACTGCGAGGGATGTCACAATGATTGGCCTTCTCAAAGAGACCATGACTGCCTCATGTTGAACAACGACACAAGAGTGTATCGCTACCTGACACAAGCGTTGGAAAAGACCAACGAGGACACTGTCATGAGGGTATTTTCAAAGCTAACAGAAACTCTAGAACCATGTTTGAATGGTCTTGAACTTTTGAGATACGACTGCAAAGACAGTAGAGCAGAAATAGTTTCGAGAAAAAGAGAAAATCTGGAAGCTCTCTTGATCAGCAAGCTGAACTTGCTTCACGACATGTAATCTTGTAAACTAAAACAATGACTTATAGGTTTGAACGCTGTCGTTTACTTTTGAGGTTGCAAGGACAAGAGGATGAATGACTTTTTTTTTTAATCATCAAACTAAATTTGCTTCACGACATGTAATTATTATAGTTTTATCTGTATTTTTGCAATAAACTATGTGTTGTTCAAAGTATTTTATGTGGAGCGTTTTGTGTCTAGAACTTATGCAAATTCGCGACCAGTTCTGCTTCATTTGTTTATTTCAAAGCTTTTTCATTGTGTACATTGGTAGTATTAGCTCATGTGCCTTGTCACAAAGGCCTTTTCGTTCGTCGATTTTACATCCTTTTAGATTATTATTTTGTCCCTTCTCAATACATTCGGATCACTTTAACTGTATCTTTGATTGCTTGGTACATGTCTGACGATAATGCTGTTTTTTTTTCCGGTCTATAAAACGTCTGTCCTGCAAGCGGATCGCGCTGGCGCGTGACTCCCTGGTCGCCGTTGTGTGACTCCCCAGGTACCGGCGTGACGTCCCCTCTATCGAGGCGTGACTCCCCCCCCCTTGTACCGGCGGCCACCGGCTTGCACCGGATGTAGAACTCTCATTTGTATACTACTGTTTAGTTTAATTGAATTCGTCAAGCAAACATTTACATACAATAACAAGGAAAAAACATAAAAGTAACTTCAACATACATGCTATAAATTACATCAACCAATGTTCTGCTGACAGGTAAAAATAACAGAACGAGAGTCCCAATATATTGACAATTTTTACCCCCAAAAAATAAAACATAAACTTAAATCCTTACAAACACTAAATGATTAGATAAAGTGCCTATGTAGCTGTAGCTATGAATCTATGGAGGACGGTACAGAGTTAATTTATTAAAGTAGAATAATTGAATTTACTTTTTAAATGTAGATGTATTATTAGCCTTTTTAATATCCATTGGCAGAGAGTTCCATAGTGTAACAGTTCTGGGAAAATAGGACTGCCGGTAATAGTCTTGTGTGTGGTGAGAAATCGGTCTATAGTTTGTAGAATCAAAGTTGCTTGGTATTCGGACCTTGATGACAAATCAAGGAACGATCGAATCCAAATTCCAAACATTTATAGAACACTTGTAAATTCTTACAAATCTCTCTCGCGCTAATTGTTACCGTTATAATCACGCGTGCAAACGTATTTGTCACACTGAAGAAGGTCCGCGTTTGGTCCGAAACGTCTGTAAACTTTTCATCAAAAAAACGAAGCTAGAGACAACCAAATAAATTATCATGATATTGTGTATAAAGCGAAATGTCCCGAATGCTCAGAGACCTACGTAGGTGAATCAGCCCGTAGACTTAAGGAGAGGGTTCTAGACCATGGTGGAAGAGATAAAAGATCAGCGATATACCGACATAGCGAATCAAAGGCGTATAAAGCCGTGACGGATGGTGACTTCAGAATACTAGCGTCAAATTTCACGAGCTCCCAAAAAAGAAAAATTTCAGAGGCATTGTTCATCAAAGAAACTCGGCCAAGCTTAAATGAGCAAGGACAATCAGTGACATCAACTCTTTAAATTAAGCTAGCAACAAGTGTAAATTTGCATTTGCAGAAGATAACTACAGTTTGTAGTCGAAATATCCAAGTTAAGATATGATTTATCTTCTCGTTTCTCTATTTATCACAAGACATCCAGAAAATACGAATAAAGTAGGTAAAAAATGTTAAAGATGAAAGAGGAAAAACTGAATACGATTTTTTGTTTCAACTTACCCGCCTTGCACGTAACACCAACGTCTTTGCTATGGTAACAACCTACATTTCCCCATCCACCATGACTACAGCTGGCAAAGGACATTTATGTACCGGTACAACCAAGGCTTTGAAGCCATACTATGCCGTTGACACGACCAAAGTTTGAACGTTTTGCAACTTTTACTCTACTACTACTACTTTTACAAGCATACGACAAACCACCACAGCGTCGTTCCTGTCCCAGTTATAATTACAT
Source organism: Telmatactis stephensoni (assembly GCA_029948255.1). Taxonomy (NCBI): domain Eukaryota; kingdom Metazoa; phylum Cnidaria; class Anthozoa; order Actiniaria; family Isophelliidae; genus Telmatactis; species Telmatactis stephensoni. The sequence continues at coordinate 22,857 of JALIZF010001532.1, forward strand.
ACAGTACCCCCCCCCCCCCCCCATCCCCACACACACACACTAGGCTCAGATTTCAGCCGTCGGGGTTTAGTGCGCCCGCGATACTCTCCATCGCGACGGCTGGGCACGTGGACTAAGCACTGCTTGGCTAGACCAATCAGCAATCTGCCCCTCGATTTTCAAGGGGCATAATTTAAAATTCCACTGTAACCACCAAACGCTTTCTTCGTGATTTTGAATTATTTCTTTCAGTCTGAAGTAGATTTTCACATGGAGATACGAACAAAGGTGATAAGTCAAACCGGGAATTCAAAATGGTTGTTTAAAAGCTAGACTGAGGACATTCATTTCAACGGTCGAGAATTTGATACTCCCAAATATAATCAAAATGTCAATAACTGAGTTGCTTTCAATGTTTCCACCACACAACTGTTATATGAAGTCTCATAAATAACTTGATTATCGCTCGTACACAAGTGCACGATTTTTAACGGACAATGAAGGTCAAAAAAATTCGTAAATTCATCAAATTTATAGATTTACACAGACAACTACTTTGACGTCTTGCCCTTGATTTGACAGATAATGCGTTGCGTCACAGACAAGACTTTCAACTCACGCACCCAGCCGTCACGGGGATGAGTATCGCAGGCGCACGAATCCCTGACGGCTGAAATCTGAGCCTACACAACATAGTACCTGACTTCAACTCGACCAGAACTGGGTGACATTCCTCCAGCGAACTTGAACTGGTGGAATATCTGTGAATTGCAATAAGATTTTATGAAAATCATACGAAAGTAAGCAATATTCCCTATTAATTTTTAGTAAATAATCAACAAGGAAAATATTTCACAGACCATGTCAAATCATGCATATGTACCTTCATCTACCTGACAAACCACACCAGCAAGTTACTTGAATGTAGGTTTTTCAGGGTTTGGTTTTGAGTTTTTGTGAGCTTTTGTCGACTAAAGCAATGAAAAAACTAAAACATTTTTTCGACAAAAGAGAAAATCTGTCGTGAGCGTGCGTCCATCGTGAAATAGTCTCCCTCGCAGCCGTGTTTAGCCTCGTCACGTAACGTTCCCTCGGAAAAATACGGCTGCTCCACCAAGCGCTACTTTCCATTCCAATTGTATCAGTTGTCCAATCAGAGGTACATCAGTATGCAATGATAGATACCTTTTTTAACACCTAGGACAATTATTCAAGATCTCTATCATTGCAAGCGCTAGCTCACCGTTCGTCTCGATTCGATGCAAAGGCACGGCTACCTTTCAAGATTACGCAGGGAACTGTGAAGGGGACTATTGAGGAATAGCGACTGCAAAATCAACACAACCAACAAGTTGTTACAATTATTGTCATGTTTTATAATTCACTAAAACCCTAACGATGTTTATGTTTATGATATGTGTAGGTTGACGTTACAACTGAAAGATATGAAAACAGTAACTGAATAAACCATGTTTTCTTTTACAATCACTCATCTTGCACGCGACACCAACGTCTTCGCCATGGAGACAGTTTGGATTTCCCCATCCACCATGATTACAATTGGCAATAGACATTTCTGTACCAGTGCAAGTAAGGTGTCTAAACCATATTATGCCTTTGGCAGGACTAAAGTTTGTGTGAAGAGCATTTTGTACTCCAGGGTATCCAAGCATACGACAAACCACTTCAGCGTCGTTCTTGTCCCACCAATCGCCACATACAGTACCCCATCCACCATGGTACCTGACCTCAACTCGACCAGAATTCGTTCCTCCATTCAAACGAACTTGAACTGGTGCAAGAGCTTTGGGGAAAAAGGTGACTACTATTTTGAATTCAATTACGGATATTAAATATATCGTTGTCTTGATCACAGAACAAAAAGTACATATAAAACAACATTTTGAAAACTTATATACAATCAGCCGAAAAAGTAAGTTTGCTTGCATTTGTTTGTGTTGAGAATCTATTAACAACAGTAAAACGATATTTGTTTAATATCATTAATATTTACCTTTATTTACCTGACAGACCACTCCGGCAAGTTCTTTATAGTTGCAACCAGTATTCCACCATCCACCGTGAGAACACTCTGCAATCGACTTTTCTTTACCACTGCATCGCACATAGTTCATGAGCTTCTTTGTTGTTGTCTCTCCTTCAATGTAGATAATTCGATTCACAGCTGCTTTGTAACCAAGCATTCGACAGATCACGTGAGCATCGTTTAGATCCCAGCGACTTCCATAGTAACCACAGACTGCTCCCCAGGTCCCTTTGTACTGGATTTCCACTTGGCCAACATGCTTTACATTAGTTCCCACCAGACGAACTTTAATCGCTCTTTCCGCTAAAAACAAACATTGAAGAAGTTTCTTAGTTTATGTTGTTTAAAAAAATAGTACTGACTGCTGCTGTAGCTTCAGGATTTATTTATATATTTTTTGTATTTTTGTTGTTGTACTTTGTTTGTTTCATTTTTTAATTTTTTAATTTTTTAATTTTTTGAGCAAAGAAAGTTTTAATGGGAAGGAAGAAACAAGTGTTTTCTAGATCAATGATGATTATATATTTTGCATACACAAAATTTGCATTAATTGTTGTAAAATCACTAGGATACCACGCGCGCTTTGATTGGCTGAGAGCTGTGTTTGTATGAGAGTATGTAAACACGGTTTTGACGTCACCATCTTTGAGTAGATATGGAATGACAGTATGCGTCACCCAGAGCTCCGTAGCATCCGAAGCAACAAATTAATTATTCCGGAGCAACTAACCAACAAAAGAAATTCTTTGCGGAGCAAAATTAATTATTCCGGAGCAGTTGACAAACAAAAGAAATTGTTTCCGGTGCGTCCGAGGAACAAATAGAATACTGGGAACACTCCGTTGCGCAGCAACCAAACAACTATTCCGGAGCAGAAAAACAAAAGAAATGGTTGGCACGTGCCACGCTGAAGCGTCTATTGTGTTTCGATTCTGCCACCTACCAAAGGCATTGTTTACAATTCCTGGCTGTTTTAAGAATGAACAAAATTTTAGTTTAGCGAGCGAATAGACCATGCACGTTCAAGTGAGCTACAAGGGGAAGTCAAGATGAACCCGATCAAGTTTATGAAAAAGCTCTTTATTTCCACGTATGCTGTGGAGGTGTGCAAACAACTTCATGAACTCGACATTAAACACTGCTGCGGTTATCAAGTCAAAAACAGTAACGTGATATGCTTGATGCCAACCGAGGACGAAAAAATCGAACTTCACTTTGATGAAGCCCTTCGAAATGTGAACGTGGTTAAGGTGATTGAACGAGTGATGGATAATATGAAACCATTTGAAATCACAATCGAAACAGAGGCCCAATTCTACAGTTGGACGGAAAGAAACCCGGAATTATCGTCAGAAATATACCAAGCAATCAAAGACACTTTTAAAATGATACGAATGTATTGAAAAGAAACAAAACTCTTAAAAACATGTACAATGGAAAAACTCAAGTTTACAAGCACATTTGGCTCGTTGAGAGCGTGACAGGTGAGCTTTTGTTCGTGAAACGGCCACCTGTAGAACTATTGTGTTTATCAATACCCAAAATGAACTTACATACATACATACTATTCATACATACTTTATTTAATGTGGAAAATACACTTAGCTACAAAGCTAGTTTTCAGGTACTCCACAACAAAAATGAAATTCTATAATACAGAAACAAATAAATGAATAAAATAAAATAAAAATAGAACTTCAATTCGACTTATGTATTTGATTCAATGATTTCAGTCTCAAAATAAAGCAACTGTCAAACAAAACATGACGCAACCATTCGTATGCTATTGAATATTTATTCTATTGCATTCATGGAAAGTAACAATCCAGAGGTTTCTTCTAGTTACTATGGAAACGATCCTTCGAGCTGGTTCACAAAGAAAAACACAGGGATCCCATCTAGTGTAGATTTTAGTATTTTAGCTGGATTCTAGTATTCTGGTGTAGATTCTAGTATTCTAGCTAGATTCTATAGTATTCTAGTCTAGATTCTAGTATATTCTAACTAGATTCTAGTATTCTAGCTAGATTCTTGTGTAGATTCTAGTATTCTAGCTAGATTCTAGTATTCTAGTATTCTAGCTAGATTCTTGTGTAGATTCTAGTATTCTAGATTATATTCTAGTAGGGGTGATAGCCTGATAGCTATCGATAGCCTGCTATTGATACCTTATAGCTATCGATAGCCTGACAGCCTGCTATTTGATAGCCTGATAGCCAGCTATTGACAGCCTGCTATGGATAGCCTGCTATGGATAGCCTGCTATCGATAGCCTGCTATCGATAGCCTACTACCGATAGCCTAATAGCTATCGATAGCAGGCTATCAATAGCAGGCTATAAACAAATAAATAAATAAACGACAACAATTCCTCCATTTGAAAACTTTTACAAGTTTTCAATAAAAATATAATTTGCTTGTGTTAAGAATCCATTAACAGTAGTAAAACGAAATTTGTTTAATGTCGTTAATTCTTACCTCCATTTACCTGACAAACTACACCAGCAAGATTTTTATACGAGCAACCAGCATTCCACCATCCACCGTGAGAGCACTCTGCAATCGATTTTTCTTTACCACTGCATCCCACATAGTCCAAGAGCTTCTTTGTTGTTGTCTCTCCTTCAATGTAGATAATTCGATTTACAGCTGCTTTGTAACCAAGCATTCGACAGATCACGTGAGCATCGTTTAGATCCCACCAATTATCACAGACTGCTCCCCAGGTCCCTTTGTACTGGATTTCCACTTGACCAACATGGCTTACATTAGTTCCCACCAGACGAACTTTAATCGCTATTTCCGCTGAAAACAAACACTGAAGACGTTTGTTAGTTTACCGATGTTGTTCGACAATTTCGTACTGACTGTTACTGTAGTTTTAGTTTGCATTTGTATTTTTGGTGCTATTTTGTTATGGTTTGTGTTGTCATTATTTAACAAATCGAACATAGTTTTTCGTCTGTCCTCTTATTGATCATAGATGACGTCACAAAAATGTTCAAAACTCAAGTGGAACTACGAGCGTAGCGAGTGGTTTCACTGCAAAGTTTTGAACATTTTTAGGCGTCATCTATGATCTATAAGAGGACAGACAATGAAAACTATGTTCGATTTGTTTTTTACCACAAAAACAGCATTTGAATTTAAGACGTGACTGCATTTCGTGACATGACCAAAACGTGACTGAAATTACAGCTGTGCGGAGAGTCCTGTCAGACCTGTCAGTCAAAGCTGCCAGTCCTGTCAGTCAAAGCTGCCAAGACCTGATAACAATGTTTTATTTGTGAAAGATCTAGCAGACAAAATTAAAGCTCTTTCCTCGTAGAGGATCAGAGCAACAGCCATGTGCGATTTCACCTCCGATAATGTTTTGTTTTGAATTTTTTTCACTGAAAAATATCATTTTTCCTTACAAAAGATTTGTCAACCGCTATTGTCATTTCTATGCTGCATGAAATCTGATATTTCAAGTCGTAAAGATGAGAAAACACCTGTATAATTTATTCGGCTTTGTCATGAATGACAAATCAGTTAAAACTTTATAGTCTGTAATTGTTGGTGACTGGTTTGACAGTTTGAATATATTTAACGTATTATTAGAAAATGATCACACTCACTCGCCCAATCAGCGCTTAGTATTTTGGTGCTCTATTTTCCATAGACTAACTAAATGTGTCAAGTGGTGAGGGCTTTGAAGCACAGGGGAATTGTGGGGTAAAGAAAACAAGTACGGCCAGTGAGCTTTTATAACTAATTAGTATTATCTATATAAAGCATAGAGTGATGGCACTTAATCCGTGAAATAGATATTAGTCTAACAGACATTAGTAAAAATCTACTAGTATTCTAATGCAAATCTCGCATTCTGATTGGCTACTCTACTCACCTTCTAATAATGATAGAAGGTGAGTAGAGAAAATGGGGACTCGTGATTTGAAAATTATCAGCAATTTTTTATAAGTAATACCATGACCCTGAGGGATATTAGTGATTAAATGTCCCCGAAGCCGAGGGAGGTTTAGTGGAAGTCCCGAGGCCGTAGGCCGAGGGACTTTTACTAGCTAAACCTCCCGAGGCTGAGGGGACATTTAATCACTAATATCCCGAAGAAGTCATGGTATTACTTTGTAATACCATGATTACCGAGGAAATAAACGAAAATATACTTCGCTTTTTTGTTTATCCAAACCTTGAACATATTGTACACTGAATTATTTTACCAAATTGTGCATAACCCTGTTCTCTGGGGAGTTTTGAAAATAGATTTCTTTGTTTTATACTTACAATAGACAAGTATTTATAGGTTGTTAATCAACTCGAAAGCTAAATTGTTTTCGCTAAGCTTTCTTTGCTTCGTTACGCACATGCGCAAAATAGAATGAATAGCTCCCCAATGCGTAAGAGTGTGCAGTGGTAAGAGGTATCGGTGCGTTAGAAAGTTATAGAGTTTCGGAACAGCGTGTAAAGTTGTCCCGCTCGTCCCGATGATTGATATATGAGGGACTGTACCTCATGAATAGTAATGAGGGAAATTTAGAACTAAATTTCCCTCATACATCATTAGTGAGGGAAATTTAGTTCTAAATCTCCCTCATTTCTATTCAGGTAGGAGGGATGTTAGACATTAAACGTCCCTCTTGAAACAATGGATCCCGAGGTGATCATGGTATTAGTAAGGGTTAAAGAATGAACACGAGTGTTCCATGGGATATAGAGTCCCGAGGGACTCTATATCCCATGGGACACGAGTGTTCATTCTTTAACTGTCTTAGAATATGATCACACACACGAGCGATTTACCCGCTTTTATTGTTAAATTGTCTAAAGACTTATTTGTTTTGCACTGCATTCTTTTGTCCGATACATTTTTTTGCGTTTTCCAATTGAAGAGGCTCATTTATGTCATGCACATCAGACCGGCCGGCTGGAGGCCGCTTTGGCTACAGAACTCCATAGGCTTTTTTAGGGATAGAAATTGTCACAATATATGAGATGGATACTAAATCTACTAGAGCGAAGAGCTAGATAACTACTGCAAAAAAGTGCCTATTTTACGTGCTATCAAGCCTGAAAACACATGCAAGTTGGAGATTTCGAGTATCTAAAATTTCTCACAGTAAGTTTGAGTTTGTTATAATTCATCTTATAGTAAAAGAAAAAAAGTATGCTTAGTACTTGCCAGTTAATTTCATAGCGAAGATTTTCAGAATTTGCTCCGACAAATTTGATGCATGTACGTATATCGATATTAAAATGTTATTTACAAGTATTTAAGTTGGTCATGGAACACAGAAAAATTGCAAAATGATTATCAGCGCTTGGTATTTTGATGCTGTGTACATGTGTTCCGTAAAGTAACTAAAGATGTCAAATAGTGGGGTTTTGAAACGCAGGAAAATTGTTGTATAAAGAAAACAGTACCGTCAGTGAGTTTCTATAACTAATCAGTATTCTTTATATAAAGCATACTAATGAACTCTTTAAACAAAATAATTCAAAAGACTTCATTAGTATGCTTTATATAAAGAATACCAATTAGTTATAAAAGCTCACTGGCCGTAGTTGTTTTCTTTACCCCACAATTTCCCTGTGCTTCAAAGCCCTCACCACTTGACACATTTAGTTAGTCTATGGAAAATAAAGCACCCAAATACTAAGCGCTGATTGGGCGAGTGAGTGTGATCATTTTCTAAATATGAATAAAAGACATTACGTGACCAAACGCACCAGGTCAAATAGAATCTAGTTCCATGCAATGGTCTGGACCAGAATTTCGATATTAAAATTCAGTACAAAAATCTCTCAAGATCTCGGTTTATTGCTCGGTTTATTCTGAAATCATGCTGTAGGAAACTAGTAAGATTGCAGAAAAAATTAAAAAATCAACAGCTCTTAAATTATCAGGAATAAATAAGTTCAACTACGTTTTTCTTTAATTTTATGCCAAGCTTTCGGACATATTGTCCATCTTCAGGGCAATGATGGAATGATGTTACTTGCGCGAGATATTTGTATGTTACAAAACAACAGAATTAACGGTGATTGCACCTCTGTTGACATCGGAGAGACTGGGAGAGCCTTAGTTACAAGGAAGAAAGAGCACATGGCAAAAGTACGCTTGGATAAGAGTGACCAATCAGCCCTGGCAGAACACGCTAATACCAACAGTCATAACATCAACTGGAATAACACCACAATATTAGCACAAGAATCGCGATGGGCACAGAGAAAGTGGCTGAAAGCTTGGCTGATATCTAAGAACAAGAACTCTCTAAGCAACAGAGACAATGGGAGAATAATTCCCGATAACTATAAGGCCCTATTGAAATCAATTCACAATTAGTTATCTCTTATTTATTATTATTACTATTCATTTATTTATTTTTTTAGATGCATCACTTATATAGATAGATAGATTGATTGATAATTATGGTATTGTAATTTGTCTAGGTTTTATTTGAATCAGTTTAAGGTATGTGTAGGTAAATGGTACAAATAAATAATATGAAAATAATTAATAAACCATGTTTTCTTTTAAACTCACCCATCTTGCACGTGACACCAACGTCCTCGTTATGGTAACAGGCTGTATATCCCCATTCACTATGACTACAGTTGGCAATAGACATTTCTGTACCAGTACAACCAAGGCCAGTAAGCCATATTATACCTTTGACCAATTGAAAGAAGAACCATTTTGATGTAAACAAACAGCCAAACAACCAAAAAGCAAACAAATGAACAAATTAAACAAACAAATAAACAAACAAACAAACAAACAAACAAACAAACATATAAACAAACAAATAAACAAACAGACAGTTTTTTGTATAAGCATAAGGTTAGCACAAACAATATACACAGATTTAGTTAATTATGTATTATTCATTGGCAGTGTTTTGTCTTTTTTCACACCTCTGCGATATATGCATATGTTGCTTGACCTTATGCTTGCATCGCTTGTGTGAACCAGGCTTTACAATTGAAATCCTTTAAAAATCTCGTGTTTTTCTTTTGCTATTATACTATTGCCTATTTTTCTGAATACTATAATTTCTAAAATAATTTTGTTTAGGATAGGCAGTAAGACGAATCTTTTTTTTAAAGTACCTTGAGTTAAATCACCATATACTGAAGCGTCTTTCCTGTTTTAACAGCCATGCTAAGGGGTAAATGATATTTTAACCGACCACATTGCTCAATAGACCTTTCCTCTTACTTTAGGAGTATCAGCTGAGACTGGCCTTGAGTAATTCATCACACAAGTATTGTGTTCAATTCCATGGACCATTATTTATAAACCACTTCAAAGTTATATCTGTATCTGATGAAGTGTTAAAGAAATATTTTTGACAAAGTCAAATGCATTGAAAAGAAAAACACGAAGGGCGATGAAGAATTTTATGGAGTTGGACAGGGCAGTTTGTTATTACCTCGAATGTCTTTCGGAAAAAAAACTTGGTAAGTCATATTTTTAATAATGTTTTTACGCCCATCAATAGAGACAGTTTTCATAGATGACAGTGCATGTCATAGGTTTTGTAAAAAGTAAAAGGAATTGCTAGTGATTGTTTGGCCTTGCCATCAAGGTCCACATGTTTGTGCTCTTCGTACATACGAAGGCCATTAATTACATTTCTTTAATAGGAGCTGAAATATTGTATAATGAAGTGTGTTATTTGATAGTTTACATGCAATCGTTGTAAACTTGTTTACTGTTGCTAAAAGATAGAATATTTGCGAAAGGCTAGAATGAGATCGAGACGAACACTTCAATATTGTATTACTTACACTCAAAAACAGCGACCTCAAAATTGAATATTGATTTATAAATTATCCATAAGAATAAACCTAACACATCGTATGCCTATTAAAGCTGAGCCTTATCAATGGGCATAAGCATTGTTAAAAATATCACTTACCAAAATTTTTGACTTGAATTCCTGTCAAACTTGTCAACAGTCGTCAGCCACATGGAACCGGCGTGTTTTCGGAAAATATTCCGACTTTTCTGTTGTTAACACATTTCTATTGTTAACAAGCATAAGGCCTACTCCGGGTCCAAAAGACGGCTTAAGCCGCCTTAAGCTGCCCTAAGCCGCCTTAAGTTGGCTTAAGCCGCTTCAAGCCGCCATAAGCCACTTCAAGTATAGAAGTCAAAAATCACTCTTACATGTAAGTAGATGTAAGAGTCTTTGGATATTGAATGATTAAATTACAATATTACTACAAAACTACTTTATCCCAACCGACAATTTCAGTTTTTGGGCTTTTCTGATCCACCAATCATGCAAAGGGGCAATGAGCAACAACATTTGTCCACTTCTGGGACAAGGAAGGTCTGCGAAAGCCTGCTTCCTTCCTTACACATGATGGATGGCTCAGAAAAACTAAATCCAACTGAAAGTTTGAAAATGTTGATCACGATGCAGGGGGTTTTACAGAAATGTTTACTGAACATATACATATGGTATGATTTCTTGCTGTATTGAAATCTATTGTATACTGCACTCTATTGTTTAAGTTGGACCCTTAGTATTTATGTTTTTGTGGAATCATGTAGACTGTGTCCCCTACACGAAGATGTAGCAAAGATATATTATGGATATATGATATATTTGATGTAAGAAATTATAACATTTGTTTAAAGATGCATGGCACGAGGTAATGAGCCATAAATATTCTCACTGAAGACCTGCAATAAACACTTACTTGTTACAGTTCTTAACTCTGAATCTAATTCCTAATTTCCTAATTTCCTTTCATTCAGGCCTTAATATTAAAAATGTCAAAAATCAATTTCAAATTGTCTGAGATTGAATTACTTCATGTCTATGACAACATGGAAACTTATTATATTGTTTTAAGATAAGGATTGTGGATGCTGGAAGTTTACAAAATATACAGATCAAAGCAAGGAAGAATAATAATTCAAATTATGAGACAAATACAAGAATGAAAATTGAAGGTCCATAGAATATTCAGTTGAGACTTAGACACTTGGACATTCAAAGTCCAACATTTCAGGAAAATCAATATTGTTTCTTTTTCTTTAAGTCAGTAAATTTTATCATTTCCCAATCACGTATTACAAGGATTTCTACTGGCAATATTAAACTTTAATACTGTAAGCTTATTATATTAAAAAATATCACTGCTCAAATATAAATTATAAATTGTATTCTTAAATGATATTCACATTCAGCCGTGGTTCTTAAGGTATTTTTCAGTTTACAATTACTCTTTCTTGTAAATTGAATCTTAATGGAGTTTATCTTTACAAATATGACTTATAACTTCGTTTATTTGCACAGTCAAGCTTGGTGTGAAAATTATACACATATTAAGCAGTTCTTGTTTCAGTAAGTTTCATGGATGTTAGAAATGTATGGCATTCAAGCTTACCAACTCTCCTGTTCACGGATTCATTCCCCATTCATTTTTCTTTCTTTTGTTGAAAAGTGCAGGCAGCGAAAGGAAATCCATAGCTTTATCTAACTCTACTTGCATGTCGTCCGCCATTTTTAGTACAACTCGTCCCCAGTCTACGTAACCCACAGGAAGCCCAACTCTGCAATCAGTATTGCAGGGGATGCTGGGTAAAATGTAAGATGGCGGCTACCGAAGTGGTTTTAGCTGTTTAGCAAGACTTTTTACTCGTGCCCAGGCCTTTAGGCCGGGAACGAGTTATAAACTGCAAATGTTTTTTTTTTTTTTTCCTGTGTTCGTCCTGAGGGACTTCTGATTGGTTAAGAACGTACAAACAATGTCCTTCATTCATCACCTTTGAGCGAACGTAAGCCAGGAACTTTAGGAATGCAAGATGGCCGACTACAAAGAAAATAGCTTTCAGAGACAGGCTTTTCCTGCAGTAGAACAATGTAATTTGGAGCTTTTAACTCGAGATATACCTATATACTTATAAGAGCCTCAGAATGGGCTGTTATTTTGAGCTTCATCTCAAATACTTTGACCATATCGAACTCTAAATGGAGTACTTGAAAGCCCAGGCTCTCGCGATAACGACTATTTCCTATGAGCTGGAAAACTACGAATTTCTCATCCTACATGTTGCTAAACGAACATACATAGAAGCAAGTCAATTATATTCCTCATTCAAGCATTCAAGAGATCAGCTGAGAGGTTTTTGTACTGAATTTTAATTTTATATCGGAATGACATGAAACTAGATTCCATTGACCTTGTATTTCGCGTTTGGTCACGTAACGTCTTTTATTCATATATAAAACATCCGAAACATGAACGAAAAGATACACGATTTGTTATTGTGTCAAATATACCGTTGTAGAAGTCTTTACAGCAAACAATTGAGATATATAGTGAAATAAGAAGTTGAATAAACTGGTATATTTTTGCATGTTGGAGATATTTAATACCCATGCATGATAATAGAAAAGGGCAAACGCTAGTTGTTGACAGACAAACTGACTAATCAAGATATTTTTTAGTAAAGGCCGCGTTCAGACTCGCAGTTCTATCAGATAGAAGATACCTGATCTCGATTTTCAAGTCTGAACAATTTTTTCTATCTGATAGGATTTTGCTGAAGACCACCGGGATAGCCTCGGAACCCTTTCATCTTTGCTGTCAGTTCTATCTACTTCGCTACATAGATTAATCAAGTTTGTTGCCCCAACGTTGACAGATTTCTTTTGTTTCTAAGTTTTCAATGACAAGTAGCATTTACCAGTTACACAGCCAGATTTCATTTGACCCCGCATAACTCGCGATCACCGCTACTGCGATATCTGGCTAGCCATGGAAAACCGTTTCTCTTTCGATCCTGCTCCTACAAGGTAAGCTATTTAATACTTAAGTTCCTACGTATATACAACGGCTTCCTTGTTCCTCAAGTGTGTTTTAATTTGGAGTTTTCTACAGCTTTTATGCCGCGATAAATACAATTTTGATTATTGCTACTTAGCTAGTCCCTTGTCCAGAGAGGGCTTTACTTTATATTAGGGCATTATTTCGAGCGGAGAGCGGGGAGCCAGATATGTAGAGATCGAAATACTCCTTAGAAACCCAGCAAGTTTCGAAATAGCAAATACTTTTGTCTATGCACAAAAATAGGGGAAATCATATTTGGCGCCAAATTAAATTTTAATAGAACATGGCGCCAAAATTATAAACAAAGCTTAGAAATTCATAGCAACACTTATACATTATTTTGTAAATTATATCTTTTTAGCTCTAGCACAAGTACTACCTATCGGCGTTGGACTTTACCGAGTGAAGATGAATTGAATACTGTTCCAGCTCCTGTACGATTATTTGGTACCCAGTCTGGCCGATCCCAAACATCTCAAGGTCCTCAAGCCTTTAATCGCCCATTGATAATGCCTGGTACCAGTGCAGTTCCTCATATGGGAAGTCAATACTTCAACCTACAGCCACCCGCTCCCTCTTCTTCAATGCCAAATTCCCTGGCATTCTTGCCAGAACGTCCTCAAAGCGAGCCACCCCGCGTTCCTGCTGCTTCCAGCTTTATATTTGTGCCAGAGGGCCGCGGCAGCAGCAAACCTAAAGACACCACGTACACTAACAAGAAATGGAACGATGCGGAAACGCGTTACTTACTAAGTATCTGGCAAGAAAACTACGAGGCAATAGGCAAAAGGCGAAATGGCGCAGTCTGGGAGCTGATATCTTCAAAACTCAATCAAATGCTGGCTGACAATAACATATTGCGCTTCAGAAGTGCCGATCAATGTAAGAATCGGATCAAAAACATTACCGATGAATACAAGAGGGTACAAGACGAAAACAACCGATCAGGAAACGACCATAAAGAATGCCCATACTACGAAGAGATAAATGAAGTCCTTGGAACGAAGGACACCATTGTTCCAAAGAAAGTGATAAATGTTGGGTGTGCTTCCAAAACATCAAAGCCAAGCTGCAGCACAAATTCAAGTCCCTCTCCAAGTGGTTCAGTAGATGATTCAGTTGATGCTGATGACGATGATGTTGATGACGATCAGCCTCCTGAGAAGGCACCAAAGAGAGAAAAACGAGCCCCGACTTCAGCTAAAAAACGTGCAAAGAAGGACTTGGAGGAGGAGAATTTTTCCTTCCAAAAATACCTGGAAGAAAGTGAGAGGAGAGAGCGAGAATTTTTTATGGAGATGGCGCGCATGGACAGGGAAAGGGAGGAGAAAAGTCAAGAAAGAAATCTCAAGCTGATTGCAGAGCTTGCAAAAATACTTAAGAGTGACAAGTGAAGGCTCTTATGTCATGCACAGCAGTACTGAACTACCACAAATAGACTGGTTTTAATGTATATGGCACAGTTGTTACATATTAATAATTGCATATTAGAGTGATTTTCTGTCGTCTGTAAAAAAAAACTGGAAAACTAGTGGTTAGCTTTCTTTTGCTCTTTGCCATCTAGTAATCATTTTTCTTTCAAAGAGGACAGAAAATCACTCTAACATCTTAACTACCGGGTTCATAGGTATAAGGATATTTGTTACAGTTTGATAATTTCATGTTACCACGAGCAATGACTGATTCAGTTCTGGCTTCCATGTCAGGACATTTTATAGTAATTGTAAAGATCAAAATGATTATGTAAATATAGCTAGAGATTTCAGATTTCATATTAAATAACAATCAGTAATATCTCATCAGTTAATCAGGTACTTGTATATTTCCTTCAAAATTGTGAATTAAGAATCAAAATGATACTATTTACAACGTTGTACATGGGCGTAGCCAGCTTCAAGGTTCGCGCCTAGAAAGCGTTTTCCCTCTAAGCTAAGGGTTCCTAAAGGGCTATTTATATGGAAGCGGGCTTGCTTAGCAACGAGATAACGCTTTTTTCCGTGTTTGTATGACAAAGCGGGTGACTCGTTTGCTGAGATCTCAGTACGAAGTGCAAGGGTTATCTCGGTTGTCGAACCCGCCCACTTACCCGGCTGGCCCACCTTCATATAAATGCTCCCTAAGTTCTATACCCAGGGTTGGTATATGGCTACCATCATAATAGAAAATGAACAGGAACAAAAAAATAGAATGGTAAGTCTGCCTTTTAGACAGTGTCCAAATATCGGCGTATGCATTCTCTAACGTTATCTCCACCAGCATTTATCAGATGACCAGGGTGGTGGTTATTGCCGTCATCGGACCCAGGAATCTCAATAACGGTGTCATCCCTTGCATCTATACAAATGTTATGCAGCACACAACAAGCTATGATTGTTGTGGGCACACGGTCCAACCCATCTGTTAAGGTGTCCAGTAGGCACCGCCACCGTCCTTTTAGTAAACCAAATGCCTGTTCGATGGCAACTCGTGAAGAACTTAATTTAGTGTTAAAGTTCCTTTGGCTTGGTGTCATTCCGGCAGTCTCGGGATAAGGCTTCATAAGCCAGGTTTTTAGGCTATATGCTGGATCTCCGATCAACAGGGGTTTAACACAGCGGCCAGATATTAACCTTGTTGGTGCATTCAAAATGCGACCGTTTGCAATATCGTCAAACAAGGAACTCATTCTCAACATCCGAGAGTCGTGTATGCTGCCTGGGTAGCCTGTGCTTACGTGCATAAAGCGGCAATGCTTGTCTGACACTCCCTGGAGAAGCATGCTGTGGAACTTTTTTCTGCAAAAGTAGTCTTTTGCATTTTCTCGTGGAGCTCTGATTCGTATATGGGATCCGTCAATAGCTCCCACTGCTTGTGGAAATCGCGCATTATCTCCGCCAGTGAAATCACGAATCGCTCTTCTAGTTTCCTCCTCCGTTTGCGGGAACCGAATAAACTCGTCTGCTCTCCTTGCCAGTACCTCGCAAAATTCATTTTTAATGGTGTTTGCAGTTGATCTAGGTAAACCGATGTTAAGACCAGAAGAGCGGTAGGAATCCCCTGTAGATAACCTATACAAAGCCACAGCAACACGCTTCTCGAGGGCAATCGCCGGGCGCAAACGCGTATCCCTTCTTTCAAGTTCTGGTCGAACAACATCACATATTCTTCGAAAAGTCGCCCGAGAAACACGAAAATTTTCCCGCCACATATCTTCAGGTAAAATTCCACCTTGGAGCAGCTGATCAAAGAAAAGTTGAGATCGTGGCCAGACCCAAGCGCGTCTTATTCCTGGCGCTCGCCGCATTGCAAATCTTCTACGTACCAAATATTGGTGTAAAAGCTGTAGTCTTCGCCTCCGACGACGAGCAACAAAATGCATGATCATTCTCCGGTAAAAAATCCTCTTCACTGCTGTCAAAGTTAATAATATTGTCGAGAGAACAAGAAGCGCTTCTAGTGAGTTTGCCGCCATGATGTTAGCTAATGTTACTTGATTCCTTGCTATGACTCGTTTAGTCTGAACAGTCTATTTGATTTATCAGATTAGAACTGCCCGTGTTGACAGATAGCTCAACTGCTTATCAACCAAATATCGAGATTAGAAGTGCGAGTCTGAACGCGGCCTTTAAGTTAGCCGATTCAAAAAAGGTCATTATGTTACGGTTAGCTATTTCCCGGAATGATGAAGAATGCGTGAAACGGCTCGGGAAGAGTACGAACGGAGCCGGTCATTGGAGCCTCTCTTAAAAAGGGCACGAGTGAACGCACGTGTGCGTCTAGTTTTAAAATAATGTAAGACACAAATACCAAGGAAGTCTGGTCATAGTAGCGAACCAACAAAGAACTATGGATCGAAGTCCCGAAGGCAAGGGTAGAAGCCAAGAATGAAAACCAAAGTACAAGAATTATTGTGAAGTTAAGTTCCAGAAGCAAAGCTAGCTAAAGCTGATAACTAGTGGCCATTAATCGCCATTTTTGCATCCGAAAGACTTTGGTATGCGGGTCAAAGTATGATATTGCAGTGCTTAGTTTGTTCGCCGATGGATTAATACAAGTTAAGATTCCAGAGAAGGTGGATTCCAGAGAAGGATAAAGTCCTGTTCAACAGAGTGGAAAAGTTGATGGAAAATCCAACTTTGCAAGTAAGCTTGAACAAGGCATCGTCAAAAAAATTGACTGAAACATTTGAAAGAATCGACATTTCTATTGAATGTTGTGTGAAACATTAAACTTAGCAGTGACCTACTAAATCATAAATCCAGCACTGTAAAAAAGGAATCACTTAGTTTAAAGGCAAATAAACTAATATATGTCCATGAGGAAAATGCTTCCCCTTAAATCAAAATGCCCTTATCTTATAAAGTAAATAATGATTTTAATAATTATATTAAAATTGTTTATTACAAAATTATTTTATATATTTCTATAGGTCTACATTGCATTTTAATATTTGCCTTTTTCATACAGTACACAAACAAGATGTTCAACACTGCATTGAAGGATGACATGTGTGATAAGTTATGCATATACCATAGAATTCATAATGACGATTCTCTGACCAATTTTACTCATAATTTTGATTTCCAATCAAAATCTTAATGGCTTACATGTCAATTGAATAAAAACAGAAAACCTAAAATTGTGTTAATAACAGTTAATAACAATAATAGTTTAACAGGTTAAAGGACTATATAAACAATTTCAATACTTTATTAAATGTCAAACTGCTAAGTTAAGGTAAAAGCTTGCTGATAATTGACTTGCATATTTATTGACTTACCAACATGCAGTTTGGCATACAATACCATATTGTATGCCAAACTTCTACAATAGGGTACAAGCTTACTTTCTTATTGAATTACTGACATACAGTAATAACTTTCCATTTTAATGTGTAACAGGCTTAAATAAGGTCTAATGTAGACTAGTACTACATTTTTTTGTCATTTTGAGTACAATGTAATGATGTTCTTGATTGCATTTAATTGTCTTAAGCCGCCTTAAGATACCTTAGGCTGGCTTAAGCCGCACTAAGCCGCCTTAAGCCACACTGAAACGCCGGCAAATTTTCCCTCAAAAATCCTTAAGCCGCCTTAAGCTGCCCTTAGCCGCGGCAGCTTAAGGCGTCTTTTGGGCCCGGAGTAGGCCTAAGCATAGACTTCGTGTCAAGTCACAACTCATACATGTTCTGGTGAATACCAATATACCGTGATCTCATAATTTGAGTGAAGCATGAAGTATATCCACTTTCAACATAAATTTAAATGCTCCCGAATCATAGTTAACGAATTACCTAATTCTCTTAGTTTTTTCCCTATATCTGTTACTCGTTCATTGTATTTTATATGTATATGCTATGGCTTTATCTAAAGAGGAACTAACAGCCGTTATAGAAGGGATCGTGAACCCTCTACACGAGGAGATAACACAACTCAAGAAAGAGCTACGTGACATCAGCTCATTCCTGGAGCATGCTAACTCCCAATATGATGGAATTTGCAAGAAACTTGAAACAATTGAGTCTGAAAATGCTCAGATCCGTGCTGAAAATAGCGCACTGAAGAAAACCATCCAAGTCTTAGACCAACGAATAAGTCAACTTGAAAAAGAATCCAACGATGTAAGACAGTACACCCGAAGAGATTGCCTTGAAATCCGTGGTATACCCGAAACTAAGGATGAAAACACGAATGACATCGTAAAACGTGTCGGCGATCTGATGGATATCTACCTAGAGGACGAAGCAATCTCTATAAGCCACCGAATCCCTGTCTCGAAGAACTACAAAGGGAAAAATTCGATGCCGGCGGTGATTGTGAAATTTGTCAGGCGCGACGTGAAAGATCGGTTCTACAAGGCGCGAACCAAACTGAAAGGTTGCACGATCAAGGATCTTGAATTTGAAGAAGATACTCATATCTACATCAATGAATGCCTTACCGAAAGAAATCAGAAGATTTTCAACGCAAGCCTCAAATTTAAGAAAGACCAGAAGTTTGCATTCATCTGGAAATCGAACGGAAGGACCTTCCTACGAAAGGACGAAAAACCCAGAGCCATTGCCATTAACAGCATAGATGAATTGAAAAAGTTACAGGCCAGTATAAAATAAATCCATTGAACGTTAGTATATTTATGATCTATGGACTCTATTTCTAATTATTTTCAAAATAGGATTACTGAGTTAAATCAATTGCCTTTACTTAATATAACTTCACCAGTTTCAAATATTCCTAATCTTTCAGATCTAGATGCAGATTTGCATATGCCCTTTGAGGCTAATTTTGGCTATTATACTACTGGTGATTTCAACAATTGCCCTAATATAAAGGAATGTTTTATGAATCGCACAGCCTTTGCTGCATTACACTGTAATATACGAAGTTTAGTAGCAAATTATGATAACCTACATCAGTTATTGGAAGAACTGAGGTATCCATTTTCCATAATTGGTCTATCAGAAACCAAGTTTAAAAAAGACAATGAGAGTTTTAGCAATGTCAACATAATAGACTATGATTTCGTTCATGAACCAAGTCTTTCAAATGCAGGAGGTGTTGGGTTCTATGTTAGGTATAGTATAAAGAACGAGAGAGAGTGTTTTATCGGATATAAAGATCCGAGCCGTAGGCGAGGATCTTTATACCGATAAAACACGATCTCGAGTTCTTTATACGGCTTAAAAAACTCCAACACATATTAGAGTTGTTCTCTAAAAGAAATTCAAAAATATCTTCATTTATCTTGGAGAAAATCGAGGTTAAAGTTGATGTAAATTAGGCCGAATCTTTATCAGATATAAAGACACTCGTCACGGTGGCGATTTTCATTGTGTTTGCCTTATGAATTATTAATGAGTTTTTTAAGCATGATTTAAATTTCTCCATCCGTAAAGATTTTACTATGTCTAATACTGACTTTTAAATGCTGTGGATCGAAATTGTATTTACTGGACAACCAAATCTAATTTGCGGTGTGGTTTATAGGCACCCAAATAGTAATTTGGACAACTTTATGGATCTTTTTTAGCTCAATTATAGAGAAAATACATCAGGAGAATAAACTTTGCCTTTTTATGGGTGATTTCAATATAGATTTGTTAAAATCAGAAACTCATTTTGAATCCGAAAATTTTATTAACATTCTTGGTTCCTATTTTTTTCAACCGCATATTCTCCAACCGACACGAATCACTAGCCACTCTGCAACCTTGATAGATAATATTTTCTTTAACTCCATTGAGCACTTTTTTATAAGTGGGAATATTGTTTACGATCTTACGGATCACTTACCTAATTTCATCATTGTCAATAGGCTAACGGAAATATCTCCGAATATAAATTTCTATAGAAGAGACTATTCAAACTTTAATGAGGATAAGTTTGTAGAAGAAGTTAAACTGGTTGAATGGCAAAAATTGCTTTGTTCAGAAATGGATCCCTCAAGCATGTTCACTCGATTTTACAATAAACTCTCTCTAATAATCGATAAACATATCCCTATTCGCCAGATGACAAAGAAGGAGTTAAAATTTCATTCTAAACCATGGATTTCTACCGGACTCAAAAATTCAATTAAGGTTAAAAATAAATTATATCGAAAATATCTTAAAACGAAGTCTACTTACTATCATTGCAAATTCAAAAGCTATAGAAATAGACTTAATCATCTGTTGAAAATTAGTAAGAGATTGTACTATAACAATTATTTCCTATAAAATACAAAAGATAGTAAAATAATTTGGAATGGAATCAAGAAAATTGTTCACTTTAAATCAAAAAATAGTCATAATATTAATAAAATTATTGAAAATGATACTGTAATAACGGAGCCAAAGGAAATAGCTGATGCGTTTAATAACTATTTCTCAACTGTCGGTGTCAATTTAGCAGATAAGATTGAAGATGTTGATAAATCGCCAATGGACTATCTTAAAACTCCAATACCAATAGTTTCTATGTCTTTCCTGTAGATGCGCCAGAAATCGAGAGAGAAATCTCTTGCCTTAAGGATAATAAATCTACTGGACCATTTAGCGCCCCTATCAAGGTCCTTAAATTAATTAAAAACATTATATCTCATCCGCTTGAAATGCTGTTTAATATCTCTTTCTCTCTTGGTATAGTTCCCTCCAGTTTAAAAACATCTAATGTAATTCCAATTTATAAAAAAAGATTCTCAATATTCTCTTTCCAATTACCGACCTATTTCCTTACTATCTGTATTTGATAAACTACTTGAAAAACTGATGGCAAATCGTTTAGTAACATTTCTTGAGAAAAATGACCTTTTATTTGGTAATCAATTTGGCTTTCGTAGCAATCATTCAACGGATTATGCTTTACTTAGTATTATAGATAAAATTCAAACGGCCATTGATGATTCTGATTATTCTTGTGGTATATTTTTGGATTTTAGTAAAGCGTTTGATACGGTAGACCACAATATTCTGATAAACAAGCTAGACTATTATGGGATTAGAGGCACAACTAAAAACTGGTTTATATCATATCTCAGTAATCGTCAACAATCAGTCACTATAAATAATTCTAAATCTGACCTGGTTACAATATCTTGTGGAATTCCGCAAGGGTCTGTTCTTGGACCAATCTTATTTTTGATCTATATAAATGATTTTCATCTATGCTCTACTCTCTTTGACTTTAACCTATTTGCAGATGATGCAAACTTATTTTATAGGCACAAAAATCTCAATGTCTTACAACAGAATATTAATTCTGAATTGATTAATATTCATGTTTGGTTATGTGCAAATAAATTGTCACTTAACATTGAAAAGTCCAACTTTGTTCTCTTTCATGCAAGGCAAAAGAAAATCACGATTAATTTTGAATTAAAATTAAACAATAAAAAATTAAAGCAAGAAGAATCATTAAAATATCTTAGAATATTCATTGATTCTAATCTGTCTTGGAAATTTCATATCAAATATATCTCAAAAAAGATCAAAAGAAATGTTGGAATTCTATCGAAATTACGCTATTATGTTGACACTGATATCCTTGTAAATCTATATTATGCGTTAATTTACCCATATTTAATCTATGGGATTCTTACTTGGGGCAATACTTATCCAACTACTTTACAGCCGATCTTTATTCTGCAGAAAAAGGTTGTGCGATTAGTTACCTTTTCGGCATTTGATGCTCATTCTAGTCCCTTATTTAAAAGTCTTAACATAATGAAATTGCATGATCTTGTAGAATACTGCACTGCAGTCTTTATGTATAAATTTAAAAATAATATTTTGCCTACAATTTTTGATCGTTTTTTTCACTTCAGTTAAACAAATTCATAATTATAATACAAGGTCAGCAACTAGAGATCATTTTTATTTGCCCAAAATACGAACAAATTATGGTAAATTTAATATCAGATCTACAGGGTCATCAATTTGGAATTCTAATGAGGACTCCGTAAAAATGATGAGCATGAAGAAGTTTAAATGTAACATCAAAAGTAAACTTCTTGAGTTCTATTGAATTTCAATTCATTATGTTAAGTTAGCTTTTCTCTGTTTTTCCTCTTTACCATAGTTACTAAATAATGTTGTGGTGTGTGTGTGTGTGCGTGTGTGCGTGTGTATATGTGTGTTTGTTTTTTCTTTATAGATATGTTGTGTGTATTCTAGCATAGTTGTATGTAATTTAAATACTTTTGAAAATTGTAAAAGCCCCCATCTGTTTTATGTAAATCAGTACTTGTCCTCTGGTCCTAACTGATTTTTAGCTTTTTTAGTTATTTGTTAGGGCCAGTGCCTTTTACTATTCATTATATTTTTTCTTTTTTGTTATAATCTTATTTTAAACTTTATGGGCACAAATAAAGATGTTGTTGTTGTTGTTGTTGTTGTTGTTGTCAACATGATGACACAGTATCTACTGAATTCTGCAGTATAGATACAAAAGGGTTAACGGGGCGAATGGCAAATGGCAATACGATTGGTGATTGCACGACCGAAAAGAAATTTGGTGTAACAAGAATTGCGGCTTCACTTCCATTATTCAAATAACCAAGCAATGCTGGTACCATGCAGTAAAGAACTTATTGGACAAAGTGGTCGATGGGGATTCATATATATCTCCGCGCCGAATGGCGATCTAATAGTGTGACCACAGTCCTTTTCGTCGTGCAATCACCAATCGCCGATCGCCATTTGCCATTCGCCCCGTCACCTTTTATTGAGATAGCGATATAAACTTATTTCGAAAAACGTTGCCACGGTTCGATATTCGCTACCATAGGAGCTTTGAATGAAAAATTATCAATATCCTTAGGAAACTTACGTATAATTTGTTTGAAATTATCTTTGCTAACAGTAAATTCTAAATTATTCTGTTCATAAAATTCCCAATAACTGGGCCTCTGTATTGAATTGACTCTTTTCCAACTTCATACTTTACTCTTGGGATCCCCACTTGGTTGCCTCTGCGGGAAGATCTTGCTTTTGTCTTTACTTTGAAGAGGGACAACAACTGTACAGGCCCGCAAATGATTCCAGGCCCGCAAGTGATCCCAGGCCCGCAAATGAACCCACTAGAGGCCCGCAAATGATCCCCAGGCCCGCAAATGAACCCACTTGAGGCCCACAAATGATCCCAGGGGAAAATGATGAATCTGATGGATGGAACGGAATTACAAACAAACATGAAATATGAACTGAATATTTAACTAAGGCTCGTAGGATAATAATCCCTCAGGATACTTAGGAAATTTTAGACTGAGCAAAAAGAAGCATAAAGTTAAACGCAAAAACAAATTAAGGGGGGGGGGGGGGATAGAAATGAAACACAAAGTTAATCATCTAGTGGCATGTCGCACACTAAGTTTTTGCTTTGTATTTGTTAAAGTTTTTATATCTAATTTCCACAACGATTGTGGAAAAAAAAATCTCTGATCGCGTTAAGAGTTTTATAGATACATTGGGTACATTGAGCGAACTAATCAGTCTAGGACAAAGCTCGTTATGTAATCACACATAATAATTAGATTACGGAATTGAAAAGAATAATCTAGCATATACATCTGTATTGTATACATTAAGTTAATTTGATCAACAAATAAATCTGTTTCTGTTTACTGTGTTTAGCTTCACTTGTTTGGACACTAATTCTTAATTGTGCTAATTATAAATGTCGTGAATACTGAAACTTTTATAATTATTTGACGGTGTTTTTTTAGTAACACTTATAATTCCGTTCCATCCATCAGATTCCGTATTTTCCCCTGGGATCATTTGCGGGCCTCAAGTGAGTTCATTTACGGGCCTGGGATCATTTGTGGGCCTGTACAGTAAGGAACTTTGTCTTTGAAGACATCAAGCATCAAAAGGAGAAGACGCCTTTTGTATAGATGTATGAGATTGGTAGCCAATTTGATTGCATGCATGACCCGATATAAAGGCACTACTAATGTTCCTTCTGTCAATAATAATTCATGGGTTATACATGAAGTACATACCTCTCATTTCTAAATCATTGTGGTTGATATAACAGGATGGCATTACGTGTGCGCATGCGCTGCCCGAACGCGGGAAGACAAGGCAAGCGTTTCTGTAGTGACTTGTTTACTAAATGAAGTCCGTCTTTCCCGTCGTGTTTACCGCTTATATGGGTAAGATGATACACAAAGATTGTTTTGTATCAATTTATTGAGCTGTAAATTTTGATAAATGGAATAATAGAAGAGTTTTTCAATCAATAAACCAGTCTAAAACCACTTGAACTTTCATCGTTGAAGCAAGTATTGAAAGCAAATATGGTGGACAACACTACAACCTATATTGGATTTCTAATGTAAGGAAAGCACAAACATTGGATAACATGCTTGAGGTAAGTCTATAATTCCTATTTTTTGTCATTGAATAGCATGGTCTGATGATTCTGTTTGCAAATCTTCCACATTCAAAATGCTTGAAGTTTCTTGTTTACTCGAAATTTAACATAACAAAAGTTGAATATATCGAAATCTATTATTTATCCCCCAACTTTTCTGCACAAGTATAACAAGCTGAATCATATCTAAGATGAAATATTTTGCTAATTCTGTTAGGAAAAATAGGGAACACTAATATTATGATATTTTACTTATTTATACTCCTAACTTGAACTTTATATCAAGTACATTACTGTGGTGATAAAAATGGGGAAGTACTTAAAATATATTTTTGTTTTAGATAAGTATGTATTCTGAACTCAGAGGATGTCTAATAATTCCTTGTTTTTAATGTAATAACTTAACAGATTGAAAAGCTCCGCGTAGAACTTCTCCAAAGCATGTTTGCTCTGCTGTCCACGATGTGCTTGTAACAGGATGCGGTGGTTCAGCTGTTATTTCGTTGCTATGCAGCTGTTGCACGGGAATTAAGGTAATGGGCTCGCGCGAGTTTTTATCGACGAATTTTTCTATAAATCATTATGTAGATTGTTTTTGAGTTGGGAACATCAAATCAATAAAGAAAATGGGGGGTCACGGTGCTAGTTTTGGTGCTATGATAGCTCGAAAAGAGCGAAATCTCGCCTTTTCGAACGAAAACAACAGATTTCAGAGTCTGACCTCTAGCGTACGGTAAGTCTTTGCAAATTTGCAAACTAAAGGCTTTCAGACATGCTAAAGTAGACAAAGTATCATGAAAAGTAATATGTCTTCACTTATTTGTAGGTAAAGCTGAGTATTCGCAATTGAAAGATGAAAATCAGGTGTACTTAGGCGCGAATCGGACGTTCATTTTGACGATTTTTCGCGATTTTCTCAAAAACCTATCGAGGAATTTTTTTCCTTTTTTGATATGTTTTAGTTTTTATAAAAATACGTCGAAAAAGCAAAAGATTAGGATAGGTCGCGGTGCTAGATTTTAAGTTATAAGGCTTTGAATACAGTTACGTGGCGTCCGCCATATTGAAATATTTTAGAACACAGGAAGCCCAATCAAATTCGATATCAGCGCGCGCGTGCAAAACATGCGCAAACGTTATGCGCACGAATGCGCGAGCGCATTACCTTAAATGTGACTGTCCTAAACAAGTATCACAATCATTGCTGCTATTACACTGCGGTGTAATACTAGACACTCTGCACATACGCGTAGGCCTTCTTTCCAAAGTTTGGAGCGCAAAAACTTGTCAGCAAGCTGGAATAAAGGATGACCAATGCTTATTACAATTTGTGACAATTTGCTATCAACTCTTGTTTCCTTACTTATACACGAAAATACGTTCTTCCAGTTTTCTTGAAGTCTAAGAAAGCTCGCCTGCAGGTCTCGCAAAGGAGATTATCGGATACGCCATCCAGTTAACTTCATCCTTGGGCTCTAGCCCAAAACAAGCACATATATCATCAGAAACCCTTCGAAAGTTTCTCACTCCAGACTTACTGCTATTAAGAGGTCTTTTACAAACTTTACATCTAAATTTATCTTTAGTTTCCGAAATAATTTGTAATAATGTAGTCAGTATCAAGAGAGATTTAAATGTTCGCGCCATTTTGTCTCCCGCGATTACGAAAATACTGGCCAGCGGTATCGCGCCTGCGCACACAAAATGTCACCCTGTTGGTTGATATCTAAAAGGTTTTGAGTATGTTTTTTTAGATTAGATTTGCTGTCTCGCCCGTTTGATTCAAGCTTGATCGTTCCTTCAGCAACTAATATTTATTTTTTCATACTTGTCATGCTTGTCATATCCGTTATAAAATGCCATTACTGAGTTGAAAGCGTCCTTTATTAATTTGGTGTTTTTCCTATACGAATAGAGTTGACCCTCCCGTAAGTGACCATGTCAACAGTACACCATAGGCGGCTCAAATATTGAGTCATACGGAAAATACATATGATTAACTCTCATTAATTCTCCACGAAGTGCTCGCTTACGAAAAGTTAAAAGAAAAAAAAAAGAAAAGAAAGAAAAAGAAAGAAAGAAAAAAAAAAAGAAAGAAAGAAAGAAAGAGAAAGAAAAAAGAAACAAAGAAAAAAAGAAAGAAACAAAGAAAGTGAAGAAAGAAAGACTGATACTCATTAAATTCAGCACTGGTTGCATTTTTCTTCCATTCGTCCGTCACAATCCATGTGTGGATTTGTCAATCCGAGAAAAACAATCCAGAGCTAAAAGAAAGAGAAAAAGAGTAAAAGAAAAAAAAATGGTTAAAATATAAATTAAATCATTTAACTGCAAATTGAACGAAAAAAAGAAAACCCAGAATTTCCTACCATATTACAATGTCTTCCAGTCGATATTTGCCGTTACGATGCACCAAATATTCTATCTTACAACTTTGTCACGTCACAACCCTATATCTATTGCTTATTTGTATTGTAGAGAAAATCAACTAATAATAGTGTTTTGCTTCTGTTCAGTTAGAACGTCCACTTTTATTATTTGATGTGAGCAAGTGCCTCTTATCTCCACAAGTAGGTTCAGGCATATCCCGTTATTTTTCGACATCTCTTTCACATAAAAACGGCACATCCTACTTAGTCTAGTTACCTTTGTCATTTTTACAGTCACTTCTTGATGTAAAAGTTTTAGTCGCTGCAGCCCCATAACCATTTCCCTGTTTTGTAATAAAATGCAATTTAAGTTAGATTTAGGTTAATTTACAAACGCTCTCTTACACGGATCAATGTTTTCTGCTATACTTGTCTCACAATGGCGTTGCAAAATGAGTTGCACGAACAGTTGCAGGAGTGCAACTTGTTTTGCAGCTCCATTACGTGACGAGCTGCATAAAACATTGAACCATGTAACAGCACCTTAAGGACGGGGGCCACTAATTGAGACCTAATTTTAATTCATTCTCTACATTCTTCCTTATAGACTGTGTATAGGGCTTTTGATTTATGAAAAAAAATTGGGGGTATCCTTGCATTTACGGAGAGTAATTAATGCTAAAGTGTAGCCAATAACCGCTGACCAGCGATTTTTTGCGACTTCCAATAAAAGTATTATTTTTTAAAACTGCTCATTCAATAAAGAAGTACCCGAATGAATTAATAAAAGAAACTTTGAAATGGTCTAAATCCTTAAACATAAAAGAAAAAAACTCATCATTTTTGAAGGTACTGAAACACAGCTAATTTTTTTCGATTTTCTTGGCTCCTTTACTCATTGGAAGCCGGACATCCAACACCTATTTAGCAAAAAATATATCGCGAATAAATTTTTTTACCGGTAAATTTTTGTATACATGTAGCTTAGTTAATCTAAAACCGAATGAGAAAATGAAATTATAGGGTATCCATGCGATTTTAAAAGTTATTTGCCAAGAAACGCGCGAAATCGTATTAGAATTTGCCTAAATAAGCACGAAATCCCCAGCCCTTCCTAGAGAGTGGCAAAGAATACAGTGCATTATGGGACATTTTCAAGATGGCGGCCAAACGTCATTCTTCATTTCCGGTTATAAAAAGAACCATTTTTCATGCGTTTTTAATCATCTTGAATGAATTCAATTTAAGGATATGAGAAACCATGTATTTTTCTTGTCAAAATCAGATTTTTACTTTCCAAAAGTCATAAAACTAGTTTGTTTTCAAGATGGTTTTTGTGCGAACACGATCTCCGAAAAAACGTTTGTTATTCAAAATTGTGTGACGTCGCGCTCGCGCTCGAGTCAAATGCGCAGAACACAGTGCGCGCTGGAATTTGTGGCCCCCGTCCTTAATTAAGTACTGAACATTATATAATAGAATTTTACGAGCGCGCGATCTGATTGGTCAATTAGCCATACTTTATCAGAGTACAAATAATAGAAGTGACGTCACAAAATCAAAATCTTTTACTCACAATCTTTGTTGTGAGTCCTTCAAGCCTATTTCATTCGCAAAATAAGCAAAAATTTATTCAGTAAACACAAGAAAATTTATTCCTTTATTGCACAATCCCTGGCGACCAAGTCCAAACAAGTGAAAATTCCCGCCATTTTCTGTTAGCGGACGCGCGCGTTTGTACACCCGAACAGCGGGAAAAGGTAATGCGATGAAAGAAAAGCAAACCTCTTTGATTTTAAGTTGATTTTTACGCAAATAACACGGAAAAAAGACAGCAAATGTAAATGACCTTCAGGTTGTGGGTTTCAAGGCAAAGCTGACGTCTTCTATAAACTGGAACCAAAACTTTTGGAGCTGTAAAATATAATTTGTGAGCTTTTTCGATCGAGTATTTTGGATGTTTGTCGAGGAGCTACAGTCTTCACTCAACGTTGTAAAAGCAAGAATGTACTTAAATCTGAGTCTGAGACTCATTCAATATTTCTACGATTTCTGAAAACAACAATTGGAAGTCAACATGCTTGTTGAAGGCGACGACAAGAAGTTTCTTTACTTATCAGAATCCATTTTTGTACCGATAAGTACGCCTCGCCAACTTTGAAGATTCTGGATGTAAACCTCAGTTTGGATCATGTCAGGCAAGATAGATTTTGGGGAAATCTAATCACCGGTTCAAAATAAATGAGGTAACTTAATGAATTACGTAGAATAAAACTATAGAAAAACTATTTTTTGCATAATTTTGACGATATGATAGTATCCTGTGAAATTTTGTCGATTCAATGTTGAAAGACGCGCGCTCTGTTTACCTAAATTTTTATTCTCAGTTTTGCTTTCTTTGCTCGTAAAATTCTATTATATAAAGCAAATAAATAAGGCTAGGCTGTGGTTTATACTCTGATGAAACACTCCTGAAGCTGTAAAACACTCAAAAAGCTATAGAAATCACTCGCCTACGGCTCGTGCTTTCTATAACTTTTTTCGTGTTTTACAGCTCCAGTCGTGCTTCATCAGAGTATAAACCACAGCCTAGCCTTATTTATTTGTTAACTGTAAGGTACTTTCAGAAGATATTTTTTAAGCACTTACCCCTTGTGGTACTTTTGTCACAGCTCTTACTTTTATACTGTATGCAGGCTCTAACGGTGCGTTGTGGTGACCAATGTAGTACTTGTCATCTCCAACAGTCAACTTAGAAACCAGCGGATCAATTACCACAATCCAAGAGGAGGAAGACCGAAACTTATTGATTTAATTTGCACATCATAAGCTCTGATAAGTAACCACAAAAATGATCATATAATTTGTAAGTACTAAGCACACGAAATTGTATATTCGCTTGCACAAACAATTCCTTGTCGACCTACTTTATTAGCTTCTTTTCTGAGATGGTTATTGTGGCATGATTAATGACAAGATCAGCAGTGCAAGCCATGTTCAGTGCAGCCAATGTACTGCTGACTGCAAATAGAGGTGCGGCGACTCATGTGAAGAATGAGAAACTGTTATAATTGTCATGTATGTAATCCCATCAAATACTGGTGATCACGTTGAGGAAATGTCGGCAAATTGACATGACAACCAGAAAATACGCATAAAGTAGATTAAAAAAAGGTTAAAGATGAAAGAGGAAAAAATGAAAAATTTATACGAGCACCCTACAATCCACCATCCGTTGTGAGGACACTCTGCAATCGACTTTTCTTTACCACTGCATCTCACATAGCTCATTAGCTATTTTGTTGTTGTCTCTCCTTCAATGTCTACAATTTGATTTACAGCTGCTTTATAACCAAGCATTCGGCAGATCACGTGAGCATTTTTTATATCCCAGCCACTTCCATAGTAAGCACAGACTGCTCCCCAGGTCCCTTTGTACTGGATTTCCATTTGACCAACATGGCTTACATTAGTTCCCACCAGACGAATTTTAATCGTTTTCTTTCAAATTTAATAAAATTTCATCAAAATCTACTTTAAATTGACCTTCAGGGCTTCTAAATATAGCCTTTTCTCAGTATTCACATTTTCATAAACTTACTTGTGTTTAAGAAACTCAGTGAAACCTATGTATACGCTATACGGCACCAATAATCACGATAAAGCAACATTTTCTTAAAAGCGAAAGAGACGGATAAATATTGTCAAAGTTTCTAGCATTTAAATTTTGAGCAAATGACGTCATTATGACGTCGAAAGTTTAGAAAGTCTGTCGCCACAAGTTCTCTCAGATGGTGTAAAGAATTTTATTAGGAATCGAAGAAAACGCCAAACGTGTACTTCAGCCTTCGGCTCATCAACAGACGACAATTGACTTCTTGTACCAGAGTTTAGCAGCGTTTCAACCGTAAGTCGCCAGTTTAATTTAAACCAATATCCAAACTGAACACCAGCGATAATTTTCTAGGCCTTTCAGCACTAACAGAGTTCTAGAACTCAGTGCTAAATCACTTTTAACAATCCAAAAAAGTAGTTCTTGATTATATGGACGATTTCAATTTTACACAAGAGCAAGTTGTAAACATGGATTCAAAGAACTGTTTATTATCTTTAATTTAAAGTTCTTGTATCACGGAAATTTTCCAGTAGCTTTCTTTTGAAAAGTTTATTTTAAAACATTTGTACATTTGTACATTTTGTATTGTTTACATCTATAAATAGATTTCTATTAATATTCTTTTTTAGAAAAACAAAAGTGTGATGAAGAATCATTGATACCATTTATTATATTGTTTATTTTAAGGCTGACAAATTTCATTTTAGAGTTCTTCGGTCATGGAACCCAATGATCTGTTTCAATGAAACCTCGGTATCAACTTCGTTTCTTTGGCATTCATGGAAGCATTATAACAAGATTAATAAGAAGATCAGTAGTGCATTCTAGTTCAGCCAAGGTACTGGCTACTGCATGTACTGAATTGAGGAGTAGCGACTGCAAAATCCACACAAGCAACAAGTTGTTATAATTATTGTCATGTTACGTGATTCACTGATCATGAAATCCTCACGATGTATTTTTATGATCTGATATGTGTAGGTTGGTGTAATAACTGAAATATATGAAAACAGTTTTAAACTCAATAAAACATGTTTTCTTTTAGTCTTCTTTTACACTCACCCATCTTGCACGTGACACCAACGTCTTCGCCGTGGAGACAGTTTGGATTTCCCCATCCACCATGATTACAATTGGCAATAGACAATTCTGTACCAGCGCAAGCAAGGTGTCTAAACCATATTATATCTTTGGCAGGACTAAAGTTAGTGTGAAGGGCATTTTGTACTCCAGGGTATCCAAGCATACGACAAACCACCTCAGCGTCCTTGCTGTCCCACCAATTGTCACATCAGAGTTAATAGAGGGAACTGGTTAGGAGACCCGGCAAACTTCAAAGGGCCGGTCCATTGTTTCGCTTTTGATGTTGAACGTACCGGTCACGTGATGCTGACCGTGCACAAACACGACAGACTTTCCAAGATGGCGGAGGCTATAGATGAGTTGTTTGTGTTTGGCGACGATTTTGAGGCGATTTTAGACATACTAGAAGAAGATGAAGAATTGGAAGAACAATTTACTGCTGTAGCTAGTGATGTAAGTAGAAAAATGATGAATGTTAACCTGTATTTTGGCTGTGTTGAAGTGTAATCACAGTAGACGTCGACAAAGTTGTCGTGATTTCTAATTCTGCGATCTCTACTGTAGTATCTGCTTTAGATGAGAACTATTCGGTATTTTTTATCTTCTACTTAATGTATTTCTCCCTCTCTCATAGGTGCAATTGTCAGATATTGTTTGCAGCGAGTGCGGTAAAAAGTGCAAATCGAAAGGAGGCTACACAAGACACCGAAATGCTAAACATGGACAAAATCAGAACAGTAATACGTCTGTGCAGACTCAACAAACTTCAATTTTGACTCCGGCCATTTTTACGGAGATAGTACTTAATGCAATACAAAGAGTTAAAGAAAACGAAGTGTTTGCAACCCATCTAAGAAAGGAGTTAGATCAGTATGAACACAAACAACTCGAAGGAACACCAGAATTCACGGTGATGAAGACTCTGTACGAAAACTATTTGAAGAATGGAAATACTGAGAAGTTTTATGGAAACTATTACGCTCAAGTACCATTAAAATCAACCACATTTTTTCCTGGGCTTACTCATAATGCTGCCACAATTCTAGCTACTAAAGTAGCTGATAATATGTTGTCATACTGTAACCATATCAAGTCTGGTGATAAGGGCCAGCAAGACCTGTCAAAAACTGAACTTTCTGAGAAAGAGAATGCAGGTCTACAATATGTTGGAGGATATGTATTGCACAAGCTCCACAAAAATTATGCAAGAAAATCTACTCCTGAAAATCAACAGGCAATGGCTATTTTAAAAGCAGGAAGATTAGAGAAAGACATGGAATCACACAAATTGGTGTCAAGCTTAACCCGGGGAGGTCTATGGTGCATCACTAAGCCTGCACAAAACATATTCTTTCATGCAGAACATTATTTTAGACAATTAACTTCTATCTCTGGTTTACTCAAGATAGACATGTCAAGGATAACCGAAAAAGTAGTCAAGGACAGTGAGGTGATATCAAACTACCAATCCATGGTCTCAGATGCAGAACTAGTCACAAACACTCATGTTGAAAAAGATGTTTTCTGCAGTATTGTTAGCTTATATGTAAGAGTCAGATCATTCTCCTTTGCAAAGGATGTTATACAACGGCATAAAGTCAAGGCAAAGCAGACAAAGAACAAGGCCCTTCGCAAGGAAATTATGAGGACATGTCAAAAGGAGGAACAAGATAGACATGACTAACTATGCAAAACATTTTTATTATTTAATTTCTGAAAAATGTTAAAGTTCATACATTCTATGTAATTTTAATTTCAATGTCCCTCAAAGATTTATGTAAAAATTAAAAAATAGAGTACAAACACTAAAAGTGTGCAAAACTTTACACTATTTAGTACTAAATAGTCAGTAATTTAACAATGGGAAACAATTGAAATAGCATGATTTAGTGCTATTTACATTGCACACTTTTAGTGTTTGTACTCAACTTTGTGATTTTATATCAAATTTATCTAAATATTTGTAATTAAAATCTTTGTTCACTTCTTTGCAAGATTAATGTCTGTACATATCTTGTCTGAGTGGGAAACAATATGGGACATCTGTAGCCACACTGTACTTGTACAATGTTTTACAGTAACAGTAATTATGTTTTGATTAATTATAGATACCATAAGTTATTATCATATGCCTGGCTCAACTCACAAAAATCACTACTGTTCATACTATGTCCACTTTAGAAGGACAATGTCAAATAGACAAAAGAAAACTGATTATGAAGTCTACAACTGCACTTTATATGTGTGCTAATTATTTCAAGTCTGAGAAAACTCTATTGTTGAAACTACAATTTACCTAACTGACTGTCTTCTTTTAGGGACTTGCCAGAAATTAGAGGGAGGAGGGAATGTCATGACTTTTGAGCTCCTGAAAAGGGAGGGTCATGAGAAACCAGGCAGTGTAAAAGGGAATATTTGTCATTTCAGGTAAAAATTCCAGGGTAGGATCAGTAAAATTCCCTTCCATTGCTGGGGAGGGTCACATCATTTTCAACTTTCAATTTCAAATCTCCACCCCCACCCCCTCCCCTGCTAATTTCTGACAAGTCCTTTACAATTGAAAATATATAGCAATAAAAGCTAACTAGACTTTTCATTGCAATAATTGAGCCTTAATTGACAGGTTTTACCAAGCAAAATCTCTATTGCACAATATTATATATAGTCATACAGATTTTCTTTTCTTTTGGCATGGTAATTTGTCATCTACAACCTGCTCCCATGCTCGTTCCTTATCCTTTCTTCCCCTTGTGTTGCCACTTTGACAAGACACTGACCTCTGCATTCTGATTGTGTTGTTGTTGTACCCAAACATACGAATGTCTGGGTTATCACTGCGTCGTCCTGTTTTGCGTTGTTTACCAAAGTATTCCTCTACTGGATCTTGGCAGAAGCGCTCAGTCAAAACAAACTCCATTCCTTCTTGCAAAAGGAATTTTGTTGCCTCGATAACAGAATGGACTGTTATTTTGTAGCCCTCGTATGTTTGCCATGATAAAAACATGCGTGCTCTGGCATTTTGTGTGAACTCTCCTGGTCTTGTGTCAGTACTTTCTTTCCACTGGTGCAGATAGTCTAAAAATTCCATTAAGAATTGGAACCTGAAATATAGTGTTGAGAAAAAATATGAGACTTCAAATATACATATCAGTTTTGTAAAATTTAAAAAGACATGAGAATATTAATATTATTTCATGATAAGACTATGCTTAAATTAAGCATTATAAAGCAAAAGGATGCTGTATGAGATATTTGTCCTATGGGAATTGTACTACATTGCCATCACATGCATTGATTTTATACCTCAATGACAGTCTAATGATAAAACATCAGGAGCCAGTTGTATGAAGCCTGGATAATTCATTTTTCACTGGATAAAAGCTATAAATTTTATCTGCTGAAAAAGGATTTATCTGGTGGATAGTGCTTATCCAAGCTTTGTACAACCAGCTCCTGTATTCTATACCATTTATAACTAATAATAATAAATAAAAGAACTGATTTAGAAATGTTTAGTTAAAAATATGTATTAGTTTCCAAACAAGTCTCAGTCCTAGTTTGGCAAATGTGGGATGACAAGGGTAGCACAATCATGCATGATCAATTTGTGATCACATTGTAATAATTTGTTATAGAAATTTGTCTTGTCTTGAAATTTGCTAAACATCCCCTAGATTAAGCAATAAATCCTAAAGCATATGTTTGGCAAACTTATAATTCCTTTTAAAACAACCTATTTTCTTTTATTGTACTTTGGACAATATTTCAGAAAGCAGGTGTATTAGTGTTTGTTTTAGAGTGACTTTACTTTGCCCATCAAAGAATTGTACTCAAAGTACTAATTAATTTAGTAACATAATTAGTAACCATGCAATTATACATTTTGTTTTTTATTATGGGCTGAGTAAAATCATTCTAGAAAAACTACTCTCAAAACATTATGAACATATACCTTTGGTCTTGAGCAGAAGTGTAAGGTGCCAGAAATGGTTTGCGTTTTCTCTGATGTTCCTTTAAACTTCTGACATTCAGGCAGTCAAAGAACTGGTCAACCATCTCGCAGAGTTGTGCAGTACCAGCAGCCTCAGGAGGTTCAAATGTCTTCAGCACTGATGCTACAGAAGAACTTAAGACCTGAGCAGCTAGATTGACTCTCATAACAGAATATGAGGTCAGGTTGATGTGCTCGTAAGTAAGTCTTGGTAACAGTTTCAAGCCATTATCAAGATCAAGAAAAAACATCTCAGTGATGTGATGCCAGAGGATATAATGGCCTGCATTCCACATATATCTAGTACACGAACCAGACCCTGAACTCTTGAGACAATTTCGAGTTGTTTTCACCAAGTGGGGTGCGTCTGAGAAGAAGTAAATATAACGATGTGGGGCGTAGATGTTTACTGTGCGGTAGCATGGATCATCCCCAGCAATATCTCCAAGCTCCTTGTGAAGGCGGTAGAATCTTCTATTTGGAGATGCCCCATCTGATGTTGCAGCAATGACCCACAAGTTACAAGTGGTCTCAAGTATACCAACTGCTTCCCAGAATGGTGAGATCAGTTGAGCAGAAGTGACACCAGAAGTAGCAAAGTGGGCAAGACACATCTTCAAGTTCCTGACCAAGGTCGACAAAGTCACATTTCGTACGGTGCGACGATATCTCAGATACAGTGGATGATCTTCTATCAAATATGACCCAAACACTTTCACAGTTAATCCAAGGCTGTCGTCCACAATAATTTCCAATTCTGGTAACATATATGGATCGACTATTTTCTTGAAGACGACTCTATCGGCCAATATTTTGGAGTTCCACTCACTCAACGATTTCAGACACTTAGCTCGCTGACAAAATTCTGCAAATGTCTCATAGCAGCTGGTGTTTACAGGCTCAGCTGGGATATCTTTAACGATGGATCGTTCCGGTCGCGTTACTGGCTTTGTGGTTTCGTGACTTCTTTTTGGCATATTTAGAAGCGGTAATGCACCAAATCGGGGCTTCTTTTTTGTCATTTTCTTAGAGTTAACTGCAAAAAGAGGGAAAAAAACATTTAGATATAAGAATAGTCAAGAATGGAGACCGAGAAGATCAAATCAAGATACCACGCGCGTGCGATCGATCAACGAGTCACATGTAAACATGCTGCAATCAACTGCTAAAAAGTCATACTTTACTTACAAATTTCAATATCATCGGGGCTGAAATGCTTTTCACAGGTGTAGACTTTGTCATTTTTGATTTGTTTCTTGAAATCTTGGTTCACAACTCTAGTTTTTAAAATTTCTCCGAGCCATGTCTCTCGCCATTTACGGTGGGCATCGTCTTTAGGCATAGGCAACTTCCAAATGCCGATACCTTTGCTTCTTCGAGACGAACCACAGCCAAACACCGAGCAGTTATCGCCAGGCATTACTTCCAAATAATGAGCTGCTAATCCATTAATAAATCGCAGTTTAAATCATGAAAAAAAACTTTAAAATATGATGCCACTTCTCTTCGCTAATCGTCTGTCTGGATTGTTGTGTGCACGGTCAGAGTCACGTGACTAAGCAAAAACCATAACAAAGACATAAGCCTTTGAAGTTTGCCGGGTCTCCTAACCAGTTCCCTCTATTAACTCTGGTCACATACAGTACCCCACACACCATGGTACCTGACTTCAACTCGACCAGAATTCGTCCCTCCATTCAAACGAACTTGAACTGGTGGAAGAGCTTTGGGGAAAATGGTGAATACTATTTCAATTACGGATATGAAAAATATCGTTATTTTGATCACAGAAAAAAATAGTACATATAAAACATTTGTTGGTGTTGAGAATCCATTAACAACAGTAAAACGACATTTGTTTAATATCGTTAATTCTTACCTTTATTTACCTGACAGACCACTCCGGCAAGCTGTTTATACGAGCAACCAGCATTCCACCATCCACCGTGAGAACACTCTGCAATCGACTTTTCTTTACCACTGCATCCGACATTGTACATGAGCACTTTTGTCTTTGTGTCTCCTTCAATTCTAACAATTCGATTCACAGCTGCTTTGTAACCAAGCATTCGACAGATCACTTGAGCATCGTTCATATCCCAGGGACCTTTATAGTAACCACAGACTGCTCCCCAGGTCCCTTTGTACTGGATTTCCACTTGGCCAATATGCTTTACATTAGTTCCCACCAGACGAACTTTAATCGCTTTTTCCGCTGAAAATCAAACATTGAAGAAAAAGTTTCTTAGTTTATGTTGTTTAAAAAAATTAGTACTGACTGCTGCTGTAGTTTCAGGATTTAATTCAAATTTTGCATTTTTGTATTTTTGTTGTTGTTGTACTTTGTTTGTTTCATTTTTTCAAACTGGTTATTGCTTTTAATATATATATATATATATAAGAAGACGAATAATGGAGTTGAGTTATAATGGTATAACTCAACTCCATTATTCGTCTTCTTATGTACTGCTCTAGTCTTAACTATTGAGCACTCTTTTAGTCGATGTGGACTTTACTTTGCTACCTCTTTATATATATATATATATAAAATTAATTAATTAATTAATTAATAATTAATAATTAATTAATTAATTAATAATTAATTAATTAATTAATTAATTATTAATTAATTAATTAATTATTAATTAATTAATTAATTAATTAATTATTAATTATTAATTATTAATTATTAATTATTAATTATTAATTATTAATTATTAATTATTAATTATTAATTAATTAATTAATTAATTAATTAATTTATATATATATATATATATATATATATATATATAGTATAACCGTTGTAATTTTTGAATTTATGCTATCACTTTGGCAATTTATCTGACGAGTGCTGTACAGTGCTTAAGTACTGTCTAGTACGAAACTATATAGTAATAAATATGCCAACTAGTCAGATCTTTTGTTGATCATTACTATTTTCTTTTCTTTTATAAAGCTCTAGTTTTAAACTATTGAGCACTTTGGCAACTGTTTTGCTATTCAACTTAAATGATATATATATATATATATATATATATATATATATATATATATATATATATATATATATATATATATATATATATATATATAAACGTAATATTGAAGAATAATTTTTCATAGTGCTCAACATAAAAGGAGCAAATTATATATACATTTTTGAGCTACAAGCTTTGAATTTGATCCATTGATTTATTGCTACAGACCTGTTTCGTATGGTTTTACCCACACTCATCAGGCAATTTACAACGAATGACCGTTGGATATCCTATGCTGGAAATTTAAAAGAGACTATTTGCTAGGTTACATATATCAGGTTACATAGAAATTCCTAAGCGTGTATTTATTTCTGTGGGGACATGGACTTGCGAGTTCGTTGCGTTTATATATATATACACCCGTTTCAGAAAAAAATGACGCTCCAAGGATATATATACATATATATGTATCCCCATTTAACCGGATAACTCCTTTGTTGAATGATTCTCAACGGACCATTGTACTGACAATGGCCAAATTACCTGACTCATTCGCTTGACTACCTTAATCACGGTACATTTATAGCTCTCTTAGTTCAAGGTCCGCCTTAGTAATTCCAGCTAGCTAGCTGACAATGTTGACTAATGATTGTTTTGTTCTGGAAATAACTATATGCTTGACTACGTTAGTCAAAGTGATCAAAAGTGTTTTCGTAGCTCTTTTGTAACTTGCTTTATGTCTTTCTAGTTGACTGATTCAATTAGAGTGATTTTCCTTCGTCCGTGAAAGAAAAATGACTATATAGTTTGTACTAGTTGATAAAGAACAAAAGAAAACAATAGGTTTAGAGTCTACTACTACTATTAGTTTGCCTATTCTTTCATGGTCAAATGAAAACCACTCTAGTTCATTTAGTCATTATTGCGTGAATTTGCTAAATGGATCCTAAGAGCTAGAGTTAAAATTGGATGCCATTTCTTTGAATTGTCGTATACTTTGGTGCATTGAAATATATGAGGAGCGAGTCAAGGAATAGTCTAATAGAATTTGCCTCAGTATACCATGGTTTACAGTAATGATCTTAGATGGAGGGTCGTATTGATGAAGTTGGGGGGCAACAAATCCACCGATTATATTTCAAGAGTCTTAAAAATTTCAAAGAGAACAGTTGAAAGAACAATAGATAGATTCAGAACGACTGGAGGTGTACAACCCAGAAACCTTGGAAGGCCACCTATCAGTACTTTACTGACAAGGGCACAGCAGTTTGTGCTGTGGGAGTATCTATTAGAGAATAGTACTGCGTACTTAAAAGACATGAAACGACACTTACAAAAAACGACTGGTTCAAATATTGCTTTAACGAGCATTTACAGTGTTGTAAAGCGCTTTGGATTTACGCGTAAAAAGGTAAGTTTAAAAGTCGATATGTTTGGGTTCATAATGTTATTTGCAAAAAGACATCTCAACGAATCTTCTTACTAAGAATGACGAGTTTATCATTTTGTTCTTATTCTTATGTACAGTTGCATCTCAAGGCCATGAAAAATCGTCCCGCATTAGTCGCGCAATATAAAGACGATGTAAAAGTCTTTAGGCCGGAGGAAATCGTTTTCCTAGATGAAACATTTTGTGTAAGTACGTTTCACTGCAGTTGAATATATTCGAACGTTTTCGTCACCCATAAAATGTTGGGTGTTTTTTTATAATTATTTCTTGAATTTCAGGCCACAGAAGGGGAATCGAAGCACAGTAATGAAATGTTTTTATATATTTAACGCAACGCTCCCGAAACAACACGGCTGCTTCGAACAGCGCCACATTCCGTTCCTCAATGTATTTTTGTCCCATCAGGAGATACGAACAATACTACCAAAAATAAGTTTCAAATATTTTAAATACGAAAAGATCTACTCAGATAGAAGATCAGTAGAACTCTCTTCTTTGTATATTTTTCAATTGATATCCGGATACTTCGAAGGAAAGTGAAGGTGTTTGTAAACTAGCTGTTGTTTAGTGACCCGGGGTTAATCCAATTATTCTCCAAGTCAACGGAACGCTATCTTTAGATTTTTGGGCGCGAATGACTCCTTGATTTTGAGAGTCGAGCTCTGATTGGTTAACGACTTGGAACGGAATGTAGCGCTGTTCGAAGCAGCCGTGTGTTGTTTCGGGAGCGTTGCGTGACGAAGCTAAACACGGCTGCGAGGGAGACTATCCGATTGCCGATTCTTTTCCCATTTCCCAGCTCCAAAATCCCATGTCCCAGTCCATTAATACTTATGCGCTTTTCTAGCTTAGTTTCTATCTGTTCTTATATTAACTCATCTTAAACATAACTCTGACTGCACTCGTATTTAATTTTGAATTATGTTTTCATGGTGGGTGCCAACTCGAAACTTTAAACTAATTTGCCTGGCACACACATTTT
This sequence comes from Telmatactis stephensoni, assembly GCA_029948255.1. Taxonomy (NCBI): domain Eukaryota; kingdom Metazoa; phylum Cnidaria; class Anthozoa; order Actiniaria; family Isophelliidae; genus Telmatactis; species Telmatactis stephensoni. Next base: position 64,043 of record JALIZF010001532.1, read on the forward strand.
ATATTTTGTAACTTGTTTTATCTTCATTGTCATCGTAAATTGTTTAATATCACTAGAGTAGAGTGATCGCACTTAATCCGTGAAAAAGTACAAAATCTACTTTGTACTAAAAAATATAAAATCTTTTGTTTTCCATTGTTTCTTAGTGCTATTTTGCATTATTTAGCTAGTACAATTTCACGGAGTAAGTGCGATCACTCTACAAACACTAAAAGTGTGCAATACTTTGCAGTATTTAGTACTAAATAGCACTAATTAAACAATAGAAAACAATAGAATTTGCATAATTTAGTGCTATTTAGTACTATTTATGTTGCACACTTTTAGTGTTTGTACTCTACTGTGTTGTGAACATAAATGTTGTATATGTGTGTAAATAAAGAAAAGTGAAAAAACGAAAACAGAGGGCTATCCCAGTTCCCGTTATACCCCTTCAGGACCCTCCATGTACCCTTTCGGTCTCAGCCCGTATGTTTGATGATTTTGAACCAGCCAAGGATTGTTCAATTGAGTGTATATATAGACTTAAATCTTGTGCATGAAATTCTAGGATAAACGCATCTGTAAAAACTATGGCTATAGTTGGAAAGGCACGAGAGCTCGTGGGAGATTTGCAACTCCACATGGACCAAAGATATCGGTAATTGCGGCCATTGGATTCGATGGCATTCTAACGTTTCGGAATATTGTGAAGAAACCATTCAATGGTCGTCGTTTTTTGCGGTTTTTGAGACGAGACCTTGCACCTCTGCTTCAGCGTTATAATGGGAGAAATAAAAATTCTGTTGTTGTCATGGGTAAGTCCAGGCATGTGCTGCCATCAGACTTGGCTGTAAAGTAATTACTACTTAGCCGATAGATTACAAACACTAAAAGTGTGCAACATAAATTGTACAATATAGAGCTAAATTAGCTAGGCTCATTTTATTGTTTCCTATTGTGTAACTAGAACGATAACACTAAAACCGTGAAAGAAGTACTAACTAAAAAGTACAAATAGTACTAATGAAACAATAGAAAACAAAGGGTTTTGCTGCTATTTGTCTCTATTTAGTTGCTAAGTTATTTCACGGTTTTAGTGTTATCGCTCTAGCACTTTTGAACAAGTTTTTAATAACTTTTTTTTTTAATTGCTTAAGAATAGTACAAATTGTTTTCCAAGACCTTCAGGATATCATTTGAGAAGGATTAAAGATTTACTCTTATAAACGGTTAATTCATTTTTTTATGTATCAGTCTTCGAACAATATTATGTAACTACTATTTTTCTCGTTTCAGACAACCATGCCGCACATCATTTGCCGGAAGTTAGAGCCATAATTGAGAACACTGGGGCAATAGTGGTGTACCTTCCGCCCTACAGTCCAGAGCTGAACCCCATAGAAGGGGTATTTAGTGTTGTAAAGCACTGGTTGAGGTGCAATGACAGAATGCTGATGATAACAGACAACCCCGAGTACCTTGTGTACAGGGCTTTTATGAGCGTTGGCTCAGCAACAGTACAATCATTTTACTCGGGCTATGGATACAATTAAAGGATTAAAGGATTGCAATAGAGTGAGCGCACTTAGAGTGATTTTCATCGGACTGTAAAATACTAACTAGAGTCACCGCACTTAACCCGTGAAATTGTACTAGCTAAATAATGCTAAATAGCACTATTAAACAATGGAAGACAAAGGATTTGGTGCTATTTAGTACTATTTAGATTTTGTACTTTTTCATAGGTTAAGTGCGATCACTCTAGCTCTTTGTGTATAGCAGTCAAAAATCAACAAAAGGAAACAATGGAATTAAGGTCTACTAGTGTGTATTAGCTTAGTGACTATTTCACAGTCCGATGAAAATCACTCTAACTAGCTGTCTACTATTTCACGGGTTAAGTGCGCTCACTCTACCACTCTTCTATGTATTAATACTCTTTAATACTCTACCACTCTTCTATGTAAAAAGGAGGCAGCATGGCCGAGTGGTCAGAGCGTTGGTCTCGTAATCTGGCGGTCCCAGGTTCGATTCCCGCTCTGGCCACTAGCTGAGACTGAATTTGTTCCGATTTCGATTAGTTCAAATTCAGTTTCTCGGCCATGCTTGTATTATAGCCAACTGGTTTGCCTCCTCGCCAGTTGGGATTCTTAGTTACTTTATGTTGTTATTACATTTCATTTCAGTTCATTTCAACCGCATTTGATTATATAAATATAGATATTTGCGGTATGTAAATCTTAAACATTATTATTATTATTATTATTATGTATAATTGTTATTCACCGTCCGGGAATGAAAACCACTCTATATATTTCCATGATATTCTATCTAAGCAATAAGCGAGTGATTATCGGCGAAAATCAATAGAGTGAGCGCACTTAACCCGTGAAATAGTTAGTAGACTACTAGTTAGTATATCTTATTTCCATTGTTTTCTTTTGTGTCTAATGAACTATTACACACTAACATTCTATAGTGTTTCATGGATTAAGTGTGCTCACTCTAATATAATTTATATGCTTTTATAATAGACATAAACAAGAGCCATGACGGGCCCTCCTTCGTCGCTCCTCTTTTTTTCGGGCTTCCTGTGTCCTAGTCCTTTCCGCTCGAGGAAGCCCGAAAAAGAGAGGAGCGGCAAAGGAGGCCCCAGCGTCAGGACTATGTTTTTCCTGGCCAAATAAAACACGCGCTCACGACAACTCAGAACACGCGTAAGAATGGAGCTATATTATAATTTGTATTTTAAGGGCAAATATATTGAATGTATTACACTTTTACTAATACTCTTTGTTTCAGGGGTATGAAAATCAGCACATTCAGTTGTTTCGCGGGTTTTTAAAGAACGCAGTTTATCAAAGAACAAAAGAAAGTAGTTTTTGTTTATTTAGATATCTTTGACATTAGCGGCGGTGGTCAAAACTAATAAACCTAAATTTATATTTACACAATGAATCTTAAATGCGCTATATAGCCCAGACCAAACTTGAGACATGAACTATCAGTGACATATTGCCTATTAAGTTGACATGTAAAAATGATTCGACTGTCGAAACTCTAAAACAACATTAATTAGAGATCCTTTAAGTCCTTTTCTATCATTTCTTGTTGCTCTTCATACTGCCTCTGCGTTAAAATATCTCTGTCTCTTAGATCTTTCAGCATTTGCAACTGTTGGAATAGTTTTGTTCTGGTTTCGACCCGCTGTTGGGAAAAAAACATTATCGATAAACAAAAAATGGATTTCTGTAACTTCAATTATATTGAAGAGAAATATTGACTATGTGTCACATTACCGTGGAACTGGCAGCAGTGTTTGCTCCTGACGCCGAGGTGAGAGTTTTTGCAGCTTCTGTTAAAGCGACCTCGAGATTGGATTTCCGTTTTTCCTTCGGCTTCTCTCCTTTTCCTTTGAATACGGGGTAGTCCGGCGGAGCATCATAATCTTCATGATCATCTCTAAGCTGCGATAATAGGAGCAAAACAATTCAAACCGTAAAGGCGCTGTTTCACTGTGCAATTTTCTCAGCAACTTGTCTCGCGCGCAACGGCGTTGCAAAACAAGTTGCTGGAGGATTGCACAGTGTAACAGGTGTTGTCTGGCAATTTTGTTGGTGCACGTTGTTGCACAAAGTAGAACTCAGGTCTACTTTTCGCAACGCATTGCAACAACTTACAGTGCCTTTGCACAGTATATCAACCCTCCTGAAATTTTTGAGGCAAATTTCTACGAGCGCATGTTCAATTTCTTATTTCGCCATCTTGAACCCCGCTTCCAGCTTGCCTAGGCCAAAAATATTGCAAGTTGTTTGGAAAAATTGCACAGTCTAAATAACTTTCTTAGCAACTTGTTCCGCAACGCAGTTGCAATTAGTACGCAATTACACTTTGCTATGTTCTCAGCAACTTGTCTCGCAACGGCGTTGCGGAACAAGTTACTAAGAAAGTTATTTTGGGCACGTTTCCTATGAGCGCATGCGCAACTTCTCATTTCGCTCTGAAGAGCTCTGAGTACGAGTAATTTTCAGCTTACCTCGGCCAAAAAATATTGAAAGTTGCTAGGGAAAATTGCACAGTGTAACAGGGCCGCGTTGCGAGACAAGTTGCTGAGAAAATTGCACATTATAACAGCGCCTTTAAGAATGGTTTTTGTTGTGTTTTTGTTTCTATTTAATTAAATTAAAGTCCCTATGACACATATATTTTTATTTTCAAACTCATTTCTTTTCTGGAAATATAGTTAAGATCTTTTTATCCCATTTTGGAATACTCGATATTTTCGGAGATATAAAAGTTTCAAATTTCAAAATGCAAATGTGATGACGTCAGGGGAGTCATCATCACCAGCTTCTCATAGATTTTACTAAAAGAGGTCTTCAATTCCACAACCAGATTTTTTACTCAAACACATGCTTTATCAACGGAAATAAATTCCAAATGAAAAAATTAGAGTATTTCAAGTCATCTTGGTTTTGTATAATAAATGATGACTCCCCTGACGTCATCAAATTTGCATTTTGAAATTTGAAACCTTTATATCTCGAAAAATGTGGAGTGTTCAAAAGTAAGACAAAAAGACCTCAACTATATTCCCAGAAAAGAACTGAGTTTGGAAAGAAAAAAATATGTGTCATAGGGACTTTAACTGCTAGTCTACGTCCGTGTCACGCTTCGCTTTCTCCCCTTTGAGAAAGCGTAGCGGGACGCTGACGTAAAAGTAATCCAATTAACGATTTTCATTTAAGACTGTTAAAAGTAAGCAAAATTTCAAATCACTTACAATTGCTTCAGCCGAAAGACGATATTCTCGCCTCTCCCACTTTTTTCCATGCAGGTCCTCCAATTTGTTTACAATTTGCTCTTTTTTGGCCTCACGGTCCTCCGATTTGGTCTTTTTAGTCTTCTTTAAATCTGCAATGAATTGCATTTTCGTTTGATCAGTAGTTTTCCCAAAATCCGACTAGTACGATCATTTGCTCTGAATGTAAATATAATAATGCTTACTGCCTTTACCTAACAATACCGAAAAGAAGTTAATTCAGTTTTAACTCGTTTTACCTTCCTTTTTCGTTTTCTTTGTAGGGGGTTTTGCACTGTCGCTGTCGCTGTCGCTTTTCGCAACTTCTGCAATGCATGAATAATTCAATTTTTATCTGGCCCTTTATCTAATACGGTTTTACTAAATTTTCAAGATAGCTTACCATGAACTTCAGGCTTGGCTGAAGCTTCTACCAAGTAAAAGACAGGACATTGACTTGCATGTTCCTGCCCACTGGCAAACGCTTCGCTAAGGTCTCTTTCGTTCTTTATCTGAAACTTACGGTTGCTATAACCGATATAGCCGATATCGACGGCATCTGGGGTTCTAACCTTTAAAGCATCTTTGTCGATGAGATTGAATAAGACTTCCTTCATCACTTTCACTTCTGTCACACAAGGAATGCTTCGATGGATTGTTTTGAACTTTCTTTTGTCATTTCGATTCCTAATTATCCGTAAATCTATTTCCACTTCCATGGCGAATGTGCCGAGTAAGGTCAAGTAAGAACTAGAGCGCAAATTATATTGTCACAGAGGTAACGAGAAGTTAAGAAATATTATTATGTTAATCTCTCCATATCTTACAATAACCAATAGTTATGAAATTACTATTCAATTTAAACCGTGTTGTGCTATGATGATGTAACCGCCATACAATCTGTTTGTTTCAATTCTTTTCACGAAATACATGCACATTAAAAAGACTTTTAAAAATGGACTATTTATGAAATATCTGTGTCCAAGAATATACTAACATACACTAATAAACATTCCCTGAACCATGGTGCAGCGGACAATCTTTAAACTTCACAATTTTCAGTGAATTAGTCAACATTGTTATTATTATTAACGAGAGTGGTTTTCCTTGGTCTGTGAGTAGTCATTAAACTCATTGTTTTCTTTTGTTCAATGTCGACTAGCACAAACTAGATAGTCATTTGCTTTTCACAGACGAACGAAAACCACTCTATTGTCAGCTAGCTAGCTGGAATTACTAAGGCGGACCTTGAACTAACAGAGCTATAAATGTACCGTGATTAAGGTAGTCAAGCGAATGAGTCAGGTAATTTGGCCATTGTCAGTACAATGGTCCGTTGAGAATCATTCAACAAAGGAGTTATCCGGTTAAATGGGGATACATATATATGTATATATATCCTTGGAGCGTCATTTTTTTCTGAAACGGGTGTATATATATAAACCTAAGAAATAGATAAAAGAATTATAAATAAATAAATAAATAAAAAATAAATAAATAAATAAATAAATAAATAAATAAATAAATGGTATAACTCAACTCCATTATTCGTCTTCTTATGTACTGCTCTAGTCTTAACTATTGAGCACTCTTTTAGTCGATGTGGACTTTACTTTGCTGCCTCTTTATATATATATATATATATATATATATATATATATATATATATATATATATATATATATATATATATATATATATATATATATACACCAAATCCCTAAAACTTTGATATTGTTGAGATATATATACACATATATATCCGCCATTTTCTATTGTCTTTCCTTTTGTTCTCAAGTTTTTCCCTTGAGAACAACTTTCAGAACAAAAGGAAATACAATAGAAAATGGCGGATATATATATGTATATATATCACAACAATATCAAAGTTTTAGGGATTTGGTGTATATATATATATATATATATATATATATATATATATATATATATATATATATATATATATATATATATATATATATATATATATATATATATAAAATATATTAGTCAAAGACTAGGATAAATGATTCATTGTTTTATTGCTACAAGCTGGTTTCGTATGATCGTCAGAGACGATCACACTCATCAGGCAAGTTACAATGAATGACCGTTAAAATTTTGCTGGTGGTTTTAAAATATCTCGTGACCTAAAGCTAAAGAACCGAAGAAATGAAACAGAACTCTCAAAATACGTTTGGAAACTCAAAGAGGAAAACAAAAATTACAATATTACATGGAAAATTATCAAAAAATGCGAACCTTACAGCAATATCACTAAAAAATGTAATTTATGTTTAAGCGAGAAATTCATAATAATTTGTAAAAAACATTTATGTTCCTTAAATAGACGTAATGAATTAGCTAGCCCGTGTAGACACAGAAACAAATTCACGCTCAAAAACTGTCATGTAACATAATACCATTATAGGTCACGAGATATTTTAAAACCACCAGCAAAATTTTAACGGTCATTCATTGTAACTTGCCTGATGAGTGTGATCGTCTCTGACGATCATACGAAACCAGCTTGTAGCAATAAAACAATGAATCATTTATCCTAGTCTTTGACTAATATATTTCATATCATGCTCCTACAATGTCGAGCACTCTTTGGAAAACATTTTCAATGATCTTTATTATATATATATATATATATATATATATATATATATATATATATATATATATATATATATATATATATATATATATATATATATATATATATATACACCCGTTTCAGAAAAAAATGACGCTCCAAGGATATATATACATATATATGTATCCCCATTTAACCGGATAACTCCTTTGTTGAATGATTCTCAACGGACCATTGTACTGACAATGGCCAAATTACCTGACTCATTCGCTTGACTACCTTAATCACGGTACATTTATAGCTCTCTTAGTTCAAGGTCCGCCTTAGTAATTCCAGCTAGCTAGCTGACAATGTTGACTAATGATTGTTTTGTTCTGGAAATAACTATATGCTTGACTACGTTAGTCAAAGTGATCAAAAGTGTTTTCGTAGCTCTTTTGTAACTTGCTTTATGTCTTTCTAGTTGACTGATTCAATTAGAGTGATTTTCATTTGACCGTGAAAGAAAAATGACTATTTAGTTTGTAGTAGTTGATAAGAAACAAAAGAAAACAATGGCTTTAGAGTCTACCACCAGCTATTAGTTTGTCTATTCTTTCATGGTCAAATGAAAACCACTCTAGTTCATTTAGTCATTATTGCGTGAATTTGCTAAATGGATCCTAAGAGCTAGAGTTAAAATTGGATGCCATTTCTTTGAATTGTCGTATACTTTGGTGCATTGAAATATATGAGGAGCGAGTCAAGGAATAGTCTAATAGAATTTGCCTCAGTATACCATGGTTTACAGTAATGATCTTAGATGGAGGGTCGTATTGATGAAGTTGGGAGTTGGGGGGCAACAAATCCACCGATTATAAATCTTAAACATTATTATTATTATTATTATTATTATTATTATTATTATTATTATTATTATTATTATTATTATTATTATTATTATTATTATTATTATTATTATTATTATTATGTATAATTGTTATTCACAGTCCGGGAATGAAAACCACTCTATATATTTCCATGATATTCTATCTAAGCAATAAGCGAGTGATTATCGGCGAAAATCAATAGAGTGAGCGCACTTAACCCGTGAAATAGTTAGTAGACTACTAGTTAGTATATCTTATTTCCATTGTTTTCTTTTGTGTCTAATGAACTATTACACACTAACATTCTATAGTGTTTCATGGATTAAGTGTGCTCACTCTAATATAATTTATATGCTTTTATAATAGACATAAACAAGAGCCATGACGGGCCCTCCTTCGTCGCTCCTCTTTTTTTCGGGCTTCCTGTGTCCTAGTCCTTTCCGCTCGAGGAAGCCCGAAAAAGAGAGGAGCGGCAAAGGAGGCCCCAGCGTCAGGACTATGTTTTTCCTGGCCAAATAAAACACGCGCTCACGACAACTCAGAACACGCGTAAGAATGGAGCTATATTATAATTTGTATTTTAAGGGCAAATATATTGAATGTATTACACTTTTACTAATACTCTTTGTTTCAGGGGTATGAAAATCAGCACATTCAGTTGTTTCGCGGGTTTTTAAAGAACGCAGTTTATCAAAGAACAAAAGAAAGTAGTTTTTGTTTATTTAGATATCTTTGACATTAGCGGCGGTGGTCAAAACTAATAAACCTAAATTTATATTTACACAATGAATCTTAAATGCGCTATATAGCCCAGACCAAACTTGAGACATGAACTATCAGTGACATATTGCCTATTAAGTTGACATGTAAAAATGATTCGACTGTCGAAACTCTAAAACAACATTAATTAGAGATCCTTTAAGTCCTTTTCTATCATTTCTTGTTGCTCTTCATACTGCCTCTGCGTTAAAATATCTCTGTCTCTTAGATCTTTCAGCATTTGCAACTGTTGGAATAGTTTTGTTCTGGTTTCGACCCGCTGTTGGGAAAAAAACATTATCGATAAACAAAAAATGGATTTCTGTAACTTCAATTATATTGAAGAGAAATATTGACTATGTGTCACATTACCGTGGAACTGGCAGCAGTGTTTGCTCCTGACGCCGAGGTGAGAGTTTTTGCAGCTTCTGTTAAAGCGACCTCGAGATTGGATTTCCGTTTTTCCTTCGGCTTCTCTCCTTTTCCTTTGAATACGGGGTAGTCCGGCGGAGCATCATAATCTTCATGATCATCTCTAAGCTGCGATAATAGGAGCAAAACAATTCAAACCGTAAAGGCGCTGTTTCACTGTGCAATTTTCTCAGCAACTTGTCTCGCAACGGCGTTGCAAAACAAGTTGCTGGAGGATTGCACAGTGTAACAGTTGTTGTCTGGCAATTTTGTTGGTGCACGTTGTTGCACAAAGTAGAACTCAGGTCTACTTTTCGCAACGCATTGCAACAACTTACAATGCCTTTGCACAGTATATCACCCCTCCTGAAACTTTCCTCAAAATTTTTGAGGCAAATTTCTACGAGCGCATGTTCAATTTCTTATTTCGCCATCTTGAACCCCGCTTCCAGCTTGCCTAGGCCAAAAATATTGCGTTGTTTGGAAAAATTGCACAGTCTAAATAACTTTCTTAGCAACTTGTTCCGCAACACAGTTGCAATTAGTACGCAATTACACTTTGCTATGTTCTCAGCAACTTGTCTCGCAACGGCGTTGCGGAACAAGTTACTAAGAAAGTTATTTTGGGCACGTTTCCTATGAGCGCATGCGCAACTTCTCATTTCGCTCTGAAGAGCTCTGAGTACGAGTAATTTTCAGCTTACCTCGGCCAAAAAATATTGAAAGTTGCTAGGGAAAATTGCACAGTGTAACAGGGCCGCGTTGCGAGACAAGTTGCTGAGAAAATTGCACATTATAACAGCGCCTTTAAGAATGGTTTTTGTTGTGTTTTTGTTTCTATTTAATTAAATTAAAGTCCCTATGACACATATATTTTTATTTTCAAACTCATTTCTTTTCTGGAAATATAGTTAAGATCTTTTTATCCCATTTTGGAATACTCGATATTTTCGGAGATATAAAAGTTTCAAATTTCAAAATGCAAATGTGATGACGTCAGGGGAGTCATCATCACCAGCTTCTCATAGATTTTACTAAAAGAGGTCTTCAATTCCACAACCAGATTTTTTACTCAAACACATGCTTTATCAACGGAAATAAATTCCAAATGAAAAAATTAGAGTATTTCAAGTCATCTTGGTTTTGTATAATAAATGATGACTCCCCTGACGTCATCAAATTTGCATTTTGAAATTTGAAACCTTTATATCTCGAAAAATGTGGAGTGTTCAAAAGTAAGACAAAAAGACCTCAACTATATTCCCAGAAAAGAACTGAGTTTGGAAAGAAAAAAATATGTGTCATAGGGACTTTAACTGCTAGTCTACGTCCGTGTCACGCTTCGCTTTCTCCCCTTTGAGAAAGCGTAGCGGGACGCTGACGTAAAAGTAATCCAATTAACGATTTTCATTTAAGACTGTTAAAAGTAAGCAAAATTTCAAATCACTTACAATTGCTTCAGCCCAAAGACGATATTCTCGCCTCTCCCACTTTTTTCCATGCAGGTCCTCCAATTTGTTTACAATTTGCTCTTTTTTGGCCTCACGGTCCTCCGATTTGTTCTTTTTAGTCTTCTTTAAATCTGCAATGAATTGCATTTTCGTTTGATCAGTAGTTTTCCCAAAATCCGACTAGTACGATCATTTGCTCTGAATGTAAATATAATAATGCTTACTGCCTTTACCTAACAATACCGAAAAGAAGTTAATTCAGTTTTAACTCGTTTTACCTTCCTTTTTCGTTTTCTTTGTAGGGGGTTTTGCACTGTCGCTGTCGCTGTCGCTTTTCGCAACTTCTGCAATGCATGAATAATTCAATTTTTATCTGGCCCTTTATCTAATACGGTTTTACTAAATTTTCAAGATAGCTTACCATGAACTTCAGGCTTGGTTGAAGCTTCTACCAATTAAGTAAAAGACAGGACATTGACTTGCATGTTCCTGCCCACTGGCAAACGCTTCGCTAAGGTCTCTTTCGTTCTTTATCTGAAACTTACGGTTGCTATAACCGATATAGCCGATATCGACGGCATCTGGGGTTCTAACCTTTAAAGCATCTTTGTCGATGAGATTGAATAAGACTTCCTTCATCACTTTCACTTCTGTCACACAAGGAATGCTTCGATGGATTGTTTTGAACTTTCTTTTGTCATTTCGATTCCTAATTATCCGTAAATCTATTTCCACTTCCATGGCGAATGTGCCGAGTAAGGTCAAGTAAGAACTAGAGCGCAAATTATATTGACACAGAGGTAACGAGAAGTTAAGAAATATTATTATGTTAATCTCTCCATATCTTACAATAACCAATAGTTATGAAATTACGCGCATTTTCATAAGCCGGCATTCAATTTAAACCGTGTTGTGCTATGATGATGTAACCGCCATACAATCTGTTTGTTTCAATTCTTTTCACGAAATACATGCACATTAAAAAGACTTTTAAAAATGGACTATTTATGAAATATCTGTGTCCAAGAATATAGTCTACTAACATACACTAATAAACATTCCCTGAACCATGGTGCAACGGAAAATCTTTAAACTTCACAATTTTCAGTGAATTAGTCAACATTGTTATTATTATTAACGAGAGTGGTTTTCCTTGGTCTGTGAGTAGTCATTAAACTCATTGTTTTCTTTTGTTCAATGTCGACTAGCACAAACTAGATAGTCATTTGCTTTTCACAGACGAACGAAAACCACTCTATTGTCAGCTAGCTAGCTGGAATTACTAAGGCGGACCTTGAACTAAGAGAGCTATAAATGTACCGTGATTAAGGTAGTCAAGCGAATGAGTCAGGTAATTTGGCCATTGTCAGTACAATGGTCCGTTGAGAATCATTCAACAAAGGAGTTATCCGGTTAAATGGGGATACATATATATGTATATATATCCTTGGAGCGTCATTTTTTTCTGAAACGGGTGTATATATATATATATATATATATATATATATATATATATATATATATATATGAGGCGTGATCACTTAAAAGGGGTCTTAAAGGTTGACCATAAGATATGCTGTAACGCACGGTGCGCAAGTCGACCCCGTTTTGGCATTCTCAGCACTACAACCATAGCTGGTCCAAGGAAAAACACTGTACGCGTCCAAACATGCATCCCATAATGCATTTCTTCCGCTGGATCAGATACAGCGGAAGAAAAGGATTATGGGCATCCATGAAAAATTTGGACAGCACCCATCCCCTACTCTTAGTCTTAGAAATTTCTTATAAGTGCCGAGCCCCCCTCGCTAACAGGCCCCAGACGGCACCGATTGCCTTCGTTACAGTTCAAAACTCGCCGAAATGGCCTTGTTGGCTTGGGGAATGCGTCACAGAACGACCAGAGAAGCCTCAATACTCCAGAGATCACAGTTGAATCTTGTCTCCATAATTACTGTGACTCTTTCTTCGTAAAGTCGCTTCTCACTCCTGAGTTCTTCCAGGAGATTGTCTCCGCCGTCTTTTCTTGCTTAATGATGCAAGCCAAGCGACTTCTGTGCTACAAAATGACTCAGAAAAGCACTTAGAAGCTGAATTCAGGCCACGATCAGTACGCTCACCGAACGTAAAGCCTAGAATTCGTCAGGCGTCACTGTATAATTGAGCCTTCAGTCTTCTAGAACAGCACCAAATTGACAGTTACCTTGACAACTATTGTTTGTCTTTCCTGTTTTTTTTTTTTTTTTTTTTTCTTCTTTTTTTCTTTTTCTTCTCTCTTTTTCTCTTTCACAAACCCATTTTTCCTGTTTTTCTTTCTTTTCTCTTTCTTATTTCTCGGTTAATTCTTTTTTAAAGTTTGTTTTTGATTCCCATTCAATTGGCAAAGAAATCCGAACAACTGTTGTCTTTCTTTGCTTTCTTACTTTCTCTCTCACAAAACGCGCCCTTCGGTTTTTCTGTTCCTTTTTCTTTCTTTTCTCTCTCTGTTTTTTTTTTTTTTTTTTTTTTTCTTTTGAGAGTTTTGTTGTTGTGCTTGTTCTCTCTCCTTTCTTCGCCGAGAAATGACCAAAGAAACGCTAAAGATTGCTGTTAAAGCGGCAAATCTTGAAGATGGTACATCAAAGGGGTCTTAGTAAAGAAGACCCCTTTTGTGTGAACACCGCTCATATATATATATATATATATATATATATTAACTTTACCTGCTGTCAAAGTCTTTCCATGTACATCCGAAAGTACACAGTTGAGCAAAGAAAGTTTTAATGGGATAAGATACAAGTGTTTGTTAGATCAATGATTAGTTTATTTTGCATACACAAAGTTTGCATTACTTGTTATAAAATGTTAGGGCTTAAATTTCTTAACAAAAGATAGAGTCGGTCCAAAGAAAGGTGGAGTGATACTTGTTTACATAGCTGATAATCTCAGGGCACATATAATTAAAATCTTAGAAGAAGAACCTCTTGAAATCCTGGAGGAAGTAAGTAACTCCAACGGTTTATATTAGGCGCGCGCTGGCAGTGATGTCTGCGATGTGACGTCAAGGATGGCGTACATAGCAACCAAATTTGAGTTTTAAAAATGTTTTAAAAAACGAGATTCTAAAATTTACTCGAAAAATGTTCTTGTAAAAGCTCCCTTGAGACTTTTACCTTCATTTTTGCAATATTGACATTGCTTTACCTTTAGTCTGAGCCAATCTTGTCTTTGTCACAAATCTGACGATGAAAATGGCTCAAAGAAAAGGAAAATTGAAGTGCCTATGGAAATTAAGAAAAGCAAAAGTATGAAGTGTTTTAAGAAGAATTTATTATTTACCATTTTACTAAAGAGACAGAAGGAAAAGGCAATTTTGAGTAGTTTTATTTAGCGATATCTTTTGGTTATTTTTGTTACTCAGATAACATAATTTTTAATTCTTAATAATTCTTTTATCTATTTCTTAGGTTTATATATATATTTCAATAAGTACAACATAACATACTTATGATATCAATACTCGATCTCATATTCAATAGTGTTTCATTGAATATTAAGCATCGTACTTTTGGTCTGATAAATAGGATATGTTAGTATTATTATTACCGTATTACGTAACTCACTGAAATCCTCATAATGTATGTTTATGATATGTCTTTAAAATCTACCCATCTTAATATATACACGTGAAACGAACATCTTCGCTATGGGAACAATAGTCTGCATTTGCCCATCCAATATGACTACAGTTGGCAATAGACATTTCTGTACCAGTACAACCAAGGTTTTTTATCCATATTATATCTTTGACAGATAAATAAATAAAAATATATACGACAACAATTCCTCCATTTGAAAACTTTTACAAGTTTTCAATAAAAAGAAAATTTGCTAAAATTTGTTTGTGTTAAGAATCCATTAACAACAGTAAATCTATGTTTGTTTAATGTCGTTAATTCTTACCTCCATCTACCTGACAAACTACACCAGCAAGAGATTGATACGAGCAACCAGCATTCCACCATCCACCGTGAGAACACTCTGCAATCGACTTTTCGTTACCATTGCATCCCACACCATCCATGAGCTTTTTTGTTGTTGTCTCTCCTTCAATGTTGATAATTCGATTTACAGCTGCTTTGTAACCAAGCATTCGACAGATCACGTGAGCATCGTTTATATCCCAGGTAAACCTATAGCGATTACTATCACAGACTGCTCCCCAGGTCCCTTTGCACTGGATTTCCACTTGACCAACATGGCTTACATTAGTTCTCACCAGACGAACTTTTATTATAAAAACTATAGTAAGATACTAGGATTTCCACAACTGAGAAAAATCGTATTTATCCGACACATGTGCAATAAAAATGGTATTACATGGGTGTGACGATCATGAGATATTAGCCAATCACTGAGCGAGGCCGGTTGAATCATGCGACCTTTGTGATTTTCGCTATCCGGTAAATCGTTGACCATGACGGAATTTTAAAAGCTTTATCTCAACACAGCTATTGTTCGACTTTAATTTGATGCGCATTTAAACAATCGATATAACTCAAATCCGATGATTTGTGTTCTTAATTCCAGAATTTTTGCACCGAAACAATAAAAATAGGGTTTGATTAGTTTTTAAAGCACTTCATGCGGCCCGAGGTCTTGAATTTCAATGCAAACCCTCGCCCTAGCGTTTGAACTTTTATATATCATCGTTCACCTAACGGTTTTATATTTGTTTGTATTAAGAAAGTCAACAATCAGACATTCAATGTACAGAGCAAAACGAATGGAATAAAGAAGCTATTTTTAAAACTGCTTGACTGCTTTGGAGTTTGAATGACCTATCTCCTATCGCCTATCGCCTTTAGCTCTGACAACCTTTTCTGAAATAGGTGTATATGCTCTCTTATTATAAAAATTAGGTACTACCTAATAGCGGAGCTCCCAGTTAGATAAATGATAATAATTTTATATTTTTTTTTTTCGCGTTTTTGATTCAAATGAATTGGGCTTTCTGTGGTAATAGGCAATCAAAGATTGCATTTTGCTCATGTTTTGTTGTAAAAGTTGAAATAGTGATTATAGAACAAGCTTTATATATAGCATTTACTTTAGGGCTTGAAAAAGCTCTTGCCCTTCAGTCTCCTGATAATTATCAGGCTTTCAAGCTCAGTCACCTTTATTACAGTGATATTTATCCAGATTCAGTCAGATTTTATAATTGACTTTGTAGTAGTGGTTCATAATTCTCAGAAATAGAATGCAAAAATCCCTCCAACTGATTTCATTCACATAAATACTGAACCATTTCAACATCCTTCAATTAAACTGGACATTAGAGAACATTGCATTTAGATTTTTTTTCTGTCTTGATGGTATTGTGGCATCTACTATGTACAATAGAATGGCACACATAAATAGTTGTCTTTACACGAAACAAGAATTCTCTCTTCCAGGTTACACTAGCCATGATTTTAGGTGAAGTTGTAAAACAACTCACAACAACTACTACCTATAAGCAGAGCTCCAAATTATTTTAATTTTCTATATTTTAATGTTCTTGATTCAAATAAATTGGGTTTCCTGTGGTAATTGAAAATTTTGAATTGAAGATTATTTTAAAAAGCATTTGTTTTGGTTTGTTTATTATATAGGCTTGTAGGCTCAGTGACCTTTAATTTATTTCAGTATATTTTAACATTCAGATTCACCGTCAGATATTCATAATTAACTTTGTAGTGGTTCATAATTCTCAGAAATTGAAATCAAAAATCTCTAAAACCATTTTTAACTCGTGGATTACAAATCCACGAGTTATTGTGGGGGGACGAATATGCAAATGTATCACTCACTTTCCAGTAAACTCGTTCCCAGACTCCTCTCGATAAGTCAATATGGTCGTCTTAGTCAATGTTGCCTTTGAAAACTGGCTCTTTCAACATGCCAAAATGTCATTACCAGGATTTTGACTCCTAATCACTTATCAGAGCCTAGGAATGGTGGAATTTTTTTATTCCTTGCCACATTTTGTATTGAACTACTCTCGGCTCCCTCATGCAGCTTGGAATAATTTTACTTAGTTTTCATCGCATCTCCGTTGAGCTGTTCGATACTCGGATATGAAAACTTTTCTGGATGGACTTTGTCGCTGTCGTCCAACATGAACGAGTCATCCAAGCATTTTAGTGTTTGTACTCTATATGCACGAGAGTTAATGGTGAAATAAAAAGCAAACGAAATCATATTTGAGTACTGGCGAAGAAACTGGCCGTGAGCCGGAACCGCCACGGTCTCGCTAGGAAAACGGCATCAAAAAGGCGTTGTGAGTTTAAGATTGGTGGCTATCAAGAGTTGTTTTATGGAGTACTTTATTTTATTCATAGCGACATTTGGCACATAGAGAAATTTCTTTTATAATTTTTACATGTGTTAGGATACAGCCATAAATCAACAATATATACACAAAATATAAAATTCAGAACTGTTAATAGCTCAGTGGTCAAGTGGTTAACGTTGCTGGCTGCAGTGACAGTGGTATCGGGTTCGATTCCCAGCTGTGACATGTTTCTTTTTTTTTCTTTTTTCTTCTTCTTTTTCTTTTGTTTTATTACCTTTTTTTGTTCTTTGATACTCAAATCAATTATTTTTTGCTAAAAAATTACATTAGCTGATATTATTAATATTTAACTGAATAATAGTCAAAAACCCCTTCAAATCCTTTACAGGTGGACCCAATATTAATGTTTAAATTTGTGAGAGCAATGATCTATTATTCAAAGAAAATATAAATTGCTTCAATTGATATATATTTTATTTAAGTCAAATTTAGTTTCGGCTTCTTGTGGTCATTGTTATCGGTCAATCCACGAGTTACTTCGCCATTGGCGGGTTGATTAAATTGATAGAAGTAATTATATAAACCTTTTCAACATCCTGGATATTACAGAACAACACATCTTGATTTGCCTGTCTTCACAATTATTGTGACATCTTGTTTTGCGGTTGTTTTGTTTTGTTTTGTTTTTAATGTAGAAAACAATTATAGCATTTTCAATTTGCAGTTCTCATAGGGCTCACTGAGCAACTTCATGCTTAATGGTAAAACAACTCTAGTTTGCATGCAAAATTCCTTCTTTTTTTTCCTGTCAATTTTTTCATTAAATTCCAGACCCAAACTTGAGCTGCATTTACACATTAGTGGGTTGAAATAAGTTCAAAATCATTTTTTTACTAATATTATTATTATTAGAAGTAGTGCAAAAAGTTCACCGTAAAACAAAATGTCATTGTACATGTCATGTACTTGACTGTTTGTTTAAACTTGGCCACAGTTCAACGTGCATAAATTAACGTATATTTTTTAAGTCATCAATCCCGAATAAAAGATGAATGATCAAATATAGGTACAGGAGTCTTTTTGACATCATTTTCTGGCCAGGGTCTTTACCTTGAAGTGCTTTCCTTGTTGTCTTTAGAAGCATAGTCCTTGTTTCACGCTAAATGCAGACGATTCTTGATTTCCAACTGTGGCTAGGTTTTTAAGCAGCTTTACTGAAGGCATCTTCACGAAACGAAGAATACACGATCCTCAATGACTCATTCATTATGATATGTTTTTTGAAGCTACGAATCCAACTAAAAGGTCGTCCAACTTTGAAAATGTTCTCTGTTTTCTTTGCCTTTCGAGCAATTTTTGAAACGACACCGTGCCCGAAAAATAATGTACGAATTTTTAGCTTTAACCAGTCAAGATTGGCCCAGATTAATGATCATGAAAATCGCTAAGTTTTCACGATGATTTGAGAATGATATTTTTAAGTTTTGCAAGTTAAAACTGCAAGGAAACTTGTAAATTTTCAGTTTTCAAATTGTCAGCGCGCGTCAAGTTGGCGCCAAAAATCAATCAGCCAATCAGCATCGCGATGTACACGGACGGACGGACGGACGGACGGACGGAAGTGACGTATACTCAAGCCATGAAAAATCAACTCGATGGGTCACCATTTTTTCTTAGGTATGGTGCTCCTTCGGCCCTCGCAGGTGCTCCGCTATCAACATGTTGGGAGAACACGATAAAAAATTTAAAATCACGAGCCGTATTGACTATTAAACTTTTTATGACCGGCTCCGTTCGTACTCTTCCCCTAGCCGTTTCACGCATTCTTCACCATTCCGGGAAATAGCTAACCGTAACAAATGACCTTTTTTGAATCGGCTAACTTAAACTAAAAAATATCTTGATTAGTCAGTTTGTCTGTCAACAGCTATTAGTGCCTTTGTCTTTCTATTATCATGCATAGGTATTAGATATTTCCAACATGCAAAAATATACCAGTTTTATATTCAACTTTTTATTTCACTATATATCTAAATTGTTTGCTGTAAAGACTTCTACAACGGCGTTTTTGACACAATAACAAATTGTGTTTTTTTTCATTCATGTTTAAGATGTTTTATATATATGAATAAAAGACATTACGTGACCAAACGCGCCAGGTCAAAAAGAACCTATTTCCATGCAATGGTCTGGTCCAAAATTTCGATATTAAAATTTTAGTACAAAAATCTCTCAAGATCTCTTGAATGCTTAAATGAGAAATATAATTGACTTGCCTTTATATGTATTCGTTTAGCAACATGTAGGGTGAGAAATTCGTAAATTTCCAGCTCAAACGAAACACTCTGAATCGCGGGAGCTTCGTTTCAAGTACTCCATTTAGAGTTCGATATTTGGTCAAAGTATTGGAGATTAAGCTCAAAATAATAGTCCATCCTGAAGCTTTTATGAGTGTATAGGTATATCTCTAGTTAAAAGCTCCACTTTACATTGTTTTACTGCTGTAAGAGCCTGTCTCTGAAAGCTATTTTCTTTGTTTTGGGCCATCTTGAATTCATAAAGTTCCTGGCTTGCGTTCGCAGGAGTGCACCACGTGACCGATTGCGCAAGAATGGCCTTTCGAGACGACAATCGGAAAAAAAAACATTTGCAGTTTATAACTCGTTCCCGGCCTACGACCTGGGCAAGAGTAATTAGTTTGCCATCTGTTTGTTGTTGTTGTTGTTGTTGTTGTTGTTGTTGTTTAGGTAAAGATTGGTCAACAAAAATAAGAATATTATATTCTATTAAAGAGCTTTTGGATTTACATATAAAATTGTTCGGTTTATTCTGAAATTATGCTGTAGGAAACAAGTAAGATTGCAGAAAAAGAAATAAACAGCTCTTAAATTAATTGTCGGCTGCTTTTGTCGATGTTACATTAAGGTGTCGGAGTACAAATTTTGATTTCTTTATATCATAGGTAGTAAATAATTCATGTAACAACTAATTGACTATGTTGTTGTCATTTGTGAGGCTTGTAATACTGTTTCTAGTTTTAAGCGCGAGCTTAAAACCTGGCTCTTCAAACGAGCCTATAGTAAATAATTTCCTTGATAGTTTTATTTCCATTTAATAAATATTTTTAATAATTTTACAAATCTAAAATAATTAAAATTAAACAAAAACAAATTATACAATGTTGCTATGTTGCTATGTTGAAATGAAAGTTATCAACATTGAATTGAAAAATGAATTGATAGTAATTATGAAACAGTATATAATATATATATAATATATATTTAACATTTTTAATTTACATTTTAAAGTTTTTATATATTTTTTTTCAAGAATTGTAAAGCGTTGTTGAACGAAAGGATATTGACGCTATATAAAATATTATTATTATTATTATTATTATTATTATTATTATTATTATTATTATTATTATTATTATTATTATTATTATTATTATTATTATTATTATTGTCACGAAACGTTTCGTCGAGTGACAATCAACTCTAGACCTGATAAAGGCCGATAATTTTGGTCGAAACGTCGCGGTCGGACAATATAAACCTATAATGTATTTTAATTACTAATATACCTTATTTCTGTTGTTTTCTTTTTTTTTTTTTTGTATTTTGAACTATTACACACTAACATTAAATCTCAATTTTTATTTATCGAGATTCATTTTTAATTTTTACAGTTATACAACAATACTTATCACCAGTGAGTTTCCAAAAGAAATAGAGATGATAACAGTACGGGTTACTAACTTTGACTTAGTTTATTAACAGTCTAAGCACTGATTTTGAGAAGCATAATCAATAATGACAAGATCAGCAGTGCAAACCAGTCCAACCGATGTACTGCCTACTGTAAATTGAGGAGCAGAGACTGCAAAAGCAAGACAAGCAACAAGATGTTATAATTATTGTCATGTTACGTAATTCACTGAAATCCTCACGGTGTATGTTTATGATATGTTTAGGTTGATGTAACAACTGAAAGATATGAAAATAATCAATGCCATGTTTTATTTAAAACCTACCAATCTTGCACGTGACACCAACATCCTCGCTATGGAGACACCATGCACTTCCCCAACCATAATGGCTACACTTGGCAATTGACACTTCTGTACCAGTACAAGCAAGTTCTTCAAACCATATTATACCTTTAACAGGACTAAAGTTTGTGTGAAGGGCAGTTTGTACTCCAGGGTATCCAAGCATACGACAAACCACCTCAGCGTCTTTGCTGTCCCAAAGATCATCACACACAGTACCCCACACACCATGGTACCTGACCTCAAGTCGACCAGAATTCGTTCCTCCAGCTAAACGAACTTGAACTGGCGGAATAGCTGTGAGATAAAGAAAGTGAATTATATTTCAATGACGGATATGCAAAATATTGCTTTCTTGATCACGGAAAATAAACACATCTCACATGTTAACAGTTGCAAGTTTTCAATTTGTGTTTGTGTTGAGAATCCATTAACAACCGTAAACGATATTTGTTAAATATTGTTAATTCTTCTTACCTTTATCTACCTGACAAACCACACCAGCAAAATCTTTATACGTGCAACTAGAGTGTACATTCCACCATCCATTGTGACGACACTCTGCAATCGACTTTTCATTGCCACTGCATCCGACATCAGACATGAGTACTTTTGTTGTTGTTTTTCCTTCAATGTTAATAATTCGATTCACAGCTGCTTTGTAACCAAGCATTCGACAGATTACGTGAGCATCGTTTAGATTCCAGGTATACCAATAGGAAAAGGTTATGATAGTATGATCACATACTGCTCCCCAGGTCCCTTTCTACTGGATTTTTACTTGACCAACATGGCTTTCATTAGTTCCCGGCAGACGAATCGTAATCGCTCTTTCCGCTTAAACCAAACATTGAAAAAGTTTCTTGGTTTATATTAGGTTGTTTGAAAATTTTGATTTCACTGTTACTGTAGTTTTAAATTTTGTTTTTGGTATTTTTGTTGTTGTTGCTGCTCTTTTTTGTTATATATTGTTATATCGTGGATTTGTGTGAGGGGTCGAAATATGCAAATGTGTTACTCAAACATTGTTAAACTCCGTTACTGCGCATGCTCGACGTGAATGAAGGCAGGCCGAAAGTAACGAGGGCTCCGGGTACGCAGCAACTATCATGCTATAGCTCTTGTTTATTACGGGACTCCTGTGTTATTCAAATCACGATGCATCAGGATTGTATGCGATTTAAAAGGTCGGTGTCTTCTGTAAACAAGGTCTGTATTGAATTATTATCGTGGAGTGTTGAAATTCTACTCGTGACTCCGTGGAGCCTTCAAGATGGTCAGATGATGGACACGACAACTTCTCTCATGCCTAGAGTAGAGATTCCTTGACTTACCTCGTGCTCACACGTCGGTAAGATTGGATGTGTCGCATGTTAGGGGAAAAAGCTAATAGTTAATTTCTTATTCCTTGCCACATTTTGTATTGTACTACTCTGCTTGGAATAACTTTCATCGCATCTCCATTGAGCTGTTCGATATTCGGACGTGAAAACCTTTCTGGGTGGGCTTTGTACGTCGCTGTCAAGCAACAAAAATCGTCGCAAGTCCAAAATCAAAGTCATCCAAGCTTTTAGTGTTTGTACTTTATCAGCACGCGAGTAAATGTTAAAATGAAAAGCAAACGAAAACATTTTGAGTACAAACTGCCGCCTGAAACAGCCTGAAACTGGCCGTGAGTCGAGCCGCTAGTTTGTGTTTGTACTCTATCAGCACAAGAAAGAATGTTGAAATAAGCAGGAAACGAAAATGGCAATTTGACTCGACTTTTCTTTAGGGAAGGTAGTCTTTATTATCTGGGGGGGCGTGGGCGGGGCACACAGGGATAGGAGGGGAGAAAGCTAGACAAGCAGCAGAGGGAGGGTCATTAGTCAAATTTATAAGCTTAAGGGGAGGGCCACACATTACATTTGAAGCTAATCTAGGGGAGGGTCATCCTTTTAAGCTGCACTCTAGCTATATAAGAACCCATTTTAATTTGATCATATTTTTGTTCTTTTATTTTACGCATGAAGCAATTATCTCGACCTCGATAATAAATCGACATTTCAAAATTTTCAGTGTATTTGATAACATATCTATTTACAATATAGACACCTTTCAAGGCCTGTCCCTGGTTGGGGGGGGGGGGGGGGTAGGGGTTTACTTCGACTAGTGCATACACACACACCGACTTTGTCCTAGTGCCCTTGGTAAGTTTATTTAAATTTCGACATAAGCAAAATGAAAAACTGAAGTACTATATAAAATGTAACAGAACCATTGAGAAATATATATTATGTTCAACCTGCCTTCGCATCTTTACCTAGTAAATGTACATTGTAAACACGGCTGGAAAACAAAATTTCGATCAAACATGTAAGTAAGTTCTGTTGAGAAATTGCCTCAACCAAATCAACAATAAACCACACTTCAAGATAATCTTGAATTTTACAAGGTCAAAAACAAGAAGATGTTTGGCATTTTTAGTATTTCAATGTCATTGCTGGCGAGTAGCCAAGTCTTTCCAAAGTCTCACAAGAATCAGTTAAAGCTATGCCTGATTACATCAAATAAAGAAAATTCTCTATAGTTACAGACTTTACATTCGTATTTTACGTGAAAATACTTTTATATTATTCACGGTTCTAAAACGGTCTGAAATGTTGGTGTCCTGTGGAGCAATACGCTACAGTTTGAGTTATGTGACATAACAACTCTTGCCGGATAAAACATCTTGTGCATCAAATTATTTCGCTTTCGGCTCAAAAATTATCTCCAAACACAGTTTTCTAAACCATATTTTAGAATAAAATCGATTGGACGAGAAATAAAATTTTAATTCAAATTTTGGGCACCTATGCCGTGACGTGCAAGCAAAGATTTGTCTATTACAAATCGAAAACCTTCGAACCTTTAGACACGACTTTGTCTTACTGTCCTTTGTAAGTTCATTTAAATTTCTACATAACCAAAATGAAAACTGAAGTACTATATAAAATGTAACAGAACCATTGAGAAATATAAATTACGTTCAACTTACCTTCGCATCTCTAATTACTAAATGCACATTGTAAACGCAATTGGAAAACAAAATTTCAATTAAACATATCTTCCTAAAACTCGCAGCAATCAATTAAAGCTTTGCCTGATTGCATCAGTCCAGTAAGGAAACCCAAAGCCAAATCTACACTAAAATATCGCCCCATGTTTCCGTGGGCTTAAGTTTCCTATTTCATTCCGAACGGCTTCGTCAATATATACGTTTATCGAAAATTGATCAAACGTTTCCCTTACAGATATATTTATGAACTAAACTGAACAATTTGTTCGAAGAGATATATTTTATAACCACAAAGCCTATATTTGATTATTAATAATCGACTTAAACACCCTCGGACGGGCGCACGAAGTTCGCATATCTTTCGGCTTGACACTTCGGCTCTACTTCGGGGATTTCCGAATTACGCACGCACGCACGCACCCTTGAACCCGGTGGCATAGTGTGTTACTGGCATAAAGCCAGTAACCACAAAAATACCTCAGGTACTGATAAAATAAGAGATTTATATACATTGTATATAGTAGACAATGCGGCACCTTTGACCGTGATGCAACGTACAACGAGTCACGCAATAATACAGGAAACCGATTTCGCTCCAAAAAAAGCGTCTAGTTTTATTAGTTTTATAGTTTATCATACGTCTTAAGAAATGAATTCAGACTTTCACCGATACGCTAAAATGAGTCTGATGCAACACAGACAACCAGTTTAATACGCTCCGTATAAAAGTATGCGTGTTATTCATCGAGAAAAAAAATATGGCTTGAAATTCTACTAAAGGCTACAGGATTACACAAAAAACACTTCATGAAAGTAAAAATAAAAAATAAAAAAACTAAATGTGGAATAACATTCAGCTCTCAATGCTTCATGGGCTTCTCCTCTGCACATATAGCACAATCCACGAGTTATGTCCGCCATTGGCGGTTTGATTTATTCTTATTTTAAAACTGAACTAGTATACCATCAGTTTTTTTTTGTTTTGTTTCTTGTTTGATCAGGATTGTCGAACGCAACAGAAGACTTCCCTGACGCCCTGGGTCTCCGAGGACGCATTTTGTCCAGTTCCTATCATAGGAAAATGCAATTTCCTAGATATTTCCTATCATAGGAAATGAGCAAAAATTCCCAGTGCATTCAAGGACAATACATCCCCATGAGTGGAAAAATTCAGGAAATTTGCGGCATTTGTGAAACAAAAACAATATAGTACGATACAGCTTTTGAACTTTGTCTAATACTTTAATACTTTAATAGGTTTACTCCTAATTCAGTAATGACTATACTAGGAGTTTTGTACAAAAGAAATAAATATAAATTAATCAATATTAAATAAATGATGATATATAACTCTAATCTCTAACTCTTAATCTTGCTGTATACGGACAGAAAATTTATAAGAGATGGTAAAGTATTTTCAACAATTAGCTAATCAAAATTTCTTTAGCACAATAAAATAATTTGCGGATATATTTATAACAATGTTTTGAAAACTTTGATCATTACCGCACGTCCATATTTGAGATACTTTAGGAAATCATCATATCTGCTTGTGAAAACAATCGAAAATTTACCTATTTAATCATAGTTAATAGAGGGGACTGGTTAGGAAGCCTTTTGTTATATGTCTTTGTTCATTTTTTTCAACCGTGACCGTGCACAAATCTTTTATTTTTTCATTGTTTCGCCTTAATTGCCATGGTTGAGCAACTGAACCCAAATGTTTCTTTTCCGCTGCTTGTTCGATGTATTCTAGTTCAAAATTAATTATATTAGAATATTTCAATAAATAATCCAATAGACAACATTTCGGTTCATTCATATAGCCATTTTCTAATGAATTTAAACAAACTTTGTGCACGGTCAAGACCAGTTCTCATCCTCATTAATTATTCACGAGGTATCTGGCCAATCATTGTTCGTAATTCGTACCACGTGCAGTAACTGGAAATCGTAGGAAGTCTATACTAGGCGTACTGAATTAATTTTGTTCAAGTCCTAGAACTGAATTAATTTTGTTCAAGTCCTAGGACTGAATTAATTTTGTTCCAGTTACTCCTACTGATTTAATTTCTCAGATAATTTCAAAGTCCAAGTTATTGAAATTCTTATAAACAAATAGAAATGGTAAACTATGTTTAGAATTTAGTGAAAAAAATCTATGACAAATTTCACCTCAAGAAGCGAACTCCCAACCTTCCGCCTAATGCCCACTGCCTTAAACCATTGCACTACTGACTTTCCGATACGAAGTTTCGGAGGATAAAATAATTTTAAATGTTATGAATCAAGCTCATTAGGATTGAAATAAACAGCAGACAGAGAATTTGAATAGCTTTTGTTTCAAATGCCCGTTTGGGTATTGGAGAACAATAATTAGTGCCCAATGTATTCGAAATTATGTAAATCTGAAATCATGCATGAAGTAGCCGTCGCAAATGATAAAACCAATATATTCCTGTAGATTTTATTTTCCTCATCATTTTTCCCTCCCGAATAATTAATGAGGATGAGAAGTAATTCCAAGTCCTCCAATTCGGACTGGACGGGATTTCAAGTCCTTGCAATTAGTTCCAGTCCTCGGCTGCGCCTCGGACTGGAACTAATTGCGCGGACTTGAAATCCCGTCCAGTCCTCATTGTCGGACTTGAAATATTACTTCAGCATCCAGACTAGAACAAAGAAATGTAACAAAAGGCTTCCTAACCATTCCCCTCTATTAACTATGATTTAATATACCTCTAGCAAAAACTATCAAAATATTATCATTGAATAACGGGCAAAAATAACAAATAATAAACATCGTCTGATAAGCCTAACGGCTTCAAGAGGTCTCCTTGCCATCTTTCTATTATAGATATTGTAAAAAAAAAAAAAAGTCTTCTGTTATATTGATATTGTAAAAAAATTTTGTTGTTGTTATTGTAAACTTATATGAATGGCAAATAAAATAAAAAAATAAAAAAATAAAAAAAATGCATATTTTTAAAAGAAGACGTTTGATTTCAGGTGATATTCAATTCAGAATCCGTAGCACTTCAATTGCCGTGTTTTCTCGGTTGCCGTCCCTAACGACATTTTAAATTTAGAAAATACAATTTTTATGGACACAATAGACCCCTGGCAGCATGTCGGAATGCAGCTTAATTTCGAAGGCAACAAAAAAGAATTTCAATGTCCTGAGAACTGGAATCCTATTGCTTTACCCTCTAAATTGAGCTGCATTCCTACGTCAATGCTACGTGCCTTGGCAGTAGCTATCTTGAAAATCCTAAGATATGCAGAACAGGCAGGAGACTTTTACGGGTTCCCAAGACTGTTGTTTACTATTTACTCATAGATATGTTAATTACACTCTAATTGGTAGTTAATGACATGCCGTATTGATGACATCATAGATTATAGGAAACCAACTATATATTTATGACAGTAGCCACGTACATGCACACATTGGGTGCCTATTTATGATAACGTTATATACTAAGCAGGTTAACAACTATTGAGGGATTTCGTGGCAGCCATGTTTGTGGGCAAGTACAATAAAACTAAAGTTTTTGAATTACAAAAGTTTCATTTTTCATGGGAGAAAATTAAAGGTCTATTATTTTGACCACAAACGTGGCTGCCGTGAAATCCCTCTACTGTTATCTACATTGGTTCAGAGCTCATCAGACAGCGAATTGAGTATTACTTCTTCTTTTTTTTTAATGAATAGGGTTCACATGTACAATAATGTGTCTGCAGGGCTAAATCCGACAAGACAGATGGTAAAACAAAAAGTAGAATGAATGCAATAAATTTGTGAAATACTAATACAATTGATAGGAACTGGACAAATGTAGGAAAGTACATTTTCCCACATATATTTATTTCCTATATTATAGGAAATTCCATTTTTCTACATATTTTCTACTTTATCATTTTTCCTTTTTATTTGCATAGCTTTCATTTGTGTCTTAAACTATTACACATTAAATAGGTCTTTCGTTTCTTCTACGTTTGATTAATTTAATAATCCAAGCTTTCGAGCCTTCGGCTCATCATCAGGGATTGAAAGAACTACAATTTCCGTTACAAGAATTTGTACACGTTATATATGTAAGATCGCGCATAGATGGAGCTCGAACCGAAAGAATTAACATAACATGCAACAGCGGGCGCGCTCTACATAAAAACGTGTTTCTGATATTTATTTCCTCAATATATTATACTATATAGTAGAAGGTAATTAGCAGGAAGATTCCTTCCAGAGTCTCTGTCGCATAGAGCGTTCATATTTTTTGCAATGCACTATGCCTCCTTCCATCTCCTTCGTATGGGACAGTTCTCACTTTACACTATCTTTGTTCCAGCCCAAGAGATCTCATGATCTTTAGATAGCACATGTCGTGACAGCTTTGATGTCTCGGTCTTCCCAAGCCTGACACTGGCTTTGTGTTCTTTCAGTCTAGTACCTAGCGAACGACCTGTCTCTCCAATATATACGGCTTCGCAGTCACCACACGAAATTTCGTATACTACATGTACACCAGTCTTCTTTTCTAAAGGGATGTCATCCTTTGGCTTAGATAGGAGTTTACTCAATGTGCACAAAGGTTTGACGCACGTTTTGATGTTGTAGTCATCAAGAATTCTCTTGATCCTCTTGGTGGTTCCTTTGCGTAGGGAAATACTGCAAAACAATTAAATGATTTTATTGAGCACATTGACCCTAAATGTTTGCTGATTTTTATTTCTAATTATTATTGTCATGTTACGTAATTCACTGAAACCCTAACAATGTACGTTTATGATATGTGTGGGTTGATAGAACAACTGAAACATATGAAAATAATTAATAAGTCGTGTTGTCTTTAAAACCTACTAATCTTGCACGTGACACCAACGTCCTGGTAATGCTAACAGCCTGTATATCCCCATCCACGATGATTACATTTGGCAATGGACATTTCTGTACCAGAACAAGAAAGATAATAGAACCAAATGATACCTTTGACAGGTGTAAAGTTTGTGTGTTTAGCAACTTGTACTCTAGGGTACCTCAGCGAGCGTCACACCCGTGAAAACTCTAGGTTTTGTCCACCTGCGTAACAGCGACACTAATCGTTTGCCAATTTCTAATATTTACTGATAGAGCAATACTTATCAACCATTGGAGCTTAAAATAAATATAAGAAATGTTTATAATAAAGGTTATTAAGCGACTTTTTTAAAGCAAAGAGAGTGGTCGTGGCTGTACGTTTATAACTTTGGCATACTTTATTAACTTCTTTTCTTAGGCATTTTTAGATTAATTATGCAAGCCAGTCCAACCGATGTACTGCTTACTGTAAATTGAGGAGGTAGTGACTGCAAAAGTAAGACAAGCAACAAGATGTTATAATTATTGTCATGTTACGTAATCCACTGAAATCCTGGCGATGTTTATGTTTATGATATGTGTAGGGTGATTCAACAACTGAAAGATATGAAAATAATTAATTAGTCATGTTGTCTTTATAACCTACCAATCTTGAGGCACGTGACACCAACGTCCTTGCTATGGTAACACCTTGCATATCCCCATCCAGCATGACTACATTTGGCAATGGACGTTTCTGTACCAGTACAACCAACCTCATCAAGCCATATTATACCTTTGACAGGACTAAAGTTTGTATGGTGGGCAACCTGTACTCCAGGGTACCCAAGCATACGACAAACCACCTCCGCGTCTTTACTGTCCCAAAGATCATCACACACAGTACCCCATGCACTATGGTACCTGACTTCAAGTCGACCAGAATTTGTTCCTCCAGCTAAACGAACTTGAACTGGTGGAAGAGCTTTGGGATAAAGAAGGTATTTCAATTACGGAACTGCAAATATTATTTTTGGATTAGAAAAGACGAAAAAACAAACAAACAAACAAACAAACAAACAAACAAACAAACAAACAAAAAACGCTTGTAGACGTTCTCAGTGGAAAGAATAAAAGAATACGTTTCATCGCATGCATTTGTTTGAGTTGACGATCAATTAAAAACAGTAAAACTATATTTTTTTAAAGTTGTTAAGTCTTACCTTTATCTACCTGACAAACCACACCAGCAAGTAATTTATACGAGCAACCAGACCTTACATTCCACCATCCCCTGTGAGAACACTCTGCAATCGACTTTTCTTTACTACTGCATCCCACATCAGACATGAGCATTTTTGTTGTTGTCTTCCCTTCAATGTTGACAATTCGATTTGCAGCCGCTTTATAACCAAGCATTCGACAGATCACGTGAGCATTGTTTATATCCCAGGTATTCCAATAACCACAAACGGCTCCCCAGGTCCCTGTGTACTGGATTTTAACTTGACCAACATGGCTTACAGTAGTTCTACCCAGACGAACTTTGATCGCTCTTTCCGCTAAAAACATACAGTAGTTTATATATGTTGCTTAAAAAATTCTTACTGACCGTTACTCTGCACTTAT
Organism: Telmatactis stephensoni; assembly: GCA_029948255.1. NCBI lineage: Eukaryota > Metazoa > Cnidaria > Anthozoa > Actiniaria > Isophelliidae > Telmatactis > Telmatactis stephensoni. Next base: position 94,797 of record JALIZF010001532.1, read on the forward strand.
GTTTTGCTGTTTTGGTCAGCATTGGTCAACACTGCAGATTGAACATGAGATGGGGATATTGCTTCTTTGTTTTTTTTAAATGGCTCCACGTTGTGTTTACAGGGCTACATCTGAAAATGCACGATCAAATTTAAAAGCGTAGAGCTCGAGCGAATGAAATAAGTAATAGACTGATATACCTTGTTTTTGAGTGTTCTTTTATTTCTATAGAGCTTTTGCGCACAGACATATTCAAATTTTATTTCACAAGCATATTAAGCGCAATGACGAATCTAAGTGTCAACCCATTTCTATTTTTTTCAGTTACAAAAATATAGTTATCAAGTATCAGTTCCCGAAAGAAATTATTTTGTTATATACCAACTGTCAAAGTCAATTTTTTCCGTGCTCTGATTGGGCGAGAGCGCATCACGTGAACGTCAACAAATTTTGCTGTTTCCTTAGCGACTACTCTCAGCGGGCAACAGTGAGTTTTATTGACCGGTAATAACAAAACCGGAAGTTGATTGAGGTCCTTGGTTGAAAAAAGCGGGAAAACCAGCGCGCTCGCGCGTCCGCTACAAACTTCATTTTAACAACAACGACAAAACCGCGGACAACACAAAAATGGAGGAAAGTGCAAGATTTGCAAGCAGAACGGACGAAGATATCGAAAAGTTACTGAATGACAAAGAGTCTAAATCCACAAAGAATGCAACAAAACAAGCTGTGAAGATTTTAAGAGACTTTTGCTTAGAAAAAGGAATTTCTGCCGACTTTGAAGGTCTCACAAAACTCGAACTAAACCAATTGTTAAAACAGTTCTATGCAAATGCAAGAAAGCAAGATGGGTCTTTTTACACAAAGAACACTCTTATCTCAATTAGGTATGGATTATCACGACATCTTGCGAAAGAAAGGAAATTCAACATCATCGAGGACCCTCAGTTTGGCGAGTGTAACCAAGTATTTTCTGCTTCTGTTGTTGAATTGAAAAAGAATGGTTTTGCCAAAGTGAATCACCATCCTGAACTAACAAAAGAAGATTTAGAAAAAGTCTATTCATCGTTTGATCTAACGACACCAAAAGGACTTCAGCAAAAATGTATGTTTGATGTTATGTTTTTTCTTGTCAGAAGAGGACGAGAAAACTTGAGAGAACAAACAAAAACCTCATTTGCCATTGCTGTGGACTCTCAGAACAGACGATACGTTTATCAAGCGGCAGATGAACTTGATAAAAATCATAGAGAAAAGGACGATCCTGCTGACTCCGTAACAGACGGCAGAATGTATGAAAAACCAGGGCCATTATGTCCAGTGAAGTCCTTTGAGCTTTATCTTTCCAAACTACACCCGGAATTGGAGTTTCTGTGGCAGCGACCGAAAGATGCACCAAGCGAAAATGACTCATGGTATTGCAAAGTGCCACTTGGAAAGAATACCATTGGGAATTTCATGAAAGAACTGTCCAAAACTGCCAAATTGTCAACACAGTACACAAATCACAGCCTCAGAGCTACTGCCTTAACTGTTTTGGACCACTGTAACTTTGAAGCAAGACATATTATGAGAGTCTCAGGACATAAATCGGAAGCTAGTATTAGATCTTATAGTCGTCGCCTATCCGAAAACAAGAAAAGAGAAATATCAGATGCACTTTTATCAGCCTGTGGTTTACCAAATGAAGAACAAACCCATGAAGAATCACGTGAAGAAACCGTTGCAATTGGCCCTCAAGATAGCCCATCGTTTGATTTGACTAGTAGTCAATTTGATTTAGCGTTGGATACTGTCGTAAGCTCTCCTCTACCACGATTATCCCTCCCTGGATTTTGACTAGTAGTCAATTTGATTTAGCGTTGGATACTGTCGTAAGCTCTCCTCTACCACGATTATCCCTCCCTGGATCGCCAGTAGTTCAAACTTCAGCAAGAAGTACTTTTGACAATCTATATTTTGGAAGTGGGGCATTTTACAATTGTAATATCTCATTCAATTTCAACTCCAACTAGTTACACTGCCCTATTAGTAAAGTTATATTTTATCAGGCAGTTTATTAGCATGGCTTGTAAGCTTTCATTGGCTTTTTTCAGTCCGTTTTTGCTTACTGACAGTATGAACGAGACACTTTTTTCCACTGTCATTTGTCTTTCAGTTCGTCAGTTCGTCGGCGGCTGTACACAGGTTAATAAGTCAGATTTGGAATAGAAATGTGTGATCATAACTATGCGTTTTGATTGTTCTTTGACAGTTGGTATATAACAAAACACTTATTGACTGGGACCTCGGGAAAGCAGTATGTTTTGTGGTCCCTCGACCGCCAATGTTTCCCTCGGCTCCGCCTCGGGAAACATTGGCGGTCTCGGGACCACAAAACATACTGTTTCCCTCGGTCCCAGTCAATAAGTGTTAAATAGTACGGGTCATTGAGCGACATTTTTTAAAGAAAAGAGAGTGGTCGTAGCGTGGTGTCACGTTTAGAACTTTGACATACTTTATTAACTTCGTTTATTAGCACTGAATTTGAGAAGCATGATTAATGACAAGATCAGCAGTGCAAGCCAGTCCTATACCGCTAACTGTAAATTGAGCAGCAGCGACTGCAAAAGCAAGACAAGCAATTATATTATAATTATTATCATATGTTATAAAATTGACTGAAATCCTCACGATGTATGTTTATGATATGTGTAGGTCGATGTTACAACTGAAAGATATGAAGATAATTGACAAGCCATGTCTTTAAAACCTACCAATTTTGCACGTGACGCCAACGTCTTCGGTATGGACACAGTTTACATTTCCCCATCCATTATGAGTACATTTGGCATGGACGTTTCTGTACCAGTACAAGCAACCTCATCAAGCCATATTATACCTTTGACAGGACTAAAGTTTGTGTGTTTGGCAACTTGTACTCCAGGGTATCCAAGCATACGACAAACCACCTCCGCGTCTTTGCTGTCCCAGGAGTCGTCACACACAGTACCCCACACACCATGGTACCTCACTTCAAGTCGACCAGAATTTGTTCCTCCAGCTAAACGAACTTGAACTGGCGGAATACTAGCTGTGGGATAAAGATAGTGAATAATATTTCAATTACGGATAAGCAAATGTCATTTTCTAGTTCACAGAAAATAATAAAGTACATATAACACAATTGCTTCATGCATTTTAAAAACGTTTCGCAGTACAAGTTTTCAATGAAAGAATAAAAAAAGTAAGCTAAGCTTGCTTACATCTGTTTGTGTTTAGAATTCATTAACAAGATTAAAGCGACAATTGTTTAATGTAGACAGTTCTTACCTTTATTTACTTGACAAACTACACCAGCAAGATGTTTATACGTGCACCTAGACCATACATTCCACCATCCATTGTGATAACACTCTGCAATCGACTTTTCTTTACCACTGCATCCCACATTAGACATGAGTATTTTTGTTGTTGTCTCTACTTCAATGTTCCAAATAGCATTTTCAGCTGCTTTGTAACTAAGCATTCGGCAGATCACGTGAGCATCGCTTATATCCCAGGTATACGCATATCTATTTTGATCACAGACAGCTCCTCAGGTGCCTTTGTACTGGATTTCCACTTGACCTATATGCTTTACATTAGTTCCCAGTAAACGAACTTTAATCGCTCTTTCCCCTAAAACTAAAAAAAAAATTGAAGAAGTAGTTCATTTCTTAGTTTATATGCAGTTTTGATTTTTCGTACTGATTGTTACTACAAGCAGTTTCTAACTTTGTGTTTGTATTTTTGTTGTTGTTTTTGGTTTTATTTTGTGTGATTATTCTTTTTCCAACTGAAATCAGATTGACATCTATTTTATATTTCGTGTTAATAAGTATTTGCCAATTCAAAGAACTCAAGTATGAGCTTAGTACCTGCTGTCACAGTATTTTTATGTACATGGACTTGCCTGGACACCCAGAAAAACCTTGTTACGTAACAATAAGTTTAAATCTTGATGTATAGATTAGTCATCCAGTCTTCAAAGTAAATGAATCACTTACCGACACGACAGTGTCGTCAGACATTTTTAACTTTTCAGTAAGTGATTTAATTTATTTGGATAAGTTCAATGTAGGGCTGTAAGCATATGTAGGGCTTTATTTACAAACGAAGTCAATGCATAGCTACTCCATGACTGGATATCTGATGGAGATCTATTTACGTAACAATAGGGTGGCATTTATACATTCTGTTCATTTCGGGAAATGATTGGATGACAAAGACCCATCTTTCTTCTATGCGATGATATGTAAGATATAATAATTAGTTAATAGATTTTATAGGTTGTTAGGTTTTTACCGATACAGGTTCATATATTAATTAGCATCTTTAGATTTTAGATTCGTTTCAAATTCATTTTACAGTGAGGCTACTTGTGGCCAGCTATGAGTCACAGACATTAAAATAAAGTTATTGATTGGTTGATTGAATTGACTAATATGAGGTTCCAGTGGGAACCTAGCTCCGCATTTGAAATATACAGTCACTTTCCAGTATATCTTATTTATCCATTATAATATCGAGGGCGATTTTAGGAGGGTGCACCATGTGAGAGTGTACGAACCACTGTCGCTCGAGACTGTTTAAACAAATTCGTAAGAACCTAAAGGTCGAGGTTATTTCTTATTATATAATAAAATTTTACAAGTACGCGTTGTGATTGGTCAATCAGCCATTGTTTATTAGAGTATGGATAATGGAAGTGACGCCACAAGATCAAAATATTTTACTCACAATTTTTGTTGTGAATTCTTTCCGCCTGTTTCATTCGCAAAATAAGCAAAAAATTCATAAACTCAAGAAAGTTTATTTCTTTATTGAACAATCTCTCGCGCGACCAAGTCAAAACAAGTCTGGGCTGAAAATTTCCGCCATTTTCTGTTAGTGGAAGCGAGTTTGTATAGCCAAACGGGGGAAAAGGTAATGCAATGGAAGAAAAGCAAACCTATTTGCTTTTAAGTTTATTTATACTCAAATAACACGAAAAAAGAGACTGCAAATGTAAATTTTTCCTTCAGATTATCGGTGTCAAGGCAAAGCTGACGTCTTTCAAATAAACTGGTACTAAAACTTTTCGAGCTGTAAAATATAATTTGTGAGCTTTTTTCGGTCGAGTATTTTGGATATTTGTCGAGGAGGTACAGTCTTCACTTAACGTGGTAAAAGCAAGAATGTTCTTAAATCTGAATCGGAGATCCTTTCAATATTTATACAGTTTCGCCGGAAGTACTGCTATAAAATCTTTAATTTCGTCATATTAAAATGTTACATTTCCAGTCAAAATTGATTTTAAGAAAGTAAAATGGACTGTAAAAAATGGATTGTGTATCATTTTCTATGATTTGGTGTAGTTTGTAACATATCCTCACTGCATACTCATTAACTCATCGTATAATTAAACTATGGGAGGAGTCCGCGACTGACGAGGTAATAAGCATGTAATAAGGATAATGGTAAAACAGTTTTGAGTTTGAAATTCCGGGTTTGTGTAATGAGCTGCATGCCGTATTCTCCTGTGGGACAATTTTTTAAATATTTTTTTTTTATAATGTCCGAAAAAGGATGCCAATGAGTTCCGAATTGGAAAAAAAACTTGCTGTTGGAAAACCTATTAATCTACACCACCAACCACTACTGCCGAACAACCTCCCTTGTTGGAGGCTTGGACTGCGGGTTGATCATATAGATCGTAACATATCTCACTGCATACTCATTAACTCATCGTATAATTAAGTTATGGAAGGAGTCCGCTCCTGCTTCACCAATGCACCATGTATACGTTAGCCCAGGCCACGACCCAAAAGGACTAAAACAACCACCACCTAAGAACTCCCCATTTTCCTACAGAAGATTCCTTTATAATCTGAACCGCTCGAGTTATCTAGCAATAAAACGACCTGCTTGCTACTAGGGCCTTCCACAGCTCAGTAGTTAGGGCATCGGACCGATAATCCGAAATTGTAGGTTCAATCTCCGCTGGGGGCGTGGATGAGTCCGAGTCTTTATCGTTCAAACATATATTACCTACTAACTTCCTACTACTCTTTCCAATGCTCAGATTCCAACTCAGAAAGTCCGCACTCGTAACCAGCACTATCTCCTCCTTAATTTGCCAGTTATCACTGCATCGTTAATAGTCTGCCAAATGTAAACAGTAATAATACCAATTGAACTAGGATTGGAAATGAGATTCATAGTCTCTCAGATTAACAAGGTTACTCGTAAGACTGACGCCAAAACTAGACAAATTACTCTTAGAAACCACCACTCACAACGAGTGGGCGTGTACGGACTGTTCTTGTCCAGCTAAACTAGGTAGCAAGACATTGCTTTTCATAAAGAGCCATGTGTGTGTTTTAAGGGATGAAACTGACACGTCACATGGAACTATATCCATATCTTCCCTGCGAGAGTAGAAGCGCAGTTCACTACTAGGTGGGTTAATGCTTGTCGCAAAAATAAACTATTTGCAAACAGGTGAAACGTTTAAGGAATCAAAGTTGGCCAGAATGCTAGGTCATCAAGTCCAAAGAAAACCGATCTGTAATAGGACTTTCTATATTGCTGATATTAGGTAAAACGTAGAATTGCGGAAAAACGAACCAACAAACGAAGGAAAACGAGATTCAAATTGATAAAAAAACGCCAATTTTCCGGCCAACAGGCCCAATTTACCCTAAAGCACTAACAAAAAATTCGCGACCCATAAAATCCGTCCGACGGATGATCATAAACATAAATGCAAAAGTCGGCAACGGTGACTCTTTCACCAAGACCGAATGCACCTAGGTGGAACTGTCGGAATGTAGGACCGATAAAACTATTCACTGAACCTAACAAAATTAAAGACGAATAAGAATGCGCTAAATGCCTTCCAGTTTTCGCGTTCGAGAGAGATTAAGCATCACGTACACGAGAAACGGCAAACGGCAGAGAGGACCATGTAACCTACGAATTTCGCACCTGACGTTGCGCGTTTGGCACTCAAACGAAAGAGCGACTTTTCACGTTTACGGTAAACGCAAAATGATCCATCCTCGCATTGAAACAGCAACGCCAGATGCGAGAAAAGCAGATCACGTGATCCTCTCTGCCGTCTACTTTTTTCCCGCGTACGCGTACGAGTTTTATTGGGAAATGATCTTGAGAATAAGAGCATGTAAAGACGTCACTTTACCTGGTAGAAAGATGCATGAAACCCGGAGAGCTTGGTTTCTCCGTATGTAAAAGGAATTTTGTAAGAGTGCAAGAAGAGCTGAAGCAACATAACATCCGAGTTGCTCGGATCGACCCATGAAGGTGGCCAAAGTGTCCCCACGCCCTGAGATCGCTGAAGTCGTTGCGAGTGTAAGAAACAGGCACAAGAGGCTTCCCTTGGACGCGTGGTACTCAGTACAAGATCGAAACGCTGTAAAAGACTACATTAATATTCCAGGTGCCTACCGTGCGATATAATTGAACACTGGCACGGATGCGCGTGCGCGCTCGACCTCTTAATATATATTTTGATATCCTCATGTATACCGGTACTAACTGATGAAGACTGCAGATCTACAGTCGAAACGTTTTGAATAGATTTACAGTCACACGCCACAGCTCAATGACTCAGTAAGTTCCGGGAATGTCCAAAATAGAATGGCTATTAAATCTAAAAATGGAGGCCGGGATGATAACTGGATGAGCTTGCGCTAAATCGGTTTATTATCTATAGACAAATTTGATGCCATCGTAAGATTGATCGGTGTTTTAAAAGTTAGTTAAGCCAGGAAAAACTTATTAGCAATCTAACCGATTTTATATCATTAGAAGCTTTCCCCCTTTGAACGTCGTTCGTGTTGCGCAGTATACAATTCCAGTAGAAAACAAACCGAAACTATAAAAACGTAAATAAGAAAGTGATACGACACCATGTGTCTTAAAGGTCAAAATATGTGATAAACCAAATAACCATATTCTTATCAGCCTTCCGGAGAACACGGGTTTTAATTTGGGGTAATGAGTTTTGAATGGGCGAGTACATTATTTAACTAACCGTTTTTAGTAGAAAGTAAATGCTGCGAGCAGAAAACAGTTGGTGTATACACGTTAGCAGAACTGCTCCTCTAAAACTCAAAAAGAACACTGCTTTCTCTAATCAGTATCATTTTTTCTTGTCTATTTCTCATTTTGATTCTACTTCGCTTTAACTATGAGTCCAAGATATTCGAATTTGTCAAAAATGTACGTTTTTGCTAAGGATTATGGGACTTTAATCTGTGAAGTCAATAATCTTAACTCTTATTATGACATGAAAACTTATTGCATCACCTTGCCATGTATTCCATATCTATATTTTACACACTACTGTAGGATCCCTACAGCCTAATTAAAAACTGAATGAGATGATTCATAAACACCTATCAAGCACTGACTCAAATTCCTCGCACCCAAAAATGAAAAGAAAAAATAGGGAAACGTTGTTATGAAGGTATAGACCTTTTTAACATCATGTTGTCTCCAAGAAATTGGCCTCGCATTCTGAGTCCCCCCCCCCCCCCCCCCACCGAAGTCAACAGAGAGGAAGGATTGGGAGGTTAAATTGGGCCGACTAGAAAAGGGGAAACCATTCTACCAATGGTTATGGTACGTATTCATTTCTTCTTGGCTCTACTAGCCACATGATAGCGGTATCTCTCTGTAAATGCAATGCTTCAAAATGCGTAAACCCGTGGCTCTCCAGGCCACCTTCGCTAGCGGTACTCCTCCATCAATGCAATCGTTTAAATTTGTCACCCCGTGGTTCTCTAGGCCACCTTCAATTCGCTAGCGGTACTCCTCTATCAATGCGACTCTTTGAAATTGGCAAACCCGTCCTCTCCAGGCCATAAATTTGACTTCACGTGTCGCTATGCTTGATCAGTCATTTTTTTGTCTTTGCAGGAAAAAAGCAAGAAAGAAATCTTCGTAAGCATCAAACAATCCGTTCTAGATCTTCGTTTTTTATTTCATTTTTTTTAGTGGGAGAATGCTTCCCGATCTTAGCCTTTTGCAAAGAAACTGAAAGCAGTTGCCATGGAAACTGTACTTTTCAGATGTAGGTTAAATCAATATTAAGTTTAATCATCACTCCTGTACCGGCCAATTAAATTGTAGAAATTTCTTCGGTCATATTATTAAGGATATATAGCACGGAAGTTACTTCTATGTGGTTATATAATTACTATTGATTTTTACTAGAAAACTAATTGCCACTGTAAAGATTTAAAGGACAACCCATCCTCATATGTATTAGCCTCTTAATTTATTCCGGTTGACAATATATAAAATAAATGCAGAAGCTGTTTAGTTCCGGTTAGAATTGCATAAATAGCCATGTGTCCAGATCAAATATTATTCAAGAAGGTTGTTCTAACTCTATCAAAAGGCTTCCACTTAACGCAATATAATTATCCAAACATCCCAGCCATGTTCAAGAAAGTCGGGAAAAGGGCATGCAATCATCCGATCTAAGAAGCAATGTATTTTTCTTTGAACTTGTTTCTCAGACAATAGAGGTTTTGTATCAACTATATTGAAGTATAATACTATTTCAATCTTACTTGTGATTGTTGTAATTCCATTCTTCTGATGATGGCAGATGGAGGGGCAAAAACATGTCAAGATTAAAATAATTATTTTTAAAATTCTATTTTTATTTTATAATTGTATTATGTTTGATGCTAACAAGATGCTTTGGAATTTAATATCATTTATTGAAATATATAACAGCCAAAATATAACGTGCCTTGCGTACCGTCGCTACTGCTGATGCTCAACTCACTCATAGTCATTGTCTTTTCAATTTCAATTTCGGTTTCAATGCTACTGTTTATTATTCACTAATTAAACTCATCGGGAGTATAGAGAGCTGGCCAGCGGTTGTTTTCGATTGTTTGTCATCTACATCTCCTCCCATGCATGTTATTATGTTCCGTCATCACGTTTACCCATCCTTCGCTCCCAATCCTTTTGGTCAGTAGTTGCCGTTGAATAGACCCGCCTAGTGATTAAATTAACGAAGAAATTCCGGTAATGATGTTGAACCTCTTATCTTGTGATGTATTCCCTTTTCCTAATTTATTCCTTTGTTTTAAAAGAAAATACAATTTATCTATATGGATAGCGTACAATGACAAGCTGTATCAGGATACGATTGCATTGACGGTCAGCCTGTCTTCGTAACAATAGATCATTCATATACATTTTCCCGAGGTGAGGGAAGGGTGGCTGTTACTATCTAAAGCTCAACACAGGGGTGTTTTTGACCTTTATTTGCAAAGTTAGTTCAGCTTTTGAGTGTAAAAGCCATATATGGGCCCGAGGGGACGCCCTCCTGTTGGAGCTGTATAGTTATTTATCATTTATGTATTGATCCAGGCAAAGGAAAATCGACATCGTTGGGTTACTGAATAACACTTTTAAGCCACTTGTAATGTACCAGGATAACTTAATCTTAACCCTACGGTGTTAGATACACTTCTTAAAGATTCAATGAAATGTTCCCTGTATCAAGGTGGTTGCTACATGCTCATTCAGTGCTGTATTTTAAAAAAACAAGTGCCTTCTATTTTTTTCTTCATTCATTGACCTTTCCTTTTATAAAATCATTGTAACTACAGCCAGCTAAGAGCTACTGGATTTCCTCCTTTGCCCTAGTCACAAAGACATCTTCTCTATTGTACACTGTAAGGAAGTGGATGGGATGTGTCTAAAAACTAAAAAGGTATTTCTGCACAGACATTCACTGACAAAATTTATTAAATGACAATTCTATCTACAAGAATAGATACTATCTACAAGTTGTCGTTGCTGAATTCAATGTTTTTTAAAATTTTCTTAGCTCTAAGATTTTATGTTTTATGTTTTTTTATGCCTTCAAGATCACCAATCTTCTATCATGCATCTTTTCATATCATCATCTCCATCTGTGCAAGCTAGAAAAAACAAAAACAACAAAGGTTCAAGCATTTGAAGAAGATGAATTTGACAACAAATAAAAGTTGCTTAGTTGCCCTACCATCATGAAGTATGATTGAAATCTTCCATTCGTCGTACCATTATTTTCCTGATGAGATCCACTCCACCAGTTGTTGCAACCCTATGTGTTTACCTACTGCTTATTCGTATTATTAAGGTATAGAATATTATCAAAGAATACTAGTGTTCTTTCTTTTCATTCATTCATCAAAAGAATGTACACTATTATTCTTTGGTCTTCTAGAGCCTCTTATCTCCACAAGTAGCTCCAGACATATCCAATGTCTTCTCACCTTAAACAACTTTTAATTTAATTATGGTAGTAAGATTTTTTTTGATAAACCTATTCAAGTTACCTTTCACATTCGTACAGCCACTTCTTGTTGTAACAGACTTAGCTGCCGATAACTGTCCATAACCACCGTTCTGTATCGTAAATGAAACAAAGTTTGTCAAGTACTACGTGCTGATAACTTTCTACTTTTATTAGTTTGATTTAAAACCTACTTTTGTCACAGCTCTCACTTTAACATCGTAAGTCCCAGGCTCCAACGGTTTATTATGGTGACCATTGTACGTCTTATCATCACCAATAGTAAACGAGTTAGCAACAGACGGATCAGAAAACACTTTCCAAGAGGTAGAGGTTCCTTGTTTAGTGATTTGTATTTCATAAGACCTGATTGTAACAAACAAGCATCTAATTTAAAAGTAGTTAATTGTATACTACATGCATTGATGCCCATATCCTTAGATTTTTGCAATGTATTCGACCCAGTAAACTATTTCAATATATACGTGTAACTTCTTTGACCTACTTTATCAACTTCTTTTCTTGGGCGTTCATCGAAGCATGATTAATGACAAGATGAGCTGTGCAAGCCAGTCCAACCGTTGTAGGGCTTATTGTAAATTGAGGAGCAACGACTGCAAAAGCAAGACAAACAACAAGCTGTTATAATTATTGTCATGTTACGTGATTCACTGAAATCCTGACGAAACTATGTTTAAGGTATGTGTAGGTAAATGGAACAAATAAATGATATGAAAATAATTAATAAATCATGTTGTCTTTATAACTTACCACTCTTGAGGCACGTGACACCAACGTCCTCGTTATGCCTACAGTTTGCACTTCCCCATCCAGCATGTCTACAGTTGACAATGGACACTTCTGTACCAGTACAAGCAACATCATCAAGCCATATTATACCTTTCACAGGACTAAAGTTTGTGTGAAGGGCATTTTGTACTCCAGGGTATCCAAGCATACGACAAATCACCTCAGCGTCCTTGATGTCCCAGGAGTCGTCACACACAGTACCCCACACACCATGGTACCTGACTTCAACTCGACCAGAATTCGTTCCTTCATTTAAACGAACTTGAACAGGCGGAAGAGCTTTGGGATAAAGAAAGTGAAACATAATTTAATTACGGATATCCAAAATTTCTGGATTAGAGAAAGGATGAGAAAAGTACAAAAGAGAACAGCTACTGTATTTGAAAAAGATTTCAAGACGCTTTTCAACGAAAGAATAAGCAAATAGGTTTGCTTACATTTGTTTGTGTTGAGAATCTATTAACAACAGTAAAACGATATTTGTTTAATGTTGTTAATTCTTACCTTTATCTACCTGACAAACCACACCAGCAAGATTTTTATACGAGCAATAAGACTGTACCTTCCACCATCCCAGGTGAGAACACTCTGCAATTGACTTTTCTTTACCACTGCATCCCACATTGCTCATGAGCATTTTTGTTATTGTATCTCCTTCAATGTTGATGATTCGATTCACAGCTCCTTTGTAACCAAGCATTCGACAGATCACGTGAGCATCGTTTAGATGCCAGGGATACCGTTTGCGATAATTGATATAATAATAATTACAAACTGCTCCCCAGGTCTCTTGGTACTGGATTTCCACTTGACCACCATGCTTTACATTAGTTCCCACACTAGACGAACTTTAATCGCTTTTTCCGCTGAAAATCACATTGAAGAAGTTTCTTAGTTTATAGTCTTTGAAAATGTCGTCGTAGTGACTTACTGCAAATTTAGTCTTCGTTTTTTGTTAATAATAATAATGATGATCATTTATATAGCGCCTATCCAAAATCTGCTCTAGGCGCTTTACAAAAAACATATACTGAACATGCATGGTAGACTGTGAGCATAGGATGACGCCTTGGGCTGCCGCTACACAGTCCGTACCATGAAAATTAATTTTAAAATACACCACAAATTACTGCACTACAAATTACTATACTACAAATTACTGTTTAAAATTACAATCGAAACATAATAAAATAAAAGTTCACTGATGCATGATGGCCGTTGGCTCAGTCAAGCTCATCCGCCCTTTGACAGGTCTTGTTTTTATTCCTGCTGGGTGTCATGCCACCCTCCTCACCAGAAAGAACCTGGTGGGGGAGCCAGTTTAGACGCCGACAACCCGTCCATGCGGCAGGTAGTACTGGGTTACATGTTACCAGTAGCAGGCTCCAGCATGACCTGACTTGTTTGTTCTTGTATTTTATTGTTGTCGTTGTTTGTATATATTTTTTTATTTCTTTCTATTTTTTAACCTAATATTAGATTGTCTTACATCTTTTAATGTTTTAATCAGGATTTGCCGATTCACTAGAAGGTTATTATTGTTTTTAATATATTAGTTTTACCTATTGTCAGAATCTTTCCATATACATCTGAAATGTAGACAGACGAGCAAGAAAGAGGCAAAAGTTTGTTAAATCAATGATTATTTCTTTTGCATGAACTAAGGTGGCATTATTTTTATAAGGCTTAGGTTAGTTTAATATATTTCTGTATTTATCTTTTGCTATTGCGATATTATTTATAATTGTAGCAGTGACATTTGCTATTCAAATACTACATACTATATATCTTATGACACAATATTATTAGTGTGATCATAAAGCGATACGGAAGGCACTGCAAACTTAATCATCTATATGATTGCAGCTGTACGCTATCAGACAGCTCACCGAAAGACGTTCCCGAATTTCTTGGCCTTTTGTGTTGTTGAATCATTCATTGGTAGCTTATTCCTATAAAGGACTCGGTATCTCTATGTATATGTGATTAGGAACTTTTGTCATGTAAAATATTGAAATTATAGTTATACTTGGTTGTACAGTCCAATGGACAGGAGGCATAAGTAACTGGTAGATTCAAAGGATAGTATTGTCAGTAAATGACTGGTATTTGTACATCATACAAATATATATGTCTGCATAAACAACTATGTCATTTCAAATTTTACAGTTAACTCATTTTAGAGATTTTCATTCCATTCAGCCCAGTGAACTACATTTCGATAAATCCGTGCAGCTTTGACCCCCCCCCCCCCCGGGGGGGGACTCCTATATATAAGAGGACGGGGATGCTCGTCCGAAATTTTAAAAATGACCCCTAAAAGGTACCTGAGTGGGAGTGGCAACAATTCATTTCTACCCCTAAAAGGTACCAATTCAAAAACAATAATAAAGAATTAAAGTAATGAAACATTTGTCATCTGGACGAGCATCCCCGTCCATTTACGAACGGAGTCCCCCTCCTCCCCCGGGGGCTTTGACCTACTTTATCAACTTCTTTTCTTTGGTGTTCATCGAAGCATGATCGATGTTCAGAACAGCAAAGCATGAAAGCCAGTCCAACCGATTTGAGGAACACCAACTGCAAAAGCAAGACAAGCAAAAATGGTTATGATTATACTAAAACTGCATAATCAACAAAACGCTGGTATACTATGTTTGAGAAATTTTTTGAAGGCCATTGAACAACTAAATGAGATGAAACTAACCAATAAATCACGTTTAATTCAAAACTTACCAATCTTGCAAGTGACACCCACGAAAGTCAAAAAGGCTATGTTTTCCTCCCACTCGGGTCTACAAAAATTTGTAGAATGCTCAAGAATGTCTTGTATGCAACGAAACTTGTCATGAAGGTAGTTTGAGGTAGTCCACATTTAACAAACTTTATATGACGTCATATGTATAAGGAAATGACGTAATACTCCACGTGACATAAAAGTTCCCAAGTCAAAAAAACTACAAATTTGTTTTAACGCATTATTCACTTTTTTTTCCATCTGATTATAATAATACTTTATAATAATACTTTATTTAATTCACAGTATATTACAAAAAATATATACACAGTCTGCAGGTAGCATAACTAATCTAGGCGGGCTGTGTTTTTAATAAATACAAGTATAAGAAAAAGTAAGGGAGACTTAGAATAACAATGATAATAATATATAAAAGGAGCGTTACTGATAATTTTTGAAATTACATATAGCTGAAACAACAACAAAACAAACGAGTTACTTGTTGAAAAACTGTTTTAACAGATACTTATTTATTTAAAATATGTATTATAATCAGGATTAATATTTGAATTGTTATTCAAACGAAATAAATCTAAATCATGTATGGTACATAATCTATCTAGGTATCTCTTTGATGGAAGATTGTTGTCAAGATTGACATTGAATTGGCCATGAGAGAGTATGGTATTGTATCCGTGATAAGGTAACTCACGGAATAGATATTTTATTGTTTTTTCGTCAGTGAAATTAAAGTCTTATAGTGTTCATTGAGATATTCCAACACATATACTCATCTTATTAAGTAGTAGACCCTGTGGAATTCATGTCAACCTCTTGACTCCAGTTCCAGGGAGATGACGGATTTCTTCGATTTGAACATTTATCCAGGTCATCTTTTGACTTGATACGTATTATAGCCGATTCGTCTGTTTCACGGAGGTTGACAACAGAACCTTTCACCCAACAGTACTTGTACTGGTTTCTAGTTTGAAAGCATCTGGCTTCGTACAAAAGGCCTTGTACTTTCGGGGTGAGATGATCATACACTCGGATGTTTATAACAAGGTCCGGCACAAAACGCAGTGAGTCGCTGGTTACTTTCTCCTTGATGTTTTTTCTTTTCGACATCACTTGGTCTTTGGCGAGGCGTCTTGTAAATTTGCATATTATAGGTTTCGGTTCATCATCGCCCTTCTTTGAAGTTTCTCGACGATCGACTCTATGTGCAGTGTCAATGTCCCAGAGGCAAACTTCATCAGCTCCCATTGCCTTAAAAAGTCGAAGACAAAGATCTGTAGTTTGAGAGGCTGTTTCTTTATCAGCTACTTCGGGCATTCCTAGAATTTTGATATTATAACGGTAGCTGTATTCCTCTGCGGCTTCTGTTGCAGATTTTAGCTCATCTATTTTCTTTGAAAGTAAGAGAAGATTGCTCTTTAGATTCTGTAGTTCACTCTCAACAGTTTTTCTGAATGATTGTAAATCTTCGTAGCTGTCGCTGAGGAATTGGACGTCCGCTGGTTGAACTTGCTTTGAGAGGTCTGGTGGAACTTTCTCGTCCAGCTTCTTGCTCAATGAGGCTAGTTGTTCTTTCAGATTTTCAAGTTCTTGTCTTAACGCTTTGTTTTCCTTTTTCAAGGCTTTAGTGTCTCCCATTCTTTATTTTGGTGTGGATTAGTCCAGTCAGTTTGGATTAATCCAAGATTGGTACGGAGCTAAAATGAACGCGACCAACCGTCACGATCCGCTGGGATTATATTGTTAGAGTTAGAAATACCCTACATTTTGACCATATATGGTGAATTCCATACATTTTCGTTTATTTGGCGGGAAATTTGAAATATTTAAAAAGGAATAACTTTTGAACCAATTATCGGATTTACATGGGGTTTTCACTGGAATGCATCATTTTGACCAAAGAACATTTTTGGATAGTTAGTCAAATCAATTTCAAAATTGTTAATTTTGGCGCCAAATTTGTACGTTATTTATGACGTCACCCTGACAGTCCCAAGTGAGCCATCAAGTTTAATTTGTTAAATGAGGATTTACTCAAACTACCTTGATGACAAGTTTCGTTTCAATCAGACAGTCCTACAAAACTTTGTGAACCAAGTGGGAGGAAATCAAAGCTTTTTGGCCATCGTGACCGATGTCTTCGTTATGTTGACAGGAATATTCCTATTCAGAATGACTACAGTCAGGAGCCCATTACTAGGAGCGTGCAACTCGCCCATAGATTCATGAGTCGGCGTTTTCACAGATGTTCTATTTTTAGAAACCTGAATAGCCAATCAGCGCGCGATATTTCTATGGCGACATGTTTTAGCTTTTGCATAAATTAAAAATGTAAACAACATGGCGGACGGTGATAGTGCAAGTGACCTATCAAGCGACCTTAACAGTGAGTTTTCAGAGAGTTGTTACAGCGAGGAAAGCGTAGAAAGCGACTATGAAGAGCCAATTAAGGCTACCTCTTCTAAAACCAAGAGACGGCTTCAAAATAAGTCTAAAAAAAGGAAAAAGGAAAAATGTGAAGACGAACTTGACGACGATGGATTACAAGACTTGACGAAATGGATTTTTTCAACTGAGCATTGTAGTCTTTCCTTAATCTTTTCACGGAGTTTGTCCTGAACTTGGTTTCTCGTAATATTACCTTCGGACGAAATATCAACAAGAGGACGTTTAAGTCCGACACTTTGCTCTTCGCTGGAGCTGTTTGAAGTCCTCTTCATTCAAGACATTATATTAAGGTCTCCATATTAGAAACTCAATGACTAATTCAGGTCGGCTCAAAATATTTTTTCGGCTCTCTGAAAAGCCTGCAAGTTTTTGTACACGCCATGTTTACAATTTCGCATGCGGACCTCGAGGAAACAGTTTCTAAAAATAGATCATCTGTGAAAACGCTGGTCTCAGATTAGAATACAGGTTGCACGCTCCTAGTAATGGGCTCCTGCTACAGTTGGCAATTGAGGTTTCTGTACCAGTGCAACCAATGCTCCAGAGCCATGAGATTCCTTTGACAGGACTAGAGTTTGTGTGAAGGGCTTTTTGTACGTCCAAAGTACCCAAGCCTACGACAAACCACCTCAGCGTCCTTGCTGTCCCATGCATCGTCACACACAGTACCCCACACACCATAGTACCTCACGTCCAGTAAGTCGACCAGACTTTGGTGACGTTCCTCCAGCTAAACGAACTTGAATTGGTGGAAGAGCTTTGGGATAAAGAAAGAAAACCATATTTCAATTTTTGATCATATGCAAATCAAATTTTTAGATTTCAAAGAAATAAGGACAAAAGTTGCTCCATTTGAAAAACATTTGAATGTTATCTGTGGAAAGAATTAAAATAAAGTAAGTTTGCTCACATTTGTTTGTTGAAAATCAACTAACAATAGTAAAATGATATTTGTTTTATATTGTTTATTCTTACCTATATCTACCTGACAAACCACACCAGCAAGATTTTTATATGCGCAACTAGGGTGTTCATTCCACCATCCAGCGTGAGGACACTCTGCAATCGACTTTTCGTTACCACTGCACCGCACATAGTCCATGAGCCTCTTTGTTGTTGTCTCTCCTTCAACGTGAATGATTCGATTCACAGCTCCTTTGTAACCAAGCATTCGACAGATCACGTGAGCATCCCTTATATCCCAGTAGCCATAGCAATTATCGACTGCTCCCCAGGTCCCTTTGTACTGGATTTCCACTTGACCAACATGCTTTACATTAGTTCCCACCAGACGAACCTTAATCGCTCTTTCCGCTGATAACAAACAAACATAAGTTGATGTTGTTTGACAATTTGTATTCACTGTTACTGTAGCTTTAGTCTTTGCTTGTTTCTTTGTTTGTTTTGCATTGTCGTTGTTGTATTTTGTTGTTGTTTTAATTGATAATATATATAAATATGCCTTCTGTTTTGTTTATTGACCACAATGTAAACTACTGTGTCTCAATTAATTGTGTTATTCCAATAAAGTCAATGTTGTTATTGCCTTTTTATCAGGATTTGCCAATTCAAATTAGGCTATTGTTGTTTTTAATATATAAACTTTACCTGCTGTCAGAGTCTTTCCATTGACATCTGAAATGTAGACAGAAAAGCAAATAGAGTTTTAAAAGTAAGAGAGAAAGGTTTGCCAAATCATTGATTATTTGTTTTGCAATTACATGAACTAAGAGAGCATTATTTTAAGAAGGCTTTGGTGAGTTTAATTTATATCAGTATTTATCCTTTGCTATTGAAATATTCTTTATGATAGGTGGAGTGACACTTGACATATTAGTGCTCATAAAACAGTATGAAAGGCACTTGAAAGTTAAGCATTTATTTGATTGCAGCTGTCAGCCGTCAGACTTCATAGAAAGAAGTTCCTGAATTTCTAGGCCTTTAATATAATGTTGGTGAACCATTCACGGGTAGCTTTTCGTGTAAAGGATTCTCGATTTCTACATCGATTAAGGGGGGTTGTCATGAGAGTTAAAATAGAGTTGTACTTGGTTGCTTGTACTGTAGAATGAACAGGAGGTATAAGTAACTGGTAGACGGAAAGAAATGGCAGTAAATGACATGTATTTAGTACATTTTATAAATAGTTTGCATAAACAACTATATCTATTAAACTTTTGGAATTTACATTTGTAACCCTACTTTCCTTAAAAATGTTCATTAACAACGACTTGCAACATTCACATTGTTTACTTTTGTGGTATATGAATGATGTGTAATGTATATTGCAATACAGCGAAAATCAAAAATGTCAAACAATTCGCGTACTTTTAGTTCTATTCTGCTCTCACCAAACATGCATCGTAATTTTCTCTATTCTTAATCTAAAATTGAGCTGCGTGAAGGTGCCACGAAAATTATACCGGCGATTGCATAAACAACTTTTTATAGCAAAAAGAAATTATGTGATGCAGTAAGATATCGTATTTCCAACTTGCCAGACTTTTTGTTTCAAAGAGTATTTTGGAAGCTCAAGCGCGGAAACTTTCATTTTATTATGGAAACAAATGTAATGTATTTGTAAAGTTTCAAAAGGAAAAACGTCTCACTACAAACTAGCTAATGTCGAAGTCCTTATACGAAGTTATCATATTCATCTCTCATCAGAAAAAGCGTGTTGCAAAAAGCGAGCACATTGCATTTCAATGGAGCATCATGAAAATGGTCATAGTTGAAAAACAACGCAATGCATATCCTTTAAATATAAGTTTAAATATTTGTGCTATCTTTCATATGCTTGTAAATCAATAGTTGATAAATGCAGATAAAGAAGAATGACTCCGACGATTTCAGTTCGAAGATTTTAGGTCAAAAGAACATGAAATGTACAAAAGCATGCCAAAAGGCAAGTTATTCAGAAGTAATTGTAATATGAGCTATTGAAGTTAGACAGCCAAATTGAAAACGGTTTACCTTGTATCACCAACCATAAAACACACAACCATAGTACAAGTCGCGCCATTTTTAGCTTTCCACCAGAGCAGAGTTGTGCGCTGTGTATACACTAAACACACACTGGATTAGAGCAAGGATATCAAGTATAAATAAGCTTGAGTTGTGATTAATATGCATGATGCGTTCTAGCAGTGATGTTGCGCTTTGAATGAAAGAAAACTGATTTGTTAGAAATATGAAATGGACAGACATTCCATTCCAAATAGTGCTTCAAGGAGATCTCGATTGTTTTCTCCTCGGTTTTCCGAAGTTTTGAGACGAGGATTTTCTTTTTATTAAGCGTTGATCCCAACTGATTTTTGTCTAATTTTCCTATACTAACACAATTTAAATAACAAATGAGTTCTACCAGGAAACAGAAAACGTTCTTTCGTTACATTTGTAGTAACCTCAGTTGTTTCGCTTTCTTGTTTCAATCTAGTAAATAGTCGATATGTCATTAGTTTTTATGATTTTGTTCCAGGGTAAGTGTAATTTCCTGAGCAAATTATCCATTCGGAATTTATTATGATTGCTAGCGTTTATTATTTAACATGCCAAAGGAGCCTATTTAGAAAGTGAAGAGAGTATTTCTTATAATGAAATTACTATTCTTTTCATACGCAATATGTTAACTCTTTGATGTAGTGTACACGACTTTTGTGACACAAATATAATAAAACAGACTGAGTAATTCTACTCGATTCTGTCTGAGAACTGAAATCAAAGAACTCATGGAAATATTACATATATCTATGTAATTATACTTCCTTTATTCAAAGTGTAATTACACTTCCTTTTTACACTTCTTTTTTCTTGTCCTTTGTGAATAAAAAAATAATTGCTGGTTGAGGCTGTTTCATTCTCTGAGTTAAACCGCAAACAAGAGTAATACATATGAAAAAGGCGCCTTTCCGTTACCTTGTGTTTAAGGCATTAATTTCTGCCTATTATTCATCGATCCGTTTGCTTTATTTGGTTGTCTATCCCTACCAAAACTTAACCCTTGGGATTCTAAAAAGCATTTAACAAGGTACGGTAGATGGCCGGGAAAAGAATCAAAGGAGAAATTCAGGGATGTGAGTTATAAACCTTCATCTCACAATATATTCCCCTTTCTTAATTTATTCCTTACTTTGAATAAACATATAGTTAATCTATGGAATTCATCATGATGATACCTTTAAATTTTTATTTATTTTAAACAATATTTATAGACACGGCCATCTAATCATTTCATTGGGCGGGTTTCCTGTGTTCGTCTCAATTTCATATACAGTTTCTTGGGTCAAGGAAAGGAGGCTGTTGATAACTATGATAACTTTATGACGGGATTTTTGAGCTTATTCAGTAAATCTATGAGTTTTATTGTTCTTTATGTCTTCAAAATCCACTATCAACTTTTGAGGTAATCATCTCCATCGGTACAAGAAAAGCATTAAACAGAAAGTTAAAACAGTTGTACTACTAAAATTTGAGAAAGACGAAAAAATGTTGCTTAGTTGCCTTAACGTATGTGAGGATTATCGGCCTGAAGCGAGGGGTTATGTGATATACTCACCGAGGGCGCAGCCCGATATCACATAACCACGAGCTGAAGGCCGATAAATGACTTATTTTTGCATTGGTAACGTTTTCGGAAATAGGCTTTTCATAAATGTCCGCTCAGTAAAACAGAGAAATTTATGTTGTTGAATTATGACAGTTTCTTGTCAGAAACGTGCGCAGCATACCATACAAGAGCACACGTGTAAAACTGTGTTTAGGTCAGATGGATTGGTTATCATTTTTTCAATTTGTTTCCAACCAGGTCTAGGCCTTTAATTAGGAAATGCAAAAGACTATCAGTTCCCTGATTCGCAGTTTCAATGCGAGGAGAACATACTAATATTGCATACTAATATTTATAACCCACCGATAAATTTTCACTTCCGCCTATATTGGCTAAAACAGGTCAAGTGGTACGTTCATGCTGGACAAATATCAGACGATAGCCCCCAGTTTTTAAGTGATATTCCGCCCCACACAGCGAAAAAACGAAATAACGTACAGGACAAATATATGTGTTTTTCCCTGGAAAGTTAGATGGAGAGAATATCATTTTGAAAGAATAACTGTCTCAGAAACACAAAAAAATTCCCAAGGCATTCAAGGAAAAATTTAAATAGCAAAACAATACTTTTCTACAGCTAACAAACAGATAAGAAATTCAGATTTTTGACGTGTCGCTAAATTTTTCGGCTGAAGGTTTAAATGAAACTTTGGCAATTTATGGAAAAAAAAAAAGATTGTAACTACACTTCTCACCCAAAATTCTCAGCTAGTCAGCTTGCTGTCCACATGAAACAGGAACAGTTATCGGTTAATGACTAGCAGTGAAAATCGACTTGTTAATTCTAGCTTCAACAGCTATTGATTTCAAAAGCTACCGCGGCAGTTTTCAGCATTTTGGAGAGGCAGAACAAATTCAGAAATTACCCTCGGCTATTCTCTACGTTAGGTAACTTAGCCAACCAAACTCTGAAAGCAGCCCCTCGTGGTCTGCAGTCAGCTCAGTTTGCAAGTCAGTCCATCTGATACTCCGCTTCGAAATTCGCTTTTTTCGGCTTTTAACAATTATAGTTTCTCTAACGGTTGCCATGAAATATTCAAAGACCAATGCTAGACCAAAGGTGAGTTAATCTCCATCAGCAAAAGAAAAGCAAAAAAGGCAAAATATTAGGTAGCAAACCTGAGAATGAAGAACAAAAGTTACTAGTTGTCACAACTCCTTTGTGTTTAACTGTTGCTTATTCCAACGTATAGAATACGGCTGAAATTCTAGTATTTGTTCTTTTTCATGCGTTCATTTTTCATTGATCTTCTTCAGCCTCTTATCTCCACAAGTAGCTCCACACATATATCCAGCGCTATAATTTTCTTACCTTAAAAACGGCCTCTGATGCAAGAGAGCATCGAAACGTCGGAAAAACTACTAGTCAGTTATTTTATTAAAACAAATACTTTGATAAACCTATTCTAGTTATCTCTAGTCTTATCTAGTGCAGTCACGTATAACAGTTTTAGTTGTCGCCTGTCCATAAACGTATTACTGCCGTAATTTCCAATTTGATATATTACAGTTATATTATGTAAAATGCATAGCAGTCTGCTAAAAGTGATTAAAAACTCGACTTGATCACCACTTTCACTCTAATATTGTACGTAGTACAAGTCTCAAAAGGTATGTAGACCTACTCTGGGGTCTAAACTTAACTTGCCTTAACTGGCAGTTAATTCCTATATATGCATTCCCATATCTATGTATTAGGCCTAAACATGAACTAACGCGCAAACGGACATCATGCCAAGAGCACGAAACACTAGCTAAATAATACAAAATAGCACTAATAATCAATCGAAAACAAAGGATATGAACTAATTACTACAAACCGAGATGCACAAACTCTACTTAGCGGACATCTCTATTAAGTGGACACCAGCCAAGGTCCCGAAGATGGCCGCTTTACAGAGATAAAACTCTATTTATCATGGTTTTTGAGTGTTTGCATTCTAGTGCAATAACAAGAGCCAAAATGGCTTCTCGCTCTGGCCGCTTTTTGGAATAAAATGCTTGAATTTTTCTGTGAAGATTTTATTTCTCTTGCCAGCGTTTGAGCTTTTAGGTTTCGAGAAGTGAAACTCCTTAGCTCAGTTGTGTGACATGAACCTGGGAGTGACGTGTTCAGCGTACATACATCAGTCAATAGGTCATATAAGTCCATACTTAAGTGGATTATTTTGTTATTTTGTGTTTTTTTAAAGGAGATTCTATTTGATACTTATGCTAAGGTATTCTGTTGACTTGAGGCACAAGAATATATTTGCAGTTGCGTGACACTGATAAACAAATCAAAGGTCAAATTAAATATTCTCATTGGTAATGTCGTCGGTCACAGTGAAGTTTACTATTTTTGTTATCAGTTGACTAATTTCGATGAAAACAATTTTGAGAGGTAACCGAGAACAAGAAAACATCATTATAAGCAAATGCGTTTAATAGTAAAATGCAATGAGCAAAACGCTTTTTAGTTCAATGATGGCCGTTTTCGGCGATCGCCTGTCTACTACTGATTACTGATTTCTAAATTTAATCTAAAAAGCTTGCCTATAAAGCTAGTTAAGCTTAGAAGCAAATTGAAGAGAGTGTGAGCGAAAAATCTCAGAAGCAAATCAGGGACAAATTGTTCGACGTAAAAGGCACACAAGTGTATGGCGTCACGAAAAATTGTCACGTAAACAAAAAAAGCAGACAGCTTTTGCAGACAACAGTTGAGCACAATTGCAGAAAATAACTTGCCTCTCTAAGCTTCTTTATTCAATCAACATCTTCAGTGCTGACAATCGAGTACAACAGCCTAGCATTGTCATCACGCACTGTATTTCTGGCGTTAAAGGAGCTGAGTTAGCTGACATCACATCGAACATGTGCCTGTTTTCCGAATTATGCACGAAGGGACTAGAAAAAAAGCTAATTAACGAAATCGGTAGCGATCGGGGCAGTTCGGAGACATTTCGATTTTCCGGAAAATAGGCGTAGATGTGCCGATACTACTTCGTACGTCTTCGAATATCTTCGTCTTATCACGTTTTTTTTTCACGAGGGTGCGCAGTAAAGAGAAAATCATTTTCTGACCTTCCGAACGATCGGTTTGCAATCCTCAGCTCTGGGCCCTTTGGGCCAGAGCAAATAAGTGTAACTTTTTGACTTACTTTATCAACTTCTGATCTTTTCTTTGGCGTTCATTAAAGCATGATCAACGCTAAGAACAGCAGTGCAAGCCAACGACTACAAAACTAAAACAAACAACAACAAGCCATTACAAATTGTGCTACTTACGATTTGTTTTCAGTTAACAGTGATCATGATAGTTATGACAACTAGCTTACTTAAGCGTATTTATCTGCGTAGCGTAGATTGCAGCGTAAATATTGTAATATTTTTTGTTTAGTTTATAAGGCTCGTAATTCCCCAGCTCTTATCTATATAAGTAAACTATTTGATCAGAGAAACGTATCATATAATTTGCGTGGGAGATAGAGAGCACGCTTTAACAATGGCTTGCATGCGTTAAGATATTTTGGACCAAAGCTCTGGAATTCTTTTGATCCCAGTTTTTAGTCATAAAGTAACCAATTTCAATAAGTTCAAAACAGAAATATAAGGAACTTAATTTTTTCTGCTTATTGCTGCTCCTTTCGTAATCATTTAATTGTTACTAGTTTTTTTTATTACATTTTAATTTTAGTTTTATCTATATTCGGAGATATTAGCATGTATTGACTATCGTCAATTCGAATTGAAATAAAGTTTTTATTATTTCTTATTATTTATCATATGTTGCCCAATTTACCGAAATTCTGATGACGGTATGTTTGAGGTATTTGCAGGTTGATGAAAGAACTGAAAATATGGAAATAACGAATAAACGAGTAAACGTTTTCTTTAGAACCTAACAATCTTGCTCGTGACACCAACGTCACTGCTATGCCAGCAGCCTGTATTTCACCATCCATTATGACTACAGTTGGCAGTGGACATTTCTGTACCAGTACAAGACCACTAAACCATACTATGCCTTTGACAGGACTAAAGTTTGTTTGTTTAACAAATTGTACTCCAGGGTACCCAAGCATACGACAAACCACCTCAGCGTCGTTCTTGTCCCACCCACTATTACATACATTATCCCACACACCATTGTACCTGGCTTCAAGTCTACCAAAATTGGATGTCGTTCATCCAGCTAAACGAACTTGAACTGCTGGAACAGGTGTAGATTAAAACGTTTTCAATGAATTGGTTTTGTTTGTGCTGAGAATCCATTAGCAACAGTAAAACGATGTTTAATCAATGCCGTTACTTCTTACCTTTGTCTACCTGACAGACCACACCAGAAAAATCTTTATACCTGCAACCAGAGTATACCTTCTCCCATCCCGTGTGACCACACTCTGCAATCGACTTTTCTTTACCACTGCATCCCACATCGTACATAATCATTTTTGTCGTTGTCTCTCCTTCGATGTTCCAAATTCGATTCTCAGCTGCTTTGTAACCAAGCATTCGACGATGTAGCACCCCGTCAAATGTAATAACTACCCACAAATGTAATAACACCACTTCTATGTGGTCCGAAACCTTGTTTGAATACATGATCAAGTATGTCAGTTTATGTGGACTACAGGAATCCCCAAATCCTTAAAATGGTTTTATTGTCGGACCTGACTGTTACTGGACTCCTATAGACCTGGCCAGACTAAGCAAGGGAAGGTAAAATAAGAAGGGAGTTGATCGTTGTCATCTGTTATTCAAATAACATGATTTGCAAATGCGTAAGTCAGTTCGTATTCCGGATCACAGGGTAATTTTCTAAAAACAACAACTGCACTCTCGTACTACTCATCGGTGATATTTTCCTGTAAACATCGAAAAACAACTCTTATATTTTCCTTTATTGTTTCGTAACCAACATAGCCTGCTCCGTACAGTATTTTGCATGGAATTTTTGTTAGCTGTGCCAGCTATCTCCATTCACACCCAGACTGTCCTTTCTCAGTACTACATTAGGGGAAAAAACTTTGACAGATATCGGAGAAAGCTCAAGGTGTTATAACATTTGTGGGTAAAGTCGTATTACGTACATGAGGGTGTTATTACATTTGTGGGTAAAGTCGAATTACATTTGAGGGTGTTATTACATTTGTGGGTGAAGTCGTATTGCATTTGAGGGTGTTATTACATTTGTGGGTGAAGTCGTATTACACTTGAGGGTTGTATTACATTTGTGGGTAAAGTCGTATTACATTTGAAGGTGTTATTACATTGTGGGTAGTTATTACATTTGAGGGTGCTACACAGATCACGTGAGCATCCTTTATATCCCAGTAATTTGGATAATAGCCACGATCACAAACTGCTCCCCAGGTCCCTTTGTACTGGATTTCCACTTGACCAACATGGCTTACATTAGTTCCCACCAGACGAACTTTAATCGCCTTTTCCGCTGAAAACAAACATTGAAAAAGATTCTTGGTTTGTGGTATTTGAATACGTCGTCGTACTGACAGTTACTTCAATTTTAGTTTTTTTGTTTGTTTTTGAAGTTTTGTTGTTGTTTGCATATTTTGTTTGTTTGATTTTTGTTTTTTAAACTGATATCAGATTTTCTTCTGTTTTGTTCATTATTAGGGTTTTAATTCAAAAGAATGCTATTATTGATGTTTTTTTGATATATGAGCTTTACCTGCTGTCAGAGTTTTTCCATGGACATCTGAAATGTAGAGACAAGAGCAAATAGAGTTTAAAAGAAAGAAGCAAAAATGTGTAACATCAATGATCATTGCTTTTGCATCAGTGAACTAAGGTGGCAATATTTTCATAAAACTTCTGGGAGTTTAATGAATTTCAGTATTTATCTTTTGCAATTGTGAAATTTTTCATTATAGGAGCAGTGACATTTGCTACCAAAATATTGAATAATATATCGTGAAACATATTGTAACATAATAGTAATATTGGTGCTCTTAAAAAAACATGACACGATCTTAAAACGTAGTCATTTATATGATTTCTTTCAGACTTCAAAGAAAGAAGTTCCTGAATTTCTAAGTCTTATATGTTGGTGAATATATTTCATTGGTATCTTAATCCTGGAAAGGATTCTCTCTTTTATAGATATATGTATGGTTAAGAACGTTTCCATGCAAAATATACTTATACTTGCGCTTGTACTGTCGAATGGACAGGAGATATGAGATTAGTAGACGAAAAGGATTGTCGGTAAATGACTGGTATTGTGGACTTCTTATAAATATGTCTGCATAAACAACTATGTCATTTCAACATGTAGAATTAACATCTGTAAACTTATTTTCATTATAAACGTTCATTTACAATGACTTGGAACAGTCATATAGTATATTTTATGTAGTGTATGAATGATGTACGTTGTGATATCTTGTAGTACAACGCAAAGTTAAAAGTCAAAATTCGCTTATGCTTTAGGTTTATTTCTGCTCTCATCATCTTCATGTATCCAATATACTTAACCCATCCAAATTGCATCACACTTTTCTCTGTTCTTAATCTAAAACTGAGCTGTGTGAAGGTGCCACGGAAATTATGCGATTGCAAAAAAACAATTTGTTAGAACAACAAGAAAGAAATGCTGTGGAATAGTTTACTTTAGGTAGTATATGAATGATGTGTGTTGTGATATCTTGCAGTACAGTGATAATTTTACAAGTCAACATTTGTGTACTTTTAGTTTATTTCTGCCCCCATCCAATATGCATCGAAATTGCATAAAACAAAATGATATGCTGTGATGTAGTACGATATTAAATTCCCAACTTTGACAGAATTTCTATTTTATAGACTAGTATGCACGCTCAAGCGCGGGTATTTTCATTTTAATATGGAAACAAATTTTATGTATTTCTAAATCTTCAAGAGGACAAACGAGCTTAAAGTACCAGCCCTTTGCGAAATTGTCGTAATGGATTTTTTTCTTTATTGGGGTTACTTCACAACTGTTTGTTTTTCTCATATTCGTTTCTCTTGCCTCATCAGAAAAGCCATGTTGCAAGAGCAGGCACACTGCGTTCGTCAATGGAGCAGCATAATAGTGGGTACTACCTTAACGTTATTGTAAACCAATAGCTCATTTCGCAGATACTGCAGTAAATGACTCTGACGATTTCAGTTCAATGATATCGGGACAAAAGTACCAGATATGTACAGAAACGGAAGCCGAAAGCCTTGACCTGAAACTTTTGTTCAAAGTCATCCAGGTGTAATTGATAAAAAATTAAACTCCATTTGCTAGACAATCTAATGCTAGCTAGCCTCCTAAAGTCCTTGGTGGGCAAAGGCCCAAAAGAGAATCTCATGTACATTATCTAATTCAAACAGCGTCATTACAATCTCGCATATTATCAATGATAATTTTTACAACACTTGATACTAATCTCGCAATCTGATTGGTTGATTAGAGTGTGTCAATAAGAGGACAGACACACTGCTGACGCGTTTCAGCGCGCGCGCTCGTTCTTTTGCCCCGTTTGAAAAGGATTTTTTAACTTTTATCTCAAATAATTGTTGTAAAAAACGAATTGAAGATGGTTTTGAGTTGTCTGTCCTCTAATTGACACTCGTGATTCCACTTGAGTTTTGAACATTTTATGACGTCAAGAGTGTGTCAATAAGAGGACAGACAACTCAAAACCATCTTCAATTTGTTAAATTTCTGATGCCGAATCCCTGTTAGTAACACGAGAGATCTAGAAGTTTAGTAATGGGCCATATAAGGCAGCCAGTTTTGTTTCGATATAGCAATAGATTTGAGAAGGGACGCCCAATTAATTATATTAATATAAAATATTAATTGTTATACAAATGATATATATATATTCAGTATATTTAGATATATTCAGTATATTTAATGAGATGCAATTTGTAAATAAGCACTCACGACACCCGAAATATAGTTTTTTGATACCTGCGGGAGTTATAAGAAAAACTAAAAATATTTTTTGGCAAGCACTGCATGCAAGCAATGCTGATTTAAGCAATATTTTGGGTTTTGCGTCTCATTAGATATTTGTATATTTGTATAAATGTAGACTACATACAACCTTTCTGCAATCGAATTAAATATTTATATTTAATTTATAGATACTTATTTATATATTTGATTAAAGTATTTAATTAGATTTTATATTTATTTTATAATTATAGTAGGTTCACATCAGCTTGTAAGTTGTATACTCTTGACCTGCTTTACTAAATAAAGTTATGTATTCGTGTATGCGCACGGCGGGCATAAACAGGCCTAAAAGTGATCACTATCAATATTGAGTTCTTTATTAATTATGATTGTCCTGCTGATAAGAACTCCAAAACTGAAAACCGTTTTCAATTTGCATTTCTAGAACTCAAGTTATCATTTTTTTTATACTCAAATATTTTTCCCGGGAAATTTTGGCGGGAAAAATTCAAATAAAACCTTTAGGAAAAAATATCGCTTGTTTTAATTTTTTCGTTTCAAAAGATTTCTCTTTATTTGCTGTGCTATTCAAAGGAGAAGAGAGGACCTTATAACTTGTTCTTTTTAGAATTTTCGATTTTCCTCTAGCAAGACAGAAAATTGAGTTTGAAAAAGTAACTAAATCACCCATACGTCATTTTGACGTCATCATTATTTAAAACCACTATATAACGCAGTCTCTATAAGGTATATCTATGAATATCGAAAGTACTTCATATCAGATTTTGTTGCCTGACGGTATTTTATTGAAAATTGTATTATTGCTAGTTAATAAGGGTAAGTTTAAATTCATTATGACGTCAAAATTGATGACGTCACTAGAATCATAAAATCGCGTTTATCTCGAGGTCCTTTGATCAAAACACAAAAATTTCTTCGAAAATGCCGTTTACTACTCAAAACACAATATAATATGCAATTTGTGTGCCCTTTGGTGAAAAATTGCGTCTTTTGATTACTCTTTAAAAATTTACCATGACGTCATAGTGACGTCACGGAACTTCAAAAATATCGCAAAAAATTTTGCTTTGTGATTACTTCAATATCTGAAAGTTTCACGGTATTTACCTTAAAACCTATTGAGATACTTCAAAATAACCTAAAAATGGCACATTTTAAAGTGCTGTTTTAGGGCTCGTTTGTGCCCGCCGTGGCGTGTATGTATGTATGTAACTATATGAGAGACCTTTGAGGCATAACTGGAATTTTTGACGGGATACAGTGGTACCTCTTATCGACGGACCCTATATTAAACGAACAGTTTTTATTGGAGCCAGTTCAAGCAAGGTCCCGAACGTGTCCGCTTAATAGATATACCTGCATTGCTCTGGAAATGGCTATTACTGGGTTCAAAACCTCACACTCACAAACACACACGCACCCCCCAAAAATTACAAGGTTTCTCATTTTTCTTTTCAAAACTTACCATGTCAATAAAATCAAGGGAAAAATATTATGAAATGAAACTAGCCATTGCAAAACAAGCTTGAGGTTGTTTCTTATATACTCGTCAAAGGCTTTTTTTTTGGATTTCACTGTAAAAATATTTATTATATGGCTAGATAATTTCCTGAATTCTGATTGGCTAACGCGTGGTCTGTATTTTGCCATATCAGGACCACTGTCAAGGATGAAAAGGAAATTTTTGCGTTTGGCAATTGTTTTAGCTGGACTTCTCAAAGCGATATAATAAATAAGTTATTAACCTCGTTTGCTCGGTTAGTAACCCTATAGTAATGAATCTTCGATTTTGTTTTTTGTTCGTATCTTAAAAATCGGCCATTTTGTATCAACTTTTAGATCAGCATCTCCATCTGCAAAAAAAGCAAAAAAGGCTTTAACTGAACGTTGATAGATAGCAAGCCTGAGGAAGATGAGCAAAAGTTATCAATTGTCACAATTCTATGTGTTTACCTACAGCTTATTGTAAGGCATAGAATGTTGCTGAAATTCTAGTGTTTGTTCTTTTCATTCGTTCATCAGAAGAACGTCTACTTTCATTTTTCAATCTTCTTGAGCCTCTTATCTACACAAGTAGCTCCAAACATATCCAGTGATATAATTTTCTTACCTTAAAAACGAGTTCCTCAGACATTTCGATGACCTCTGATGCAAGAGAGCACCGAAACGTTGAAAAAAAACTAGCTGTCAGTTACGTTCTTTTATTAAAACAAAATGTTTAATTTTCCTAAAAATTAATTAATTTAATTGGGGGGGGGGGGGGGGATGTTTTGATAAACGTATTCTTGTTACCTCTCTTATTTAGTGCAATCACGTCTTCTTATAACAGTTTTAGTTGTCGCCTTGAGTGTCCATAACCACTTCCCTATTTTTCAAATTGTTATATTACAGTTACATCATGTGAAATGCACAGCAGTCTGCTAAAAGTGATTGAAAACTCGCCTTGGTCACAACTTTAATTTCACTCTAATATTGTACATACAGTACAAGTCTCCAAAGGTATGCAGGTCTACTCTCGGGTCTAAACGTAACTCGTTTTGACTGGCAGTTAATTCCCATATATGCATTCCCATATCTATATATTAGGCCTGTGTATGAACTAGTGCGCAAACTGACATCATGCCAAGAGCACAAAACACAAAATACAAAATAACACTCATAATCAATTGAAAACAAAGGGTTTTGAACTAATTAGTACTGAATGAGGTGATACCTCTATCAAGTGCAAGGGCGGATCCAGGGGGAGGGTCGCGGGGGTCAGAACCCCTCTGTGTTTATCAATGAATATATGTCATGAATTTGCGACAGCAGTAACTTTTTTTCTGTGAAAAGACTCACTTTTAACATTCATTGAAAATATCACTAAGCAATGCCAACCCTCTACCCATTCAGTTGTAAATATAATATTTTTGTTTCTAATAAAAAGTGTTAAAAAATCACTAGTCTAAGCAATTAATGTCATATTTTCAGCGAGTTTCAATGGCTTAAGACCTTTTCGTTTGGGTTCCCTGTTTGTAAACGTCACGTGACCCCCACCTTTGAAAAATCCTGGATCCGCCCTTGAAGTGAATCTCTTACTAAGCGAGCATCCTCCATATAGTTTTTCACATATTTACTGCAAACCGAGGTGCACAAACTCTACTTAGCGGACATCTCTATTAGGTGAACACCAGCCAAGGTCCCGAAGGTGGCCGCTTTATAGAGGTAAAACTCTATTTATCATGGTTTTTGAGTGTTTGCATTCTAGTGCAATAAATACGTGTAACTTTTTTAACTTACTTTATCAACTTCTGATCTTTTCTTTGGCGTTCATTAAAGCATGATCAACGCTAAGAACAGCAGTGCAAGCCAACGACTACAAAACTAAAACAAGCAACAACAAGCCATTACAAATTGTGCTACTTACGATTTGTTTTTAACAGTGATCATGATAGTTATGACAACTAGCTTACTTAAGCGTATTTATCTGCGTAGCGTAGATTGCAGCGTAAATATTGTAATATTTTTTGTTTAGTTTATATAAGGCTCGTAATTCCCCTATATAAGTAAACTATTTGATCAGAGAAACGTATCATATAATTTGCGTGGGAGATAGAGAGCACGCCTTAAAAATACCACCAGTTAATACTACTAAATATGGATTGCATTCGTTAAGATATTTTGGACCAAAGTTCTGGAATTCGAATTCTTTGGATCCAAGTTTTTAGTCATAAAGTAACCAATTTCAATAAGTTCAAAACAGAAATAAGGAACTTAATTTTTTCTACTCATTGCTGCTCCTTTCGTAATCATTTTATTGTTACTATTTTTTTTAATTTATTTCATTGTATCTTAGTTTTATCTATATTCGTAGAAATTAGCATGTATTTTCTATCGTAAATATATTCGAAATGAAATAAAGTTATTATTATTTCTTATTATTTATTATGTTACGCAATTTACTGAAATCCTAACGACGGTATGTTTGAGCTATTTGCAGGTTGATGAAAGCACTGAAAATATAGAAATAAAGAATAAACGTTTTCTTTAGAACCTACCAATCTTGCTCGTGACACCAACGTCACTGCTATGCCAGCAGCCTGTATATCACCATCTGTTATGACTACAGTTGGCAATGGACATTTCTGTACCAGTACAAGACCACTAAACCATACTATGCCTTTGACAGGACTAAAGTTTGTTTGTTTGACAACTTGTACTCCAGGGTACCCGGCAAGCATACGACAAACCACCTCAGCGTCGTTCTTGTCCCACCCACTATTACATACAGTACCCCACACACCATTGTACCTGACTTCAAGTCGACCAGAATTGGGTGACGTTCCTCCAGCTAAACGAACTCGAACTGCTGGAACAGGTGTAGATTAAAACGTGAACGATATGAAGATAATTAATAAGTTATGCTGTCTTTAAAACCTACCAATCATGCACGTGACACCAACGTCCTCGTTATGCCTACAGTCTGCACTTCCCCATCCATCATGACTACAGTTAACAATGGACACTTCTGTACCAGTACAAGCAACATCATCTAGCCATATTATACCTTTAACAGGACTAAAGTTTGTGTGAAGGGCATTTTGTACTCCAGGGTACCCAAGCATACGACAAACCACCTCAGCATCCTTGCTGTCCCAGGAGTCGTCACACACAGTACCCCACACACCATGGTACCTGACCTCAACTCGACCAGAATTCGTTCCTCCATTTAAACGAACTTGAACTGGCGGAAGAGCTTTGGTTTAAAGAAAGTGAAACATATTTTAATTACGGATATCCAAAATTTCTGGATTAGAGAAAGGATGAGAAAAGTACAAAAGAGAACAGCTACTGTATTTGAAAAACACTTCAAGACGCTTTTCAACGAAAAGAATAAGCAAATAGGTTTGCTTACATTTGTTTGTGCTAAGAATGCATTAGCAACAGTAAAACGATATTTAATTAATGCAGTTAATTCTTACCTTTATCTACCTGACAGACCACACCAGCAAGTTTTTTATACGTGCACCTAGACCATACATTCTACCATCCCCTGTGACCACACTCAGCAATCGACTTTTCTTTACCACTACATCCCACACTGTCCATGAGTATTTTTGCTGTTGTTTCTCCTTCAATGCGCCAAATGTAATTAACAGCTGCTTTGTAACCAAGCATTCGACAGATCACGTGAGCATCCTTTATATCCCACCAGTAATAGCCATAAATACAAACTGCTCCCCAGGTCCCTTTGTACTGGATTTCCACTTGACCAACATGTCTTACATTAGTTCCCACCAGACGAACTTTAATCGCCTTTTCCGCTGAAAACAAACATTGAGGAAGATTCTTGGTTTACGGTGTTTGAATATGTCGTCGTACTGACTGCTACTTCAATTTTAGTTTTTTGTCTGTTTTGGAATTTTTGTTGTTATTTGCATATTTTTTTGTTTGATTTTTGTTTTTTAAACTGATATCAGATTAGTTGTCTTCTCTTGTGTTTATTATCAGTGTTCTAATTCAAAAGAATGCTATTATTGTTTTTCAATATATGAGCTTTACCTGCTGTCAGAGTTTTTCCATGGACATCTGAAATGTAGAGACAAGAGCAAATAGAGTTTAAAAGAAAGAAGCAAAAATGTGTGACATCAATGATCATTGCTTTTGCAACAGTGAACTAAGGTGGCAATATTTTCATAAAGCTTTAGGGAGTTTAATGAATTTCAGTATTTATCTTTTGCAATTGTGAAATTTTTCATTATAGGAGCAGTGACATTTGCTACCAAAATATTGAATAATATATCGTGAAACATATTGTAACATAATAGTATTATTGGTGCTCTTAAAAAAACATGACACGATCTTAAAACGTAGTCATTTATATGATTTCTTTCAGACTTCAAAGAAAGAAGTTCCTGAATTTCTAAGTCTTATATGTTGGTGAATATATTTCATTGGTATCTTAATCCTGGAAAGGATTCTCTCTTTTATAGATATATGTATGGTTAAGAACGTTTCCATGCAAAATATACTTATACTTGCGCTTGTACTGTCGAATGGACAGGAAATATGAGATTAGTAGACGAAAAGGATTGTCGGTAAATGACTGGTATTGTGGACTTCTTATAAATATGTCTGCATAAGCAACTATGTCATTTAAACATGTAGAATTAACATTTGTGAACTTATTTTCATTATAAACGTTCATTTACAATGACTTGGAACAGTCATATAGTATATTTTATGTAGTGTATGAATGATGTACGTTGTGATATCTTGTAGTACAACGCAAAGTTAAAAGTCAAAATTCGCTTATGCTTTAGGTTTATTTCTGCTCTCATCATCTTATCCAATGTACTTAACTCATCCAAATTGCATCACACTTTTCTCTGTTCTTAATCTAAAACTGAGCTGTGTAAAGGTGCCACGAAAATTATGCGATTGCATAAAACAATTTGTTAGAACAACAAGAAAGAAATGCTGTGATGTAGTACATTTTATTACATAGATACAGTCTAACGTTGGCTCTGATTGGCTAAAGTAGTGTGTTTTATCAGTGTAAACCACACTTTTCTATGACTTTGCGTGTTCAGAAATGTGATGTAGTATATTGTATTTCCAATTTTGCCTGTTTTTTGTTTTTCGTTTTGTTTTAAAGACTATTTTGAATGCTCAAGCGCAGGCACTTTCATTTTAATAACGAAGCAATTATAATGTATTTCTAAAACTTCAAAAGGAACAAACATCTACAAACGAGCCAATTTTGAAGTCCTTCAGTCTTTCTGTCGTGTAATTATATTGAGATCACTTCAGAACTGTTTTTCTCGTATTTGTTCCTCTCAGCCTGGTACGTAGCAAAGAGCAAACACATTGCAATCATGAATGGAGCAGAATGAAAGGGAGTCTTAGTTGAAAAACAACGCAATTTATCATTCAAATATGTTTAAATATTTGTGCTATCTTTCAAGCGCTATTGTAGTCGCAGATTATAGTAAAATGACGGACGGTTTCACGTCGAGGACTTCAGGCAAGAAAATGTACAAGAAATGAACAGAAATTTATCCAAAAGCCTCGACCTAAAGCTTTTGTTCAAAGTTATTCAGGTGTAATTGTAATATAAGCTATTGAAGTTAGACAGCCAAATTGAAAACGGTTTACCTTGTATCACCAACCATAAAACACACAACCATAGTACAAGTCGCGCCATTTTTAGCTTTCCACCAGAGCAGAGTTGTGCGCTGTGCATACACTAAACACACACTGGATTAGAGCAAGGATATCAAGTATAAATAAGCTTGAGTTGTGATTAATATGCATGATGCGTTCTAGCAGTGATGTTGCGCTTTGAATGAAAGAAAACTGATTTGTTAGAAATATGCAATGGACATTCCATTCCAAATAGTGCTTCAAGGAGATCTCGATTGTTTTCTCCTCGGTTTTCCGAAGTTTTGAGATGAAGAATCTTCTTTTTATTAAGCGTTGATCTCAATTGATTTTCGTCTAATTTTCCTAACACAATTTAAATAACTAATGAGTTCTACCAGGAAACAGAAACCGTTCTTTCGTTACATTTGTAGTAACCTCAGTTGTTTCGCTTTGTTAGTTTCGATCTAGTCCATAGTCGACATGTCATTAGTTTTTATGCTTTTGTTTCTGGATAAGTGTAATGTCTTGTGCAATTTATTCATTCTCAATTTATATGATCCCTGTTTCTTACTTAACATACCACAGGAATATATCACGGAAATGCAGGGATTGATTTTTTAATGAAATTACTACACTAACTGCTCACTCTTTAGCATCTTTGAATAATTAATATAGGACATTTTTGATACAAATATAATAAAACGGATTAATTCTAGTCGATACTGTCTGAGGACTGAGATCAAAGAGCATAAAAATATTAGATATAGCAATACAACTGTATCGCTTATTTTCTAAACATACACTTCTTTTCTCTTATCCGCTGTGAATAAAAAAAAAAATCATATTTAAGTTTGCCGAAAAGGTAATGCATGAAAACATTGCCGGGTTGAGGGCTGTTTCATTTTCTTAGTTAAATCGGAAATTAGAGTAATATATATATATATGAAAAAGGCGCCTTTCCGTTATCTTGTGTTTAGGTTTCCAAGAGTCATAAGTACTTATTGATGGGCAATAAAGACAATCTTACAGTCATTTTAACACAAAATAATGTAAAAAGGGCACAAATATTATGTGCTGATTACCACGTATCTGACAATTGGTTTCATGAGATCGAAACCAAGTTGACTCTGATTTGCATTTCTACATCAACAAAATTAGGAATCTTACTTTCATTTGCGATTTCCTGTAAATAAGAAAGAAAATCAAACACAAATTATCAAAAAAAAAATTGTTTTAAATTGAAATATATATATATGAAAAGAAGATTTTCCATTTATAGCTCAAAATTAAAGCCGGGAAGGCGAAACAGTTTTGTGGTCGTCGTTTTATGTTCTATAGTGCACAGATAAGCATGTAATATCCATATGAAATATGCACGACATAAATATTACAATTCTGACCATTTATTATGTGTATACTGAGGTACGCGTATCTCAAGCCATAAAATAAGCAAAGGAATCTTGATTTAAAC
Organism: Telmatactis stephensoni; assembly: GCA_029948255.1. Classification (NCBI taxonomy): domain Eukaryota; kingdom Metazoa; phylum Cnidaria; class Anthozoa; order Actiniaria; family Isophelliidae; genus Telmatactis; species Telmatactis stephensoni. The sequence goes on from JALIZF010001532.1 coordinate 133,265, forward strand.
TTTGGATGGCAATGAACCGCTAGAGGTCTGAAAACCCGACCGGCCCTGTTTATGACCGTTTAAATTGAAAACAAAAAACAAAACAAAAAACCCCACCTTGTTTGAGGCAAACTCAACTTTGAACACAATAAATCTTTGTAAAATGCAGCCTATTAAAGATCAATTCTGATAATACTGAAAGACTGACAAAAAAATCTTTGTCCTATTCACAGCAGCAAACCACTGAAAATGTAATGAATCACTCACTAAAGACCACTCAGTGGACGAATTTCAGTGACTGTATTTAACATGATTTAAGACGCTTTCGGCATGACCTGTTTAAGACGAAAAGGCCAAATTAAAAACCATACCCTGCTCTGATTTATTATCCAGATTATTATCCATACCATTTACATACAAAGCTAAAAAGAAATCATAATAACAAGGCAAATTCGAAATAATGGCATTTATATGATATTGTAGAAAGAGGGTCTCAACGGGATTAAAGGTTAGCCGTAAAAGGGCCAAAAATTTAACCGTAAGCCGTAATAATAGGAAAAATCTAACCGTTAGCCGTAAGGAAAAGTTAGTCTAATAGCTTTTTCCAGCGTTCTCAACAATAAAAAATATTTTTTTAACCATCAAGAACAATGAAAATTAGTTATTAACCCACTTTAACCGTAATCGTAAAAAAGCCAAAATATTAACCGTTAACCGTAATAGACACCACCATATTGATACCCTCTAGAAATACATACTTTTATAAAGGAAGTGAGTAATATTTTATTTTTCCTTTTCCTTCATTCGTTTGGCCGTTTTCACAAACTGTGTTAATCCTGCCAGACAACTAATTTCCCTGAATTCTCGAAAACGTCTTTCAGTTGATATTTAGCCAATAATTGAGATAAGAGCTAAAGTAAAGTCTTTGGGGCGTCTAGCTAGATACATGTATTGGGTAAAATAGTTATGGTAATTATTATTATTATAACATAAATGTGACTTAGTGTTAGCTCTGAATATTTTATTCTTGCTGACACAGACAACTTCCTATTTCTCTATTACCCGGCTAGGAGTACGTTTTTTTGAGCTAACAGCAAATTAAAACTAGACTAAACTTCCAATATTAGTTTTTTACGGTTAGTAGTGGATATCAATCGTCTCTTATGACATGAATCAAAATTCTTTTGAAACGTTTTCCAACTCGAAAGTGTTGTTCTTTTTCCTATTGTTGTGTCTGTATGAACGAATATCGAAACAAATGTTTCAGCCTTCATTTTTTTTTTTTTTTTTTGCCTGGGTAGCGGAAGAAAACCTAACTTAAGAAGGCCTTCCGATAGATAACGAACTGCCATTACCCAGCACGTCGCGCCGTTTATACGTGCAGCCAGACCATACATTCCACTATCCCCTGTGAGAACACTCTGCGATCGACTTTTCTTTACCAGTGCAATACACATTAGACATGAGCATTTTTGTTGTTTTCTCCCCTTCAATGTACCAAATGTAATTTACAGCTGCTTTGTAACCAAGCATTCGACAGATCACGTGAGCATCGTTTAGATCCCAGGTATACCTGCCATTGACATAGTCATAAACACACACTGCTCCCCAGGTCCCTTTGTACTGGATTTCTACTTGACCAACATAGCTTAGTACATTAGTTCCCACTAGCAACTTGAACTATAAGCCATTTGTATATGAAATCGCACGATCTCGGGTACAATTCGTAATCAATAGGTTCGAGTGATGTTTTGAATTTCGAAATTTCACAAAATTGGACGAGCCTTACTTTCAACACATCACGAGTAACTATTAGTTACGAATTGTACGAGAAGATCGTGTGATTTTTTGTTTATAAAGGCCGATCGCGAGTTACATGTTAAGATATGTCAGCCCGATTTTTGATAAACTTCGTTCGGGAAAGGAAAGAAATCGCACTGCAGTGCAACATATTTTTTTCGTGTCCGGCCGTTTTTTGAAAGGAAAATCAAATGAATTGGAGTGCCAGAAACAGTACAACTCAAATCGGGCCGACAAATCGTAGCGTGTAACTCGGCCTTAAAAATATACTCAACATGTTTTTTATTATTATTTCTAAGCATAGAATTCCTGGATGTTTTCATTTCAAAAAAAGTACACACGAGCCAGAAGACAGCTTCAAAGAACAAAGAAACTTTCAAAACATAGAATTACATTTATTTGTATCTGGTGAATTACAGTGTGGAATACCTTTCCTTTTGTATACAATATTTGCTTTTAACCCCCTGAATGTTTGTTTACAGGCTTTTATAGCAAGACCACCGAAAGCGCCGGCTGCAAATGCCTCTCAAAATTTAAAAGAAAATTTCATGAGCTCGATTTATCAGTATCTTTTTAATCATATGTCTAAATATAAAGTAAATATGTTGGACCAAATAGCCATTCAATGTCTTTGAAGCAAAGTTTTGAATTGATGATTTTTGGCACCCACCAAATGATTCATAAATTACCTGATTTTAATTTATCCCTGCTCGGGAATGAACTCTCCCCAGCTGAATCAGTTAAAGATCTAGGTGTAATTTTTGATCCCACTCTGACTTTTAATAATCATATTTTATCAATTGTTTCGTCCTGTATGTCAAAACTTGCTCAGATTAACCGTGTTAAACACGCTTTTAACAGTAAATTATTAGTAAATATTATTAATGCCTTGGTTTTTAGTAAACTATTTTATTGTTCGTCAGTATGGTCCAACACTACAGTTAATAACATTCGTAAACTGCAGAGTGTACAGAATTTTGCTGCCCGTATTGTTAGTGGTGTTAGAAAATATGATCATATCACGCCAACTTTAAAGTCTCTGGGATGGTTGCCAATTAGTAAGCATTTATATTATCGCGACGCTGTCTTAGCTTTTAAATGTATGACAGGTTGCGCGCCTAGTTATCTAACGTCACAATTCGTTACAAGAGGCCAGATATCAGGTCGCAATACTCGTAATTCTCAGTTCCTTAAATATTCCTTTATATAAGTCTGCCTCTGGACAGAGAAACTTTCCAATATAGAATCGTAACTATTTGGAACAGTCTTGACAACGAATTGAAACTTTGCTTTTAATAAAGCTCTTTTTTTCCACTACATCCATCATTGTTGTGACAAATGAATCATTTACTTCTGTAAATCTTTTGATCACCAGATAATATTCGTTGCTATAGGCCTAGGCCTATTTACTAGATCACTATCGTACTTGTGGAAACATTGAGACGACTAAATTTACGTTTATCAAATTAGCTAGCGAAGACATCGGCGAAATTTCAGAGCCCACTACAAATTAATTTACACAAGGCAACAAGGAAATCCTAAAGATTGTCGAAACTGATTGGGGAATTCCCACTGAATCAATTCGAATATACCTTCAACTGACAAGCAGTAATAAACTGTGCATTCAAAGTTTTTTTTCTCTTATCTTAGTATCTGATATAAAACACAACAAACGACAAATTTCAGAGGTTTTTAAATGGTGATGCAAAACTTTTCCATGGAAAATTCACCAATTTTTAGTCCTTAATTTGCATGATTTTTATAAGAATCAAAACTGTTTTGACTGTGATTTGCATAATAATACAAAAAAAAGGAACACCATATGATCTGATAGTCTTTCAAATTCGTATAAACTTTGAGGAAGAAAAAATAAAATAAAATAATATATAAAGACATAGCTTTTGACAATCCGATTTCGACGTTGCCGGTGATTTTCAAGTCAACCAAATCAAACTGAAGTCCGAAATAATGACTTCAATATTTAGTTTGTCATAGTAATTCAGTCCTTTTCTAGATTTCTGAATTTGTTACCAAAACTCATATACAATATCTTTCAAAAATTCAACTTTAGCAATTGATTCAGTGAAGCCATTTTCATTTTTTTTCTTTTGATTTTGTCTCTGCGTAGCAACGTCAATTTTTATCTTTTTTCTCCAAAAATCCAACATCAGTATATATTGAATTTTTTTTATACTGGTCGGCAATGTTTTAGTCTCCCGCGCAGCCGTGTTTAGCCTCGTCATTCAACGCTCCCTCGGAAAAACACGGCTGCTCCACCAAGTTCCATTCCAACTCGTTAACCAATCAGAGCTTGGCTCTCAAAATGAAGGAGTCATTCGCGCCAAAAGGTCTACATACAACGTTCCGTTGACATGGCGAATAATTGGATTAACCTCGGATCCTAAAACAACAGCTAGTTTACAAACACTTCACTTCGTTTCATTCGAAGTATCTGGTATCATTTGAGAAATATAAAAAGAAGAAAGTTTTACTGATCTTCCATCTGCATTTATCTTTTCGTATTGAAAAATTTGAAACTTATTTTTGGTAGTGCAATCTTTACTCTCTTTGTGGTGTTGAAAGATATAAAACTCATTTCCGGAACGCGGGAAATGGACCGTTTGCTGATGTATCTTCTGATTGGACAACTGGTACAACTGGAATGGAATGTAGCACTTGGTGGAGCAGCCGTGTTTTTCCGAGGGAGCGTTGCGTGACGAGGCTAAACACGGCTGCGAGGGAGACTAGCAATGTTTGGGAATATATTGAATTAATTACCGCCGTAACTAAGCCGTAACCGTGGTGTCGTTTTCGCAGTCATACCGCGGAATCTACTGTACACGTTTTGTATCACGAGGATCGTTTGCAATAAGAGGTTTAAAATGTTTGAGAACTACTTCGGAATTTTGATTTAGTGGTACATTCAAATGACCTTTGCTGACATATAACATCAGGGTAGCATGCACGTTCTATTTTGTCAGTGTTCTATATCGTAAATATAATTTGTTTATATTTTGTCTTATATTTGAGCCTAGTAGCTAAAATGAAATGCAAAAATATGGAAAAAGCAAGACTTTTATACGAGCAACGAGTATTCCACCATCCGTTGTGAAAACATTATGCAATGGACTTTTCGTTACCATTGCATCCCATATTGTACAGTACATGGCATTTTCGTTGTTGTGTCTACTTCAATGTTATAAATTTGTTTGTACTAAGGGACTTGTCAGAAATTAGCAGGGGGAGGGAGGTGGATATTTTAAATTGAGCAATTAATGAAAATGATGTGCCCCTCCCTAACGGTGGGAATGACATTTCCTGGCCCTCCCCTGGGATTTAAACTAAACTAGCAAAATATCCCCTTTTTCACTGCCCATTTTTTCATGACTCTCCCTTTTCACGGGCTCAAAAAGTTACGACCCTCCCCCCACAGTTTGCCCACACTGGACTCCAGTACATTTAGACTGCGTAGTGACCCTAAGACCGAGGTGGGATGGGAAAGGGAGGGAAGCGGAAAGGAACTGGTTTCCCTTATTCAATGTTGATTATGGTTGGACGCCATGAGTTTGGCTCCCGCATTTTACTTGTTCTTGTTTTGTCATAATCATATCTATCAGGAGAGTACTGAGCCGAGAGACTTGTCCATGCATTCATAACGAGTAGACTGGACTACTGTAATAGCCTTCTTTGTGATGTTCCAGACCATCAGATAAGAAAGTTACAGCGCACAATGAATGCTAGAGCACGGCTCATCTTCCGCGCACCTAAATACTGTCACATAACACCTATTCCTCAAGAGCTTCATTGGCTACCAGTGCGCTCTCGAATTGCATTCAAGATTTTGTTAATCATTTTCAAGATATTACAAGGTCTGGCCCCGATGGGTTATCTACAGGAGTTAGTATCAATTTTGCTAGCCTCACGCTACAGCCTTCGCCGGAACAACAATGGAACATATCTTGCGAGACCAAATTTAACAACCAAGAAAAGACGGGTGATCGTTCCTTTATGATTGCCGCACCAGCCCAATGGAACACACTACCACTGTCTGCACGATCACCCAAGATGAATTTTAAAAAACAAGTTAAGAGATTCAGACATTTTTAAACAAGTTGAAATACAATCTATTGAATTAATATAATAGAATTAGAAGATTTTTATAGGGGAATAAACAGAGTTATTTTAATAGGTCGTTATTGTTTGTTACTCAGTTCGTATGGACCGTAAGGCTTTGCCTAGTTCATAAAAATGATAATTAATTACTTATAAAATTTTTTAATTGAATCTATTGAATTAACACAGCATATTAAGAGAACAATCACAGAGTTTTGAATTTTTGAGAAACTTTCTCTAAAAGTAAGTAATAAAATAGCTATGGGCATAGGTAAATTGAGTTAAAGGAACAGTTGACACCATAAATGGAGAATTTTCCGTCAAACTCTAGCTATTTAGGAACACAATTTTACCATTTTGACGACTGACCGTCCTTTCCTTTTCCTCTAAAAATCGCCCTGTGACGTCAAAACGTCAATTGACAGTACATCACGTCTTTTACGAGAATTCTTGTTGTTTTGTAAAGTTTTTGAGGCTTTGACTTACAGTAATATCGGCCGGATACTAGAATATTTGAAAATCATTTTTGACAACTCAAGTTCAAGTTCTGGGGATTCTGACAGCTCGAGCGAAGTCTTTTTTCAAGAATCTTTGGGTAGTTTTGACGACCTTGCGATTCAACCATATCAATTCGAACCAGAGATTGAAGTAGCATCGGATTCAGAAGACAGTAGAGATTCAAATAGCGAAAGTAATGGTGACCAGGATCAGGATCGGCTTCAAAGTTCTAGCTGGTAAATTTACATATGTACAAGGCTTTACGTCGAAACGAGATGACAAATGTTGCCGCCGAATTATTATTAAAGCATAATGATAAAATATTAATTCTCGCTCTACGAGTAAAATGAAACAAAAAATACATCGACTTAGAAGTGTTTGTCAGTTGAAAGCTTTTTGCTTATAAGTCAAAAAATATCCTTACATAGAGGAAGCTTATAGACAAGTAAATTGATTGGAACAAACTATTTCACACATTTAGTGTTTAATGTGTAGTGATCTATACCAGTTATGACAGCTATACCCTTTGCTTTCCTAATGTGAACTCCTAGATGCCAGGTCCCGGATTACCTAAGCATGAAATTAGTAACCCAGGGAATTATATAATTAATTTAAAGAAAGCTTAGAATCGATCTGCTGTGCATAGCATGGAATTTTATTTTATTTTTTTTATAATATTCAATGCATATTCAATTTTTCATTTATTTTTTTCTGTCCACATACATGTGTTGGATTTTTTGTTACAGTGGTGTAGGATAAAAACTTTATTAAGCATTACCGATTTTAAGAAGATATTTACTAATTAATATCCTCATCATTTGAGAAAAAAACTAACATTTGTTATTTTATTACGATGAAGGTGTACCTGTGGAAATTGCCAAATAATGGATAGAACAGATGAGTGTATTTGCTGTCAAGAAGTACAGAAAGTTTTGGATACATGCCTGGGAGTTGTTGTGGATGGGGATGCAACAGAGCCCCCTACCTGCATAACTCAACATCCTGGATTTTTGCCTGTTTTTGTACCAATAAATATGTATTGCGTACTGCTTGGATGCAGTATAAACAACAATACAATTCAAGGACTCTTATGAAGGACCTGAGCACCAGCAGTGCCGGCACATTGCTTATCGCCAACTAGCAAGGTGGTGTTGGGGAGTTCTTGGCAAAGAGGTCAGAGTGGTTCTACCTTCATGTGCAGTTATGTGCATTAGACAACATTTCCCTCCTCCAGGGTTAGAGGAACACTTTGTTTTTGAAGGTTTCCATTATGCAGACGAGTAATGACAATGTGACAACACTGTGTTTACATGCACTATGTTGAAATAGGTGAATAACTATTGTTTTGGCCTGACCAGTCTTTTATTTTTCTACTTTGGCTTATCATTCCAGACAATGACAGTCAATTCAAATACTAAGATACTCATAAACAAATACATGGACTGTCAGTAATTGAAGGGTTTACTGTAAAAATGACCTAAGTGACTTTTTTATGGATGTCCAGAAATTGATTTTTTAGCATAGGAAAGTTAATTATATCATTTTATACCATTGAAAAAATATCATGATTAAAAAGTCACTTAGGCCATTTTCACAGGGAACCCTTCAATTAGAGTGTTCCCAGCCATTCTGAAATATTTAATTCCCTGACTTGTCCCTGACTTTTCCCCAACTAAAACTCAGTTTTCCTGACAATTTTGCACAAGACACTGAACTCGACAATTTAAAATATTTGATTGCTACCTTTTAAGGTTTAAAAGGACATAAAATATATTTTGGCAATCACTGTAGGTGACCAATGCCCAATAAAGAGGAATTTTTGATCTGGCATCTCTTTTTAAAATGAAAAATGACAATGGCATTAACTCTGAGTTTTCTAGGGACTAACATGTGAATCTGTTCTTTGGGGCCAATGCATAATACACAAACTTAAAGAAATTGATACGGTAGTGGATATCTGTATAAATGGGCGTTTTAACCCCACTCTGCAATCAAGTTACACTTTTCTTCTAATTCGGCAGAAAATGATATAATAATAAATTGCTGTTTTAATTTCCTTGTGTCAGTATTGTTATTCAATGTCAATTGCTTTTTTTATTCCCACTCCCTGGACATGTAGCCTCTACCTCATGGGATTGCATTGGTAAGTACATAATAACCTACACAGTGAACTATCTATTAAACCTCGACCTATGTCTTGCAATTAATTCCTGTTTATCAGGAGCAGCTTCACTTGCAATGTTAGCTGGCAGGTCGACCTCAGGGACTGGAAAATGCAGACCATTAATATATGAAGACATAAATTTAGAAAATACTGCCATTATTTACAACAACCACAATATTTGACACTGTGTGAATTGCAATAATAATTTAATCGATCTAAGAAATATCATATGGAAGGAGGGCAAAAATTTGGGCAATATAAGGGCAAAATGAAAATTGTTGAATTAACTAATTAGGTGACGTCTTACAGTCAATGGTATAACTGGGGAGTCTAAAGCCAATCAAGGTGGAAAGAATAACATTTTAAAGGAAAATTGTCCCGAAAACACAAACAAGCTTTCTCACTAGTATTATCATATGATTTTCCAGCTCCCCCTTCTAAAAAATCTAATGGTCCGTCTCTTAGTCATGACAACGGTTGAGCTAACCAGCCAAACAACCAATCGGAGACAGATAAAATCGTTTTCAAACGCATTTGAATGGGTTTTTCCCAGCGCTTGTTTTTCTTTCAACGATAAAGCAGAAAATTTATCGGAATAAAAATGTTAATTTTTCGGACCATCTCTAATCCTCAGCCGACATCTTTCGATATACCAGCCGCCAGATGTTTTTTTTTAACTAAGTACTACGACCAGAGCAGGTCTTACCTCTTTTTGTTCCTGTCGCTTTACGCGGTTCTCTGTAGAAAGTCCTCTTCTTTTCCCCGATGCAGTAGATGTAGAGAAATATAATATGCTCGGTACAGAATGAGGCTTTACTTCCCTTTTCCTTCGTTGTCCGGTTAAATTTTCCATCAGATTGACCTCAAAACATTCTGCCTCAAAATGTGTGCTGCAGACATAACAATTCTTGAGAGGCGGTAGATTTTTGTCGTCTTATTCGAACAATCCATGATTTTTTTAGATGTGGATCCGTTGGAATTCTATGGTAGCTTATATCCGTAGTTTTTGATGAATAATTTCTGCAGCCTGGCACACAACAGTGAACCATTTTGATATAGAAAAATGCTAGAAAAAACACTTCCGGTCCGAGCACTTTGACGTTGTGACGTCAAGAGCAAAAGCGGTAGTGAATTGCGGGCTCAGACATGGCGTCTTCCATGGCGATTTACGCAAGATGTTTGAATTTTTTTCAAGGGATACAGAAGGACGGTCAGTCGTCAAAGTGGTAAAATCGTATTCCTAAATAGCTAGAGTTTGACGGAAAATTCTCCATTTTGGGTATTGACTGTTCCTTTAAATTCATGATTAATTAAATTTCATATTTTATAATTTGAACTGTTTGATTATAACTATATTTTTCTAAGGTTTAGTTTTAGTTTTATTGTTAATGATTTTTAAGTTATGCGCATTTTGTTATATTATATAGAGAAATGCGCTTTATGAATGTTCTTGTTCTTGTTCTTGTTCTTGTTCTTGTTCTTGTTCTTGTTCTTGTTCTTGTTCTTGTTCTTGTTCTTGTTCTTGTTCTTGTTCTTGTTCTTGTTCTTGTTCTTGTTCTTGTTCTTGTTCTTGTTCTTGTTCTTATTTAGTTCTCCCAATTTTCTTTAACTTAACGGTAGTTTAAGTTTCTCGATCAGTTTCTTATCGTCATTGGAAACGAACCAGTCAAACGAGTTCAGAGTACTAAGGTACAAGGGGTACACATAGATGAAAACCTCACTTGGGAAAAACACATTGACGTAGTAGCCAAAAAAGTCTCATCAGGAATAAGTGCTATTAGAAGGCTTAGAGAATTTGTAAACCAAGACACTCTTGTGTCTGTTTATAATGCCCTTCTTCGACCGCACTTTGAATACTGTTAAGTGGTATGGGATACATTGGGTATTGGACTTTCTGATCGACTACAGAGACTTCAAAACAGATGCGCTAGGGTTATTATGCGTTGTCCGAATGAGACTGGCCAGTCTGAAATAGCAATGCGTTCACTAGGATGGACCACTTTGTCCAAACGTAGAGCTCAAATAAAAGCTGAGCTGTTATTTAAAATATTCCATAATCTGGCACCAAGCAGACTTAGTAGTCTATTTAGAGACTCATATGCAGCCTCTAGTAATTATTGTCTACGTGATTATTCAAACAAAGTTGTTTTGCCCTTACCAAAAACCGAATTCTTGAAAAAAAGTTTGAGCTACGATGGTGCCAAATTATGGAATTCACTACCTAGTGATGTACGACATTGTGAATGCCCAGTCTCATTCCACAACAAACTCCTTTCCCTTGGACTTACACTAAGTATATATATACCAAGATATTTTTATTATTTAAATTTTATTATATATTATTTTTATTTTCATTTATTTTTATACACGCCCGTATTGGAAACCAGCTGTTATTTGTTGAATATGTTAGCGTGTTGAAATAAAGTTTACTTTACTACCACTATTGTTCTTTAACTAAACTTGTTATTTCTTTCAACTTGTTATATCTCTCTGGGTGCATGAGCTTGTTTCGTTGTTCACTGAACCTTACTTTCTCTGGCAAAGACTGAACTCATCTGTCTTGAGTTGTTCCTTGAATATAATTAAAAACCTTCCACCAAACACTAGAACTCTGATCGAATGAGGTAGAAACTTGACTTTTCACTAGATTCGTTTAGTACGAGAGACTCTTAGGACGCTTTCTCTCTCACGAGTGGCGCTACTTTAGTGCTACTAGACCTATATATAGATATAATCACAACAATACATTAATTAACTACATGGCAAAATTCCCAACGAAACAAATTGAAATGGTTATTATTAAATTCTTAACTTAACATTCCTATGAGTATGTTTCCATGACATACATGTCGTATAAAGAAAAGAAAGAAAAAAGACTATTTGTTTAACGAGGATATAACAAGTAAAGCAAAGCCTGGTAAAGAAACATAAAGTGCTTAAGAATCCCAATTGGCAAGGAGGCAAACCAGTTGGCTATATTAAAAGCATGGTCAAGAAACTGAATTTGAACTAGGGGTTGCCGGAACAATTCGGTTAACAGTTCATGTTACGCTTACGCCAAATGCACATCTCCATCCGTACCCTGCATAAGCATTATACCCCATGTATACCACTGTATACCCACGCATACCCTGTACACCCATGCATACCCTGTACACCCATGCATACCCTGAACACCCATGCATACCCTGTACACCCATGCATACCCTGTACACCCACGCATACCCTAACACAGGAAAAAAATCAAAAGTACACTAAAAAAAGTACACGATGGACTCCTTTGTGTTTTTCATACACTAACTGAAATAATCAGGACATGCTGCAGTTCTTGCTTTCGATTTTAACGCACTAAAAGATACCAAATCGTTTACTTTTACGTCTGAGACATTCATATCGGGTATGTCCTAAGACGAACAGACCCATGACATTGCTTTTCCTTACCAGATAAAAATAAATTTTGGAAAAAAATACATTTTTAACATGATAAAACTACTGAATAACATTCCAATTCAGGATGATTTTTTCAAACTAGTGTTTTATGGTGATTATCGGATAATGGGAAAACTACTGGATAACGTTGATTTTCCTAAACAGATAATTCGGGATAATTACAGGACTATTCTAGTTTTCCTGCATCGGGAAAACTCGGGAGAATTCCAAATCTACCTCTAGTTATCCAATTCAGGATAATTTTGGAAAACTAGCGTTTTACGGTGATTATCGGAGAATGGGAAAACTACCAGATAACGTTGATTTTCCTAAACAGATAATTCGGGATAATTACAGGATAATTTTAGTTTTCTTGCATCGAGAAAACTCGGGAAAATTTTACATTTACCTCTAGTTATCCAATTTAGGATAATTTTGGCAAACTAGCGTTTTACGGTAATTATCGGAGAATGGGAAAACTACCAGATAACGTTGATTTTCCTAAACGGATAATTCGTGATAATTACAGGATAATTTTAGTTTTCCTGCATCGGGAAAACTCGGGAGAATTCCAAATTTACCTCTAGTTATCCAATTCAGGATAATTTTGGAAAACTAGCGTTTTACGGTGATTATCGGAGAATGGGAAAACTACCAGATAACGTTGATTTTCCTAAACAGATAATTCGGGATAATTACAGGATAATTTTAGTTTTCCTGCATCGGGAACACTCGGGAAAATTTTACATTTACCTTTAGTTATCCAATTTAGGATAATTTTGGCAAACTAGCGTTTTACGGTATAATTATCGGAGAATGGGAAAACTACCAGATAACGTTGATTTTCCTAAACGGATAATTCGTGATAATTACAGGATAATTTTAGTTTTCCTGCATCGGGAAAACTCGGGAAAATGCAAGCTTGATACTTTACAGGATAATGCAGGAAAATCCCAGGAAAATTATAAGATAATTTCCCGTTTAGGAAAACGCAGGATAATTCAGGAAAATTCCAAATTTTCCGATAGTTTTCTAAATGTACAGGGTATGCGTGGGTATACAGGAGTACACATGGGGTATAATGCTTATGCAGGGTACGGATGGAGATGTGCATTTGGCGTAAGCGTAACATGAACTGTTAACCACAAATTCAGCCTCAGCTAGTGGCCTGAGTGGGGACTCGAACTCGGCACCAACGGATTGCCAGCAATCTTGCTTCGTTTGCTTGCATTGAATTTCCATGAAAAGCATTTAAGTGTAGGAATTTACAAACACAATAACCTAAGAAACTTCTTCAATGTTTGTTTGCAGAGGAAAGAGCGATTAAAGTTCGTCTGTTGGGAACTAATGTAAGCCATGTTGGTCAAGTGGAAATCCAGTACAAAGGGACCTGGGGAGCAGTCTGTAGTTGGGGCTGGGATATAAACGATGCTCACGTGATTTGTCGAATGCTTGGTTACAAAGCAGCTGAAAATGACATTCACAACATTGAAGGAAAGACAACAACAAAGAAGCTCATGGACTATGTTCAATGCAGTGGTAAAGAAAAGTCGATTGCAGAGTGTTCTCACAACGGATGGTGGAATGTAGGGTCTTGGTGCACGTATAGATAAACGACTTGTTGACTGGATGGCAGATCGTTATCCATCAGACCAGGGACGTAGCGAGCCTGAGCAAAAGGGGGGCAATTTTCTTGAGATCAAGTTCCCGCCAAAATATCCTTATTCCCCCAGGAAAAACGATTTGGGACAAAAGCAGGCATGGGAATTTGTCTAACATCGATAAACAAATTAAAAAACATACTTTTTCCAAGTTCTAAGTGCGGATAATACTAGAGATAACACTTAAATATTGTGAATTAAACTAGCTATTTTTGTCAAAAGTGGAGTGCTGCGATTGGTTGGTGTAGCTACGCAGAAGATAGATTGCAGTGTTAAAGAAAGGAAAAGTTTAAACTTGGGGTGAGGAAGTGTTTTAATGGATTTTCCAGTTGGGAGGATTATGATAGTCTGAATGCAATAGTAATAATATTTTGGAATGATTATATAATAATTTTATTATATATTCATAGTATGAATGTATATAAACACGAGATGTCTTTAATATTGTAAAATAATCACCATTTATTAATTTAAAAAATTCATATAAATTGTAAATACGATAAATATTTTACAGTGACCAATAACTATAAGATTATATTATTTGTGCCTCGTTGGGCGATTGATTTGTATTATTTGCCTCGTTGGGTGTTTGACTTTGATCGTGTGCCGCGTTGGGCGATTGTTCGGTTTCAAAGTGCATTGGAAACCAGCAGGCTTGATCTGGTAAATAATTCAGCGAAATCATTTCCGCATCTGGTAAATTGCAGTCTTCGTAAGCTTTAAGATACATAGAATCTCCCTGAAACAAGATAGATATAATCGAACATCGGAGTCGTCCATTGTGAAAGATGGCACGAGTTGGTACATAACAGAGCTGAAAGACTCATAAAAGCACATTGTCTACCTCTTGAAAGTTCACAAAAACGACCACTACCTTGATGAATACTTCCACTTACAAGTAAACTTACATTTGACATTGTTGCATATTTGTAACTTACCTCAAATATATTACAAAAGTTCACAAAAGTTGACACAACATACTGTTCAAGGCAAACAACGAGGAGCAAAGAGACGCAAACATGATACCCGCTAGTTATATCCCCGAGATCACGTTTGCGTGTCGTGTGACGTCTCGCTATGACTACGGTGGCACAGCATCAGTGGAAAACCGCTGTCCAGACGACATAGTCCAGATTTCGTCCGCTATATATTTTAGCCAACACAGGAACTCCATATGCAAGATTAGTGTCAAAGAAAAGTGAATTTTTAAAGTCATATCATGGGTGGAGGGGGGGGGGGGGGGAGTTGACTACCGACAGGCTTGCTAAGATGCGATGACAACACAAAAAGTGAGACTATAAAAAGATTATCTTGCAGACAAAATTTATATTATATTAATTGGAGTTTGCTTATGTTTTCATCAGTGAAAGACATCAAAACAGTCATAACTTACAGTCGCTTCTCTTATGTTAACTTAGAACATGCATTTCTTGTGACACCAACGTGACACCAACGTCATTGTTATGAACACAGTAAGCACTTTCCCATCCACCATGACTACAGTTGGCAATGGACATTCTGTACCAGTACAATGAAGGCCACTAAGCAATACTATGCAAAGTCATTGAATATGTATATTCTGTTGAGGGAATGTTGTTTATGACCCCTTTCACGAAGGAATGTCCCGTGGCGGTAAAAATAGGCAGTTCTGATTGGTTTCCAGTTTATATAAATTAAAAGGACGTCTTTGCAAGCATTACTTGGTCAAGAAATCAGAGTCGGGGCCCGAATAGAGATCACGACCCACCCTCCCCACCCAGTTCAGCCGGGGTGCAGGAGCACCTCGACTGGCTGCCTGCTACTTCGTATCGGAGGAGACTCCGGTCGGAGTTGCGTGTCCATACCTTATTAATAACAATGACTGAAACAGAATAATACACTATGCCTTTGACGGGACTAAAGTTTTTGTGTCTCATAACTTGTACTCCAGGGTGCCCAAGCATACGACAAACCATCTCAGCGTCGTTCTGGTCCCATTTATAATTACCACAGGCAGCCCAAGCTCATTGTCTGTCAACATTACCGGTAAACAGTAAGAAACACACGTAAATGCATAGAGTCTAAAATACGACTTTTGACAAATAAAATTATAGAATACATTAATATGACATTCTATGTGCCTTGTAAAGTTATTATAATTGTAAAAAAATCCTTATTTCACAGGTTTTTTTTAAGATCTCCCTCCCCCTACTAAGAAGAGGGGAAGGCTGGAAGCTTCGCTGCCATCGAGCCCCAATCGTCTGTACATTTCAACCTCAAAAAATACCTTTCGCTTGTCCAAATAACACCAATGCTCGGCTTCAACAGCACCGATAGTTGTTCTAGCTACTGTGTAAATATCATTCTCCAACGACTACGTCTTACGGAGAAAAAAATATTTAGTTCGATTCTTCGATCTCCTACGAGGCTTGAAGCCAACGTCCACCGCCACTTTCAACACAGGCAGCCCAAGCTCATTATCTAGTAGATCTTTAAAATACATGAAATTAAATAAGGCTTTATTTACAATTATAATAACTTTACAAGGCACATATAATTTTCTTCGCCGAAAGTCGTTTTTGCTGTTCAAAATCTTCCATGAGTTTTCAATGGAAAGAGTGCTACAATAAGCAACCTTACTTGGTTTGACGATGAGATTCATTTAGTAAAACTATATTTGTTTAATGTTGCTATTCTTACCTTTATCCATCTGACAAGCCACATCAGGAAGATCAATTTATACGTACAATCGTCATGCTCAGTGTCTATATTGCACCATCCCTTGTGATAACACTCTGCAATAAACGTTTCTTTACCACCGCGTCTCACATAGTTCATGAGCATTTTTGTTGTGATCTTTCCTTCGATATGGTAAATATAATTTACAGCTGCTTTTTAACTAAGCATTCGACAGATAACGTGAGCAGCATATATATCCCACCAACCATTATCACAAACTGCTCCCCAAATCCCTTTGTACTGGATTTCCGCTTAACCAGTATGGCTTACATTAGTTTCGAACAGACAAATCGCGAAAATGAACATGGTGACCCCCATTTTTTATTTGATTTTTGGACTTAGAAAAGCTTAGTTAATATCTGTACGAAATTTAATTAAAATTAAAATCTATGTTAGGTTTTATTTCTATGGAATTACCTTAATAAAGAAGAGCTAGTTAACAATTAACCACTCATTCTGATGATGATCGCCAGGCGACGAAAACGTTTAAACCTTTTATAAAAACTCTTCGCCTTTTATTTGTAAATATCAATTTTTAGCGTATTATGTCACAAAACGATATTTGTTTAATGTTTTTAATTCTTATCTTTATCTACCTGACAAACCACACCAGCAAGGTATTTATACGAGCAATAAGACGCTACATTCCACCATCCATCGTGAGGACACTCTACAATCGACTTTTCTTTACCATTGCATCTCACCTCATTCATGAGAATCTTTGTTGTTGTCTCTCCTTCGATGTACTCAATGAAATTTTCAGCTGCTTTGTAACCGAGCATTCGACAGATCACGTGAGCATCGTTTATATCCCAGCCACCCTCACAAACTGCTCCCCAGGTCCCTTGGTACTGAATTTCCACTTGACCAACATGCTTTACATTAGTTCCCATCAGACGAACTTTAATCGCTCTTTCCGCTAAAAAAACAAACAGTGAAGAAGCTATACGTTTCTAAGTTTACGTTGTTTTAAAATTTCGTACTGGCCGTTACTGTAGTTTCTGGTTTTGTTTTTGTATTGTTGTTGTTGATTGTTTTCGTTTTTGTTTGTTTTGTTTTTCTTTTTTAAACTGAAATCAAATTGCATTTTATTGCTTGTTGTTTTGAACAGGATTTGCCTGGGACTAAAGTTTGTAGAAGGACTGAAATTTGAATGTTTGACAACTTGTATTCCAAGGTAGTAACCAAACGATAAATCAACCCAGTGACGTTTTTGTTCCATCCTGACTTCAACCTGACTTCAGTAGTAGGAAAAGGACAGTTCTGGGACCGGTGCACCCGGTACAGCACCCCCCTCCCCCCCACCCAGACCCCAGCCCGGCAGGGCGGTACCTCCCCTCCCTGGGGTATGGGGTATGCTAGCTAGCCCGGTAGGGCCACCACCCCTCTCCCAGGGGTATGATGAGGTACGACCCCTCCCCGTCAAGCCCGGTAGGACTACCCCTTTCTGAGGTACGATGGGGTACGAGGGTGGTACAACGGGGTATGAATAGGGTACGAGCGTTTCTATTTAGGGGACTGGGTATGAGTTTACCCCTTTCTGAGGTATGATGAGGTATAATCGGGGTATGGGGCATATATTATAGTACAATAACGGTTATAAAACGATCTAATTTGTTACGAAGAAATGTTCTTTTACATTCCTTCTTTGATCTACTGCTGGATACGTAATCATTACGAGGGACCTGTATTTGAAGATGATACCAAATATTTCCGTCGAAGACGACAAGTTGACCATAATAACAACCGATGAGGTCGAAGCCGTGGGACGAATCAAAAGGGAGATAAAGGGGGTTAGGCGAATGCGCAAATGTATACATTTTTCGAGCAAAACATGAGAGCGAGGCCAAAACGCAGTGATGCAATAAATTTACCCTTCGTATGCATTAATTAGTGTTCATTCTTTTAACATTAAAGACACCAGCACGCTTTTATTTCTCTTTTTTTGGGGGGGTCTTTATTCCATAACACATCTAAACGAGTATCCATACAGATTGTATATTGGAAAAATATGTTCCATCTTGCATACAACAATAAAAGCTACACACGTTATCTATAGTTGAATTACAACTGACTTAAGTTTATTTTTAGATGGACTGTACTATTCCATTGTCAACCAGGTTTTAAGATCGTCTTGGACTTTATAGTCATTTACAACTTTCCTCTTGTTCTGTTTTAGTTTGGTCTTGAATGTTTTCCTTAGATTGTGCTGTCTTGGCTGTGATAATTCGTAGACTCTTTCTTGTTGTTTCGGTATCTTTATATTGGCATTGTTTTCATCTATTGTATTTTGGTATACAACGAATTTGACTTTCGGCTGTAGCTTAGCTTCCTGTAAATACTTTCTTCTTTGGTCTGTATCCAATAAGTGTACATCCGCGAGATGGTTTGCCAGTCATACGAGATATTTTGCTCCGCAATCTGTCACAGGACAATCGCGACAAACACGCTTAACCATGTTTACAGTCCGAAGAAAATGACAAAATCACAAAATGAGCTGTTTTATCCTAAATCGTGACTTATATAGAAGGCCAGTAAGGTCGGAAAACAGGCTTATAAGGCCATAAACCAGCCACAAAGGCCAAAAGCAGGCCAAACGTGCAAGAAGGGACAGTCAGGCCAAAATCATAGAGTAACGTATCTTTGTCTGTACAAACATGTCCGAGGCATGTTTAGCCAGTCTTTTGTTATCGATAATGACGTCATAATTAAATCGCTTAGCTTGCTGAAAATCGTTTTAAATAGGGGAGTCAGCTAGACTTTTTGTCATTCTGTGTTACAACTTAGTGCTGTTAGAATCTCCTAAAAATCGTTCGATTATCCAGATAATATGCAGGCTTTGGGTTTTTTCTCACGTCGTTCTTTTCTTGGACGTTCTAACAAGGGTGCTGTTCTTTTGGAAAAAATCGCTAAAGAAAATGCTCTGAACAAAACTGGTGCTATAAACTACAACAAATATGGAAGGCAAGATGGTGCTGGATTTATCCCTTGCAGTGACAAGTTTGTGGATAACTTTCTTTTTTACGTCCTTGTGCCCGACTACTTTATAACAGCAAAGGAAACGTATACAGAAGTCGGTTTGGTGAATAAGCATATCCGAGATATGCTTACCCACTATGGTCAACAAAAATGCAAAGTCAAAGCAGTTGCGTTATCACCCTTAAAAACCCAACCAAACGCAGAAAACCTGGACAAAGTCTATGGTCGAAATAAGGCAAAGGAAACGGACAAAACTATCTACTACACCCAAGAGTTTAAAATCGCTTGTGCCGACGAGCAGTACTCCGACGTTTTAAAGTTTCTACGCTCTGACGAGTACAAGTTAAGAAACATTTTTCTTAAGGACATAGATTTAACTATGGATTACAGTGAGGAAATTATTCGCCACTTGACTACAAACAAATTAAAGTTTTCGTATGCAGGGCTGTACAGTAGATGGTGACAAAACAATACTCGGTAATAGCGACCAAGTGGGTAATAACTGTCTAACCTACATGGAAAACTGTAAATGGTATGACCACTCGCTGTAAAATCTACAACAAAATGGTGCAGATATTAGAGAGCAAAAGTGTACGAAAGACAGTTGGACATTTGACATTTGACATTTTTATTCAGAAATTAAATATTATTAATTAAATAATTACACATTTACCTGCTAATAGCATAGCGCTAATCGAGGCAGGTTGAGAATGTAAGATAGTTCATTAAAATTTCATACACTAGTATTAAATAGATATTAAATAGATGGCAAGAATCAGGTTCATCAGATTATCGTGTTATGTAATTTTATACACTAGAATCAGGTTCACGTCAAAAAAATGCACTAATTTATAAAGATACTGAAAAGCATATCTAGGAAAATAATCTAAAAATAGATAGTCTTATCGATCTTTGAATAGAGAATTTAGAATTACTGTGTAGCTTTCAGATTGTAAGTTATTAAGTAAACACAGTCTTATTTCAGCTTTAAATTGCTTTTTTTGAGACATTTTTTAGATGAGCTGGTATCTGATTCCATAATCTTACACCCATTCTAGAAAAAGACTGATGTTGAGTTTGTAATCGAGAAAATTTACAATAAAAATTATTGGACGCAGAAAATCTTGTATTGTGAGAATGGACCTCGTTAGTAGATACGAAAAGGCTGTTAATATTAGAAGGCGCAGTTTTGTTGGACACATCGTACATAAGAAGTGCCAGTGATTCAACATATAACAGAGTAACAGGTAAGACATTTGCATTAATGAAAAGTGGAACAGCACTTTCTAATGGCTTCTTAAAAAAATATGAATCTTAGAGCACGTTTTTGTAAAGGTAATAGTTTGTTTAATGTTGTTTTGTTGGCCTGACGCCAGGCATTTATTCCATATGTTAAATGAGGTTGAATAAGAGATTTGTAAATTGTCAATAAGGTCGGGGATGGCAAGAAATGACGGAGTTTGGATAATAGGCCAACACTTTTACTTATTTTGTTACTTATATAATCAATATGAGTCTTCCAAGAGAGATTTTGATCAATTAACAGGCCAAGATATTTCACGTAGTCCTTACATTCCAGATTGATAGACTTATTAGTACTATTATCATTAATTTTCAGACATACTTCAGGTTTATGTTTAAGGCGCGAGGGATGGAATATTACAAAGTCTTTTCCCCATTAAGAGTCAACTTATTTGCTGCCAGCCAAGTTTGTAACTTCGCCAATTCATTGCTAACCATGGACTCAAGTTTTTTAGGACATTTGTCGACATACAAAATGTTACAGTCGTCTGCAAATAGGTGAAATTTCATTAATTTTGAACTAAAACAAATATCGTTGATACAACAAAAATAAGAGCGGCCCTAACACAGCGCCTTGAGGAACACCGCATGGAATCGGTTTCTTGCTAGATGGATGAGCATTGATACTGGTTGTCTGGGTCCTACCAGACAGATAGGACTCAAACCATTTGTGAGGGTACCCCCTTATGCCATAAGTATAAAGTTTATGTAGAAATATACTGTGGTTAACAGTATTGAAAGCCTTAGATAGATCAATAAAAACAGCACAAATAAAAAGTTTGTTATCCAAGTTAGACTGTATTGTACTTATGATGTCCAGAATTGCATGATGGGTAGAATGACCTTTCCTAAAACCGTATTGGGCATCACAAATAATTATAATTAGATGAAATTCATTAATCTATTGTACATAGTTTTTTCAAAAATTATATTGAAGATTGACAGCAAGGATATAGGTCGATAATTACTTGTGTCAGATTCATCGTCAGACTTATAAACTGGAATAATGTTAGAAATTTTGAGCTTTGCTGGATATTTCCCTGTATGTACAGATAAATTCATAAGTTTACTAGCTAGATGTTGACTTATCTGATGCCTAGAAGCCTTTAGAAGTCTTACAGGGCACGAATAAAGCCCATATGACTTGTTATTCGACAGAGTCACGATTTCCTTTTCTATCTCTTCATTTGTAACAGGTACAAAAAAGAATGAGTTTGGTTGATCTATCTCACTGAGATAGTCCGTAAAGTTAGCTTTAGGCTGTGGAATTTTTCTAGCAAGGTTTTGGCCGACATTTGAGAAATAATTATTTATGATATCTGGCAATAAAGAAGGATCACTAATTAATCGATCATTTTGTGTGGGGTCTTTTAAGGACGATATATACTTTGATCTGTTTTTCTTACTATGCAGCAGTTGATTAATAGCTGCCCAAGTTTTCTGATTGTTTTTCTTGCTATCTTCAAAATAAGATTCAAAGTAAGACTTTTTGCTGATTCTTGTTAGTGTAGTAATCCTGTTTCTATAATAACAATATCTATATTTTTGTCCTGAGAAGAGTAGACGATTTTTAGTTTTTATTGACTTACGAATTCCTAGCGTGATCCAGGGTTTGGATAGGTTTTTAGCCTTTCGATTAGAAACTGTTTTGAGTGGTGCAACTTTATTTACAGTATTATTTAATTTACGATACCACGTCGAGAATATTTTATCTACGTCGCACGATTCAGTAAATGGAGAATTCAAATCTACCTTCGAGAGTTCATGGACAAAAATATTCTCTGTGAAATTTGTATAGTACCTAGTTTTTTTCTTATTTACAGAGATTTTTCCTTTTCCCGAGGGTGTTATACAAAATTGTGAAAAATGATCACTCATATCCGATACGATGTTGCCACTGCAAATTCCGTGTTCAGGGTTATTTGTAAATATATTGTCAATAATTGTAGCTGTTGTAAACACGAGTGGGTTTATCGATTGTTGGAAAAAGATAACAGCTCTGCAACGAAAGTAAAAAGTTTTGACTATAAGTGCAAGTCTCAAATTTAAGTAAATCTATGTTGAAATCACCGGTAATGTACAATTTCTTTCCACTAATGCTATAGGTCTCAAGTGCCTTATCAAAATACGAAATAAATTCATTTGCAGGATTTCTGTGTTGACGATAAATAATACCACAAATGAAATATTTGCTTGCAAATAGTGTTTTTATGTTTTGTCATTAGAAGTCTTTGTTTTGTTATGGTAGTTAATGCATATTCAAGGAGTTTGTAATAGCGAAGCGCAACCGTGACGTCACAACTCAGACAAACAAACCAAATTTTTCATCTCCTTGAGCCCGATTTCGGTACTTTGGAATTTAATGCTCATTTTTTAAAAACATAAGCAACGTTTTCATAATAAAATGTAAGTTTCTCCATGTTCTATTCAGTACGATTTCAGATTCATAATGTGTGTCTGAGTCATGCATCTATTAAGCGGGCTATTTTTAGTATCGCTGCGCAACGCTATTATTGCGTGACAGTATCCTATTGTGAGAGGGGGATCATTGCTAATAGAATTGACAGTCCCTTTGGGATAATGGTTCACGTGACTTCGGTAGCGTCACTCATTCACCCTTGCTACTCTTCGAGGCAACATCAGCAATTTTTTCTTTGTGCTTTTTCCAGCTTTTTCCAGGTAAGAATCTCTTTATATTTCTATCTACTCGCTTGCCCAATATTTAATATTGGCAGGGCCATTAGTTTTATTGTTATTACGCTCGATCGCGCGTTGTTTTTGATAACTTTTGGTCTTTTTGTCTTTCGCCACGTGGCTTTGGTTTATAGGCTTTAGGGACTTTGTTATGGCTAGCAGGGATCCTAAGGCACTTATAATTGGGCATTCCTTCTTTAGAGGCTAGCTAATTTGTATAGTGGCAATCCGATAACAACAAACGATTCGAGCTGCAGCGACGTGAAGGTGCCTTACTTTTAAATTTTATTTTGCAGCAATGAAAAAAGTCTAACACCCAAAATGCAGGTAGGAACTTGTATTAAGGACGGAACTTCTTTATTGAGAGGTTTCGCTCGAATTGCACGGTTAAATTTTCTGTAATTTCGAAAAACGTGCATTTTGCAATTTTTGGATATTTTGGAGTATAAACCTTCACTTATACGGCCGAATACAACTTTTTTTCTATCTAACCAAAGACAATTTCACTTGGCAGGTAGTTAGAAGAAACATTGATCATTCTGTCCGTGTATTGTGGCGGCGTTAAAGCTAAACTGGATATCGCAAGAAGAGTCCAAACTTCCGAGTTAGTTCAAGAGGTACAATTTCAAACATCGTAATTATCTCCGAATCCTGTCCTACAATTTTTTTCCTACTGATCCACCAGCTAGATTAGGTTAGCGTTTCATGATTCTGTGAATGCGGTTAAAATCTTAGCGCTCAATTTTGCGTAAATCGCAATTTTATGAAAATAGTGGTGTGTAGTTTTTGCTATTTTGTGTCTCATTCGCGTATCATTTCCATATATATTTAGTGTGTTCGTGATTCTCAATAAATGACGTACAATAAGCAAACATTTTTATTGCAATCGAAGATTAAAGGAAGATTTTGGAAGCGTTTTGTCGAAGCGCCTCAATGCGCTCGGAATTTCGATCGAGACACCTTAAAGAAGACGCCTTTTAAATCGTTATTCCAAAGTTTCACATGAAGCCTGAACAAATGCTCCATCGATGCATATTTGAATAATACAGGAGTTCCCAAATCATATTTCCCTCAATCTCGTATCTAGAGCCCACATTACTTTCGGCCTGCGGTCCATCATGTGGAGCATGCGAAGTAGCATAGTTTAACAATTTGCGAGTGAGTGACTCATTTGCATATTTTGACCCCTCACAATAACTCGTGGATTTGCAATCCACGAGTTAAAAATGCAGCTAGAAGAGTACGAAGCCAAGAAGACCAACAGCGTTTACCAAGGTTTTCCGCTTAAATCGGCCATGAAGATGGCAATGGCATGACCATCAACCGGCCTCGCTTAAAGTCATCAAGGCAGTCCTGAAGAAATATTTGAAACAGAAAAACAAATTACCATCGCAAAGGATCTAGAGTTTCACTTACTCGAGGAAATTCCTAGAAGGGAAAGCTAAAAAACTCATGTACAGAAAGTGGCAGAGGGAATTAAACTGACACCTTACCAACCACTTTACTGACACCTTACCAACCACTTTACTGGCACCTTACCAACCACTTACTGACACCTTACCAACCACTTACTGACACCTTACCAAACCGAACTGAACCGAACCGAACCGAACCGAACCGAACCGAACCGAACCGAACCGAACCGAACCGAACCGAACCGAACCAAAACAAAACAAAACAAAACAAAACAAAACAAAAACAAACAAACAAACAAACAAACAAACAAACAAACAAACAAACAAACAAAAAGAATCTCGAAGAAATTATTGGCAAAGAAGTCAAAACTTTAATAAACTTTTAATGAAATTTAGTTAACTTATTTGCGATTGTGTTTTTGCTTAAAATCATTTTGTATTTTTTCAAACCAGATAGACATATTCATATGAGTTAAAGTGATTCAAATTTCGACTTCCTCGGGGACCCAGGGCGAAAGGGGAGGGGGAGGGGGAGGGGGAGGGAAAGGACCGGAGGGGGAGGGGGAGGGGGAAGGAAAGGAAAAGGGGAAAAGGACGCCCTGGGCGTTTGACTACCCCAAACCATTTCCAACGGCAAAACTTAATCCTATTAGGGATATCCCACGTAAACGAGGTCATATAACAGAAATATCTGGCACATCTCAATTATCGCTTGGATGCTATGACAGTTTAATATGTTTTTGTGTCAAGTTCTGCACACCGAGATCAGGCAAGACTTGTTATTAAAGTCAAAATTTTCCCGAATCCTGTGGGCAGCTTTGCAAACACATCTTGTTTCTGAATAATTTTCGATACAACCAGCTTCTGTTTGAGGTTTTCGCGTGTCCGCTCGCTTTGTTTAAGAGGTGTTGCAATGCGTGGGGTCAACTTGTTTACTTGTAATTTTAGACGAATCGAGCTCAACCGCACAAACGCTTCTGATTGGCCTCATTATAATTAAATTATAATGAGGCCAATCAGAGAGAGGATTAAGTTTTGCCGTTGGAAATGGTTTGGGGTAGTCAAACGCCCAGGGCGTCCTTTTCCCCTTTTCCTTTCCTTTCCCCTCCCCCTCCCCTTTCGCCCTGGGTCCCCGAGGATGAAATTTCGATTACCAAATACCATTTCTGGAGTTGCAGAAGAAATAAATAAAAAATGCACATATAAGAGAACAGTAGCTACATTTGATAAAAAAACTGTACTTCTAGACGTTTTGAAAAAGTAAGTTTGCTTACATTTGTTTGTTTTAAGAATCCATTATTAACAAAATGATATTATTTTGTTAAATGTTGTTAATTATTACCTTTATCTACCTGACAAACGACACCAGCAAGATGTTTATACGTGCAATAAGACCGTACATTCCACCATCCATTGTGAGAACACTCTGCAATCAACTTTTCGTTACCACTGCACCACACATTCCACATGAGCATTTTTGTTGTTGTCTGCCCTTCAATGTGGTAAATTCGATTTACAGCTGCTTTGTAACCAAGCATTCGGCAGATTACGTGAGCCTCGTTCATACCCCAGTTACCAGTACAGACTGCTCCCCAGCTCCCTTGGTAATGAATTTCCACTTGACCGACATGACTTACTTTAGTTCCCACCAGACGAACTTTAATCGTTTTTTTTTTTTCCTCTGAAAAACTAACGTTGTCAGATAATTATCAACAGCTTTTATTCCTGAACCCCGGGACCAGCATCAGAAAAATCTGCCCAGCGTGGCTTTACAGGCGGCTGTTTTAGATTGCCAATCAAGCTTATGAAGGCGTTGCATGATTTTATGAGAGCATAAAGCAAAATGGACGCTGTAGAAAAAATGATCGTTCATTTCTTATGTCGAATCAACTACACTGGTGATTAAAGGTGAAAGATTCGCAAGGATTCCGGCTTGATTCTTTTCCTCCCATTATATTGGAAAAAAATGCTAGTGTATCCTCCAGTGGAGCCAGCAGAGGGAGAGCCATTCCCTTTCATATTGACGATGTGGCATGGGTTGTCCTAACTACCTTCAAAGGCTCTAACTAGGTGATAATCAGAGCTCCGAAAAACTTCATCCCCCCAATATCTTCATCCCCCCTCGCCATAATTTAACTTTCCCTAACAAGTCTGCTTTGAATACATTACGCTGTTAATTCTTACCTTTCATTTATCTACCTGACAAACCACACCAGCAAGAGATTTATAAGAGCAAGAAGCTTTCCACCATCCGTCGTGAGAACATTCTGCAATCGACTTTTCGTTACCATTGCATTCCACCCAATTCAGGAGCTTTTTTGTTGTCGTCTCTCCTTCAATGGAGTCAATGTAATTTACAGCTGCTTTGTAACCAAGCATTCGACAGATCACATGGGCATCCTTTATATCCCAGTAACTATGACAGACTGCTCCCCAGGTCCCTTGGTACTGGATTTCCACTTGACCAACATGGTTTACATTAGTTCCAACCAGACGAACTTTAATCGCTTTTTCCGCTGAAAACAAACATTAAAGAAGTTTCTTAGTTCAAGTTGTTTCAAATTTCATACTGACTGTTACTGTAGTTTTATGGGTTTTTTTGTATTTTTGTTGTGGTTGTTGTTATTAATTAATGTTGTTGTTGTTGTTGTCGTCGTCGTTGTTGTTGTTGTTGTTGTTGTTTCTGTTGCATTGCTATATCTAGTTGTTATTTTTTAATTCTCTTTTTTAAACTGAAATCAGATTACAATCTATTTTGCTTGATATTTTGATCAGGATTTGCCTGGGACTAACGTTTGTGTAAAGGACTAAAATTCGAATGTTTGAAAATTAATTTGTATTCAAAAACGATAATAATAATAAACACCACCTGTCCCATCTACAACGGCATACAATACCCCACGCTCCATGGTATATCTGACGTCAACTCCACCCGAAGTGCTTGACGTTCTTCTAGCTAAACGCACTGTCGAGAATCCCTCGCGGGATACCTGTGTTCATTAGTATGTAATTGTGATGTAAGATCGACGCACTGACGCGCGAATAAAAACATCACGGTCTTGGAATCCTCTGCCTGCCTTATTACTTTAGGGTTTCAAGACATGGTCCTTCGAGCCGGATAGACTGAAAAGTATGTCTGAAGGCAGGCAAAAGCAGATCGCCAGTCAGGGCGGCCTACAAAGGCCACTTCACTAGAGACGTAAAGAAGGCCGAGAACATCATGAAGAGCGACACGCCAGACTTGCGCGAGCTACGCGAAATTTCTGAAAGACTAGAAAGGCGCATGGCGGAGATCAAGAAAATGGATAACGACATAGCGATGTCTTACACCGACGAGAAATCAATACAAGATGAAATCGAACAATCGCTCGATTATATTGACGAAATAACTAGCTTACGGAACAAGATAGCCACGTTCTTGGCCGACAATGTCGTCGATACAAAGACGTTTCAGCAACAAGCCGGACAACACAGAGTCACTGCAAACCTCCCGAAATTAACGTTGAGAATGTTCTCCGGCGATCCGTTAGAATGGTTATCGTTTTGGGGTAGCTTCAGTTCTGCGATAGACGACAACTAAAGAGCTCACAGACGTCGACAAGATGAACTATCTAAGCGGGTTGCTTAAAGGAGAAGCTGCCCGAGCGGTATCCGGTTTGCCATTGACGGGGCATAACTACCGAGTGGCGGTAGATCTTCTGAAGGAACGGTTTGGCCGCAAACTAGACGCTAATCAACTCCTACATGGACACGCTAACTAAACTACCGAACACTACCGGTGATATCAAGAAACTTACGGACATTCTACGATACCTGTCAGAAGCTATATCCGAGGTCTTCAGGCACTCGGTACCGAATCCTCCTCATACAGGCTGTCTCCTAGTGCCGATAATCCTGAGAAAACTTCCGGAAGAGATACGGCGATCTATGTTCCGCACATGCAACGACGCCGACTCTTCCCTGGACAGTCTGCGCCTAGCACTAAGGCAAGAAATAGAAACGCGTGAAAAAAGTCATGTCATCTCGTGCATCGATTCCACGCCATCAACATCTGGTGAGAAAAGCGTCCCTACAGCCGGTGCCTTGTTGTCGAGCTCTACAGAACGACAACACAAGACGGACAAACCAAGAGCTAAATGTGTATACTGTGAAGGTTCTCATAAAGCGGAAAAGTGCGACAAGGTGACTTCAATAAATGAGCGTCTATCTTTACTCCGTCGGCAGCAGAAGGTGCTTCAACTGTCTTGGCGCGAATCACATGACGAAGAACTGTTATTCACGAGGGAGATGCGCAACCTGTGGAAGGAAACACCACGCGTCAATCTGCAAACCAAATTCCACGGTCGAAGAAAACAAGACGGCTAACGATAGCGAGAATCAAAACACCAGCACAGGAACGCACATGGGAACCACACAGTCCTCTTCAACAGGAAAAACAATACTGCTACAGTCTGCTTTGGTCCACTATCGCTAGTGAAACGAAAAATCCAGGAAGGTCGAATGCTGTTCGACACGGGCTCTCAACGAAGCTTTGTCACCAAGGAAATAACCAATGCACTACAGCTGAAGCCAATTAGGAAAGAAGTGCTAGACATAACAACCTTTGCATGCAAAGACAGTAAAAGAAACAAGTATGACGTCGTGTCACTCAAGCTGTTGACAGAAAATGAAGACATCACCATCGAAGCACTGGTCACTCCAACGATCTGTCCACCGATTAAGCTAAACTGTCACGCAGCCGCACCGACTGCAGCAGATCTCTTGGACCTTGAACTAGCTGATCCTCCGGGAAGTGGTGACAGCATGAATGTGGATGTAAGTCATAGGAAACTGACTACTATGGTAACTTGGTGACGGGTGAAATGACCAAATACGGGGACGACGGCTTGATTGCCATGAATAGTAAACTTGGATGGCTTCTTTCTGGACCTCTGGAAAGTGCGAAAAGTCATGGAAATATCGAAACATGTAACAGAATAGATGTTACACCATCAGACAAACTAGAGGATCTCTTGCCCAAGTTGTGGGAGATCGATAAAGCGGACACAACCGATCAGAACGAAGATCCCGACGGCGTATTACAAGAGTTTACGAACACTGTAGAATTTAACAACACAACTGAAAAGATACGTCGTGAGATTTCCGTGGAAGGATAACAAGCACCTACTACCCTCCAACTTTGGAATAAGTAAAAAGAGGCTGGTAAATCTTCAGCGTAACTTGAAGAAGAAAGATCCACAACTGATAGTGAAGTATGACCAACAGATTCAAGACCAACTAAAGCTGGGATTCATTGAGAAAGTCACCAGGGTCGAAAGACATCAAGGGGTTCTACACTACATGCCACACCTCCCCGTATTCAAGCAGGACAGTGCCACAACAAAACTGCGAATCGTGTATGATGCATCGGCCAAGACTTCAAACGACGCAGTCAGCCTTAACGACTGCCTGTACACTGGGCCCAATCTTCTTCAAGACCTAACAGCCATCCTACTAACATTCAGGATTCACCATACTGCATTCACAGCCGATATTGAAAAGGCCTTTCTCCAAATCGAAATCAGCGAAAAGGACAGAGATGCAACGAGGTTCCTGTGGCTCAAAAACCTTGAACAGTCAGTGGACTACGATAACAACTTGGAGGTGTTTCGATTCTGCCGCGTCCTATTCGGAGCTGCTCCTTCACCATTTCTACTAGGAGCAACTATTCACTGTCATCTGAGCAAACAAGGGGACCATTGGATCGCCAAAGACTTGAATAATACGATGTATAACGATGGACAACGTGGTGACTGGTACGGCTACCGACACGCAAGCACTGGAATACTACTCACAATCACGCGCGCTATTGCATCAAGCTGGTATGAACCTCCGTCAGTGGACTACAAACTCGAAACCTCTTCGCGACAAGATACAGAAGGACAACACTGGAGCAGCCGATAAAGTTAAAGTTCTCGGACTGCTTTGGGGTTCAAATGCAGACACTCTAAGGCTGTCTTTGAAAGACATCATCGAAGTAGGGGAGAACCTCAACACAATTACCAAGAGGTCAGTACTCAGTGCAGCTGCAAGTTTATTTGACCCCTTGGGATGGGCGGAGCCATTCATAGTCAGAGCTAAGCTAATGATACAAGAATCATGGAAACAGAAACTCCCATGGGACCAAGAGCTACCTAAAGAACTAATAGCTCCATGGCGCGCGTGGGTTGACGATATCAAACACCTCACAGAGTTAAACGTCCCCAGACAGTACCTGCCATCGAGACAAGGGACGTTGCAGCTACACGTTTTCTGTGACAGCAGTCCAAAAGCTTATAAAGCAGTAGCCTATCTACGGCAGGAGTCGAACCACTCAACACAAACAGTCTTATTGATTGCCAAAAGTAGAGTTGCACCATTGAAACAAAAGGCATTGCCATATCTCGAACTGCTGGCTGCCTTATTAGGAGCAAGACTCTACAATTACTTAACCAAGATGTTGGAAAACAAATTGAACTATGAATCATTTCTTTGGAGCGACTCACAGATAGTGCTGTCATGGATATCATCGAAGAAACACCTTCCACAACGCATTAAGGCGAAGATTCAAGCAATCAATGACACGACATCCAACCACACCTGGAAGTACTGCCCCAGCTCAAGCAACCCGGCAGACATGCTCACACATGGAATATCTTCGAAGACATTGCTGGATCGCAAACGCTGGTTTCACGGCCCACCGTGGCTAACGCTAACAGAACAAGAATGGCCAATATGGGAAAGAACAGTTAGAGACGTGTCCATAGAAACCGACGAGGACAAAACCAACGTCACTATCGCTACCACGTCAGAGCTCCCTAGCATACTGAAGATAGTGGACTTGAATAGATACAGTTCATTCTATAAAGCAGCAAAAGTTACGGCCCTAATTACACACTTCACGGAAGTCTCCTCACCCTCACCGAGCTCAAAAGAGGTACTCACCAGACGAGCCAAATACCAAGAAAAGTTAATGACAAAATTCTGGATCGTCTGGCAAAGGGAATATTTAACCTGTCTACGAGAAAACTCGAATAAAATAAAGAGCAAGCTCAATCTTGCGAAGATAGCTGTTGGAGACATCGTGTTAGTGCATGACAGCCTGCCGCGAGGTCAGTGGAAGTTAGCTGTGGTAAGCGAGATCTTTACTGGTAGGGACGGCTTGGCTAGAGCGGCCTCCGTACGCGTTAGTAGTGGTAACAACTTGAACAGACCCATCGAGAGGCTGTACCCTTTGGAGGTGTCTGAAGATGTCGTCAGTGATGAAGAGTTGAGACAAGTCAAGAAGATACCACCAGCCAAAGAGAAGAGACCTGAGAGGAAGGCGGCACAACAGGCACGCCTAAAAATAAGTCAACAAGCTGTGAACCAAGACTAGTGAACATTCTTTAGTGAACCTACTGTACTATAATGCGTGTGTGTGTGTGAGTTATTTGTGATTATTTTGCGGCCCGGGAGAGTGTCGAGAATCCCTCGCGGGATACCTGTGTTCATTAGTATGTAATTGTGACGTAAGATCGACGCACTGACGCGCGAATAAAAACATCACGGTCTTGGAATCCTCTGCCTGCCTTATTACTTTAGGGTTTCAAGACACGCACTTTAATTGGGGGAGGAACTACACAGTAAATACATTATTTCGTCGTTTTATTTGTATAGATTATAATAAGCTGGTGTTATTCTCTACTTATCAAATTATCTACTTGACAAACCACACCAGCAAGTCTGTAATACGTGCAATAAGAGTCCACATTCCACAATCCCATGTGAGAACACTCTGCAATCAACGTTTCTTTACCATTGCATCCCGCCACATTGCCCATGAGCATTTTTGTTCTCTCCTTCATGTTGCAAATGTATTATTTGGTTAAAGTAATTTGGAATCACTAATTCTGGTCTGTGGCAAATGTTTGGGGGACTGAGAACGAGCGCTCTGATTGGTCAATTCCGGTCACTTCAGAATTGTGATGTTGTTTTGTTTTTGTTGGGAAGGGAATGAAGAAATTTGTGCAAAAAAGACGTGTAAATTTGAAATTTGGCATACCATTCTACAGCATTTGTATTTTCCATGGTTTGGAGATATTGCTTACGAAGGCTGAATCGTTTTTCTGTGATTATTGTGGATTTAGAGGATCGCGAACTTTGTAAGCCGTTGCTCGAAATGACGAAGAAACGAGATCAAAGACGACCGCCGACGATATTTTATGGCGATTCTACTCGTAAACCTGTATTCCTGAGGATATAATATATAGCCTAAGCAACACAAAAATTGTTGAGCAACATACTTTACATGGCCATATCGAGATTCAGGGTACATGGCCGGAGAACGGCGTTTTGAAAAACTTTGGTTGGTGAATGAAGCACATGTAAAATCAAAACTTCAAACTTTGTTGATTCACATTTACAGAGGAAAAAAATCGCGACGGAAAATAAGAAACTTTTCACATTACTATAACAAGAATCACATGAACTTATTATTATTATTTTTCCCAAAACTTAAGTCATATCCGTGCATTGAACCAAAAATGGGACAATTTACTCACCCACAGTTTGCCGTAAAT
Organism: Telmatactis stephensoni; assembly: GCA_029948255.1. Lineage (NCBI taxonomy): Eukaryota > Metazoa > Cnidaria > Anthozoa > Actiniaria > Isophelliidae > Telmatactis > Telmatactis stephensoni. Next base: position 166,596 of record JALIZF010001532.1, read on the forward strand.
CAAACATAAGTTTGATAAAGTTTCAAAGACAATTATCCGAAAAAGTGCGAAAATCTTGTGTGGTTTTTATGAGAACTAGAATATATCCTGCCTAAGCCACGTAGGACTGGCTGGTAGTACTTACTGGGACTGAATGGAAGAGTTCTCACATTCTAGTAAGCTGAAAAATTTCGTGAAAGTTTTGGCAGTTGGAATTTATTAGTTCGTACGCGCCATGTCGCGCTAGTCGGCTTACAAAGTTCACGATTCTCTACATCCCAAAAATCACAGTAAAACGCCTCAGCCTTCTTAAGCAACGTCTCCAAGCCATGGAATATACACTCGCTGTAGAACAGAATACCAGATTTAAAATTTACACGTCCTTTTTTTGCACAAATTTCTTCATTCGCCTCCCAAAAGGAACTAAACAACAACACAGTCTGAAGTGACCGGAAGTGAACAATCAAAGCACTCGTTCTCAGTCCCCCCAAACATTTGCCACAGACCAGCTAATTGTGAAAGTCTTCATTTTTTTTTAATAGCGGCATAGATCCTCGCTTTGTTTAGATTGTGTAACTATTGGCGCGTATTCCTCCAGAGTCATTCGAACTTTAAATGTCTCAAAAGAACACAATACAATAAGACACTTTCATTCTCCTATTTGATTTCACTGAAAATTATAACTGATTGCTCGAGGTCTTAGGTTTAAATTTAAACTTATTTCATGATGTTGTGATTAACTCGTTGTAAACTATTAACCTAAATTAAACTTTATTTTATATTCCTCGGAAAAAAATGAATTACGGGCAGCACGGTGTCCAATATGCACCATCCAAAAACTGGAATGAAATTCCACTACACATTAAAAGTTTCAGCATCAAACAGCATCTTCAAGAAAAAAATATAAAACTTTCCTTCTATCCTCGTCGCATTACTGACATAATTGAAAATTGCAAAATGCTCCTTATCATTAAAACTATGTACACTAGTACGTAGTAAGTACTTTATTTCCCATTATGCTAGAACTTATTGCAAAGAAATCTAAATATGATCTATTGTAAAATAATAATAATTATTATTTATTTGGTTTGGAATATATCTATTGTAAATCCAAAAAAGTCCTTACCTTTAGCTGTCATCAATCACAGTGACATTACATTACCCATATAAGTTGTATTTAATATTGACTACTTACATTTTATATATATTGTCATAATAGTTTATATCTCTCTGCCCTCCTTCCATGTTTTAAATAGCTTAAAGTATTTGGTGCAAAAAGCTCTATTAACCCTTGTGGGTCGCATTTTTTGCGCTCCCCACTTATTAATTAGTATTTTGTCAGTAAACATAAATTATACGTGTGGAAAATAAAAACCTTTGAACCTTTGAAACTCAATTTTGAGTCATCGCCAAAATTACAAGCGGAGAAGCGCATTTGTAACGATACACTTGGAAAAAATTCGACACATTTTACACTCAAATTAACAGATCGCTTGGAGATATGATTTCCATGTACGCGTGGCCATGTAATATCCTCTATTTTAATTCTGCCCGCCTCGATTAGCCCAGCTATTTTGTGGGTCAGCACTGAACCTGTAATCATTATGATGTAAATTAGCGCCTTGATGTTGTTGTTTGTTCGACAGATCACATGAGCATCATTTAGATCCCACTTCCAATTACAGATTGCTCCCCAGATCCTTTTGTAATGGATTTTTCCACTTGAAAAACATGGCGTACATTAGTTTCTACCAGAGGAACATTAAAAATAGACATTGTCAGATTATCATGTAATTTTAATATTTGAATTGCCATCGTCCTGGGCAGAACTGCCTCAAGTTCACGAGGAAACACTAAAGCGCCTCCAAGTCGAAGAGAAGCTAGTCAGTCACCCCGGGGGGAGGGGGGGGCATAGCTGGTACCTTTTAGGGACTGTTTTGGGGGTAAATAAATTACCTAAAATAAGCATGAAAGGGACGATTTCGATGATCTGAATTGAATCTTCAAAGCACATCGATAACAAGGTGTTTCATTACTTTAATTCTTTATTATTGTTTTGAATTGGTACCTTTTAGGGGTACAAATCAATTGTTGCCACTCCCACTCAGGTACCTTTAGGGGTCATTTTCCAAATTTCCGACGAGCATCCCCGTTCGCTTATATATAGGAGTCCCCCCTCCCTCCCCCCCTCCCCCCCCCCCCCCCCCCCCCCCCCGGGTCAGTCAGGTCCAATATAAAAGCTATTCTAGCTATATATAGCTGCCTCTAAGGTCAAGATTATATGCACCTACTTGCCCGATTAAGCGGGCTGACTTCTGGCTTTTCTTTTGTGGTTCCAAGGGAAAAGTATACAAAAGTCAGCCAGCTTAACCGGGCCAGGCCGGTTCACATACTCAGTCCGTAAATCAAATATTGACAACAAATGGATTTTTCTTTAATTTTGGTCAACTGTCCAATTTTTCTTAAATTGCGCACTTGAAATTAGACAATTTACCAAAAAAATAAAGTGCTGATAATAATATTTTGGGTATTAGAGGCAGCTATAAAATTAATAAGTAACATGACTACATCATTGTTCAATTTGAAAATAGTTGAACTAAAAATTCCTCTGGCTGCCAAATTCGTCAAACTTTTGCAGTCCTCGGAATTTTCTTCGTCCAATTATTTTCAAATTGGACAGCATGGAGTACTTTTAGATATAAAACCGCCTATATCGAGTCGGTGTATACTGCTTGAAATTACTTAGTGTACTACTACAGATCGTTCTAATAGTGTAGCACTGATGCATAACACAATCACAGACGGCATATTTCTAACAATATGTTTCTAGTTTTTGTACAGGTTATGAAAAGCATGCACTATGCAATTTTATAAAATAACTATGATATAACGCGCGCTCTGATTGGCTCAAACGCGCGAAAAACCGTGTTTCTATAAGAGCATATAAAATGGTTTTCAACAGTGTCAAGAGTTGGATTTTTTTTTGAAATACAAAATGGCGTCGTCCGATGAAGAAAATCCAAATTTTTGTATCAATTTTGACTTCGACGGCCTTGACCAGTTTGATGAGAACGCACTAGCTGAAATAGATGAAGTGGAAAATAAAGAAAATGAATTAAAACAGCCAGCTGAGAAGAAAACAAGATTCACAGAGCTGGAGGAAACAGCGCTTGACGAAATTGTTGCAAGTGCCCCGAGCAAGAAAACAAACTACTCGACAAAGTGGGGAGTTTCGGTGTTCAGAGGTAAGACTTTCAAATAGTTTGACTGAATAATATAACTTTAATTGGTGTAGCTCTAGAAATAATTTAAATTAAAGACAAAATACTATATATATTTCCAAGACATAGTCTCTTTTTTGAACAACAGATTTGTCATGCATGATGTTGCCTTGCGCTTGCTCGGATTCCTCGGTAACTTAATAAAAGAATGATAGATAGTAACAGCATCTCCAAAAAATACACAAATTAACAATTAAACTTTAACAGTATATTTAATTTCAGAATGGTGTCAAGAGAGAAATATTGACAAAAATCTTGAAGAAATGGAAGAAAAGGATCTCGACATGGCGCTACGAAAATTTTACGCGGAGGCTCGATGCAAAAATGGAAAAAATTACAGCCGGTCGGCACTGTTGGGGTTTCGTTACGCTATTGAAAGATTCCTTAATGGACCCCCACTGAACAAAGGTTTGAAGATTGGCAAAAATCCAGCCTTCTTTCTTTCTAACCAGATGTTAGATGCTAAAATCAAGCAGTTAAAGCGTGAAGGAAACAACACGATCACCCACAAACCACCCATTGAAAAACAAGATCTTTTGAAGCTCAAGTCAAGCCAAATACTCTTACCTTCAAGTCCACTTGGCTTACTAAGAAATGTGTGGTTCCATACCACCCTCTATTGGTGCAGAAGAGGTTGCGAGGGCCAAAGAAATTTAAAAAAGTCAAGTTTTTCTTTCCACACAGATCCAAACAACAGCCGAAGATATGTAACTATGACACACGACGAGGCGAGCAAGAATCACCCTGGAGGAGTTGTTGATACCGAAAGCAACGAAAAACTTGGCAGAATGTACGAAACAGCGTCTTCAACAGATGGTTACACGGCCCTTAAAACATATTTGTCCAAGCTTAATCCTTCCTGTGATATGTGGTATGTATTTACATGTAAACTTGATCATCGTTTGTTCTGTTCTTTGTATTGACTTTTTGTGGAGAATATTGTCGAATTTTTCATCGCAGTAAAACTATTTTCGCCAGGCTTCAAACTCGCCGGGTTGATAAATGTATGATGCATTTTGATTGGTCGATTGCTTCATTTGACGATGTTAGGAGAATTTGCTGTGTGATCAAGCGAATATTAAAGTCCATTTTACGTTTATATCTTCGTTATTATTGTTGTCGTTATTTTATAAAAGCATTAGAAGATATATTCCTAGTTTCTATGCTCTGTTAGAAACACTTGGGAGTGTTGGGAGAACACTCGAAAAGGTTAAGAATCACTCGCCTACGGCTCGTGATTCTAACCCTTTCTCGTGTTCTCCCAACACTCCCGCGTGTTTCTAACAGAGCATAGAAACTAGGAATATATCTTCTAATGCTTAAGTAAAAACATTTTGCTGGTTTATATGTTGACATTTTGGTATATATAGCAAATGGTAATGAAAGGAAAACGACTGTTACTTCTTTTTGCAAACTCTTACCTTTGTCTACCTAACAAACAGCGCCAGCGAGGGTTTTATACGTGCAACTAGAGTGTACACTCCACCATCCATAGTGAGAACACTCTGCAATCGACTTTTCTTTACCACTGCATCCCACAGCATACATGAGCATTTTTGTTGTTGTCTCTCCTTCAATGTACCGAATTCGGTTTACAGCTGCTTTGTAACCAAGCATTCGACAGATCACGTGAGCATCGTTTATATCCCAGTGATAAGGGTAATAATCACAGACTGCTCCTCAGGACCCTTTGTACTGGATTTCCACTTGACCAACATGACTTACATTAGTTTCCACCAGACGAATTTTAAGGTGGCTAGATATATTTTATTGACCATGCTTCCGTTTTTCATTCCACGAATTTAACAACTTACTCTTGGCCAACCAAAATGGTTTTTACACTAGTTATTGGACCAAGATAAATAGCGCAAATATCGGTGGTTTTTTGATCCGTTAGACTACGATACAATAAGTCAATAAATTGTCAATTAGTGCAACCAGCACAGTAGTAAAGATCTTTGTTGAATCGGCTAACTAAGAATAAAGAAACTAGCTATATAGACGCATGATTGCGTGAACCCAGGCACTCTCAGGCAGAGATGCTAATGAATACCGATGTTAGTGTCAGGATCCCTGTGTACTTCAATGTTGATGAATAAAAATAATAATAATAATAATAATAATAATATACTTGTATAGCGCATATACAATCCTGATCTATTCGCTTAAACTTTACAAATTAAAACTTTGCTTGAAAAGTAGAGTTTTAAGAGATGACTTAAATGAGTCCAGATCAGTTGCATTTCTCAAGGTGGACGGAAGAGAGTTCCATACTTCAGGTGCACAGGCAGAAAAGGAACGATAACCATAGGTTTTCATATCATCATATCTCCCTCGGCTTCGGGGACATTTAATCACTAATATCCCTCAGGGTCATGGTATTACTTATAATTATCTACTTTACCTTGGTATGTACTTTGTTATTTAGTATTTGGGTGCCTGAAATTCTTTGAAATCAAGAGATATTTCAGATAAACTGATTTCAACCTTATTTTTATATCGTTGCCATGGTAACACCAATTACACTGAAACTGACAAAAACAAAACCTTGACCTCACTAGCTCTATCTACTGAAAGGATAACCATTTTGATTTAAGTAGGGAAAACTTATCACTTAATAAGCTAATCAACAAATTTCATTTTTTACTCGTGCCCAGGGCATAGGCCGGAAACGAGTTATAAACTGCAAATGTTTTTTTTTTCTGTGTTCGTCCTGAAGCACTTCTGATTGGTTAAGAACGTTAAAACAATGCCCTTCATTCACCACCTTTGAGCAACTGCGAACGCAAGCCAGGAACGTTAGGAATGCAAGATGGCCGACTACAAAGAAAATAGCTTTCAGGCAGTAAGACAAGTAAAATGGAGCTTTTAACTCGATATATACCTACAACCTTATAAGAGCTTCAGAATGGGCTGTTATTTTGAGCTTCATCTCCAATACTTTGACCAAATATCGAACTCTAAATGGAGTACTTGAAACTGGGAAGCCCTTGCGATAAAGACTCTTTCCTATGAGCTGGAAAGCTAGATACGAATTTCTCATCCTACATGTTGCTAAACGAACATACATAGAAGCAAGTCAATTATATTCCTCATTCAAGCATTCAAGAGATCTTGAGAGGTTTTTGTACTGCATGAATTTTAATATCGGAACTAGATTCCATTGACCTTGTATTTCGCGTTTGGTCACGTAACGTCTTCTAATCCGAAACATGAACGAAAAATACACGATTTGTTATTGTGTCAAAAACGCCGTTGTAGAAGTCTTAACAGCAAACAATTGAGATATATAGCGAAATAAAAAGTTGAATAAACTGGTATTTTCGTAGGTAATATTTTTGCATGTCGGAGATATATAATACCATGCAAGATAATAGAAGGACAAAGGCAAACACTAATAGCTGCTGACAGACAAATGGACTAATCAGATATTATTTAGTTTAAGTTAGCCGATTCAAAAAAGGTCTTTATGTTACGGTTAACTATTTCCCGGAATGGTGAAGAATGCGTGACACGACTCGGGGAAGAGTACGAACGGGGCCGGTCTTTGGAGCCTCTCCTAAAAGGGGCTCCCGGGGCACGAGTGAACGCATGTGTGCGTCTAGTTTTAATTGTTTGTAATTTATTCAAAAACATCTTGGTAAAAATTTTTGAATTGTGCCTTAAATTCTTCATAGTGCCTTAGTGTTTAGTATATTGCCCATGTAGTCCCTCGTCTAGAGCTACTCGAGTTCAAAAGATATTTTAGAAAATTTGATTTCAGCCATATTTGTTTACTGTCGCTATGGCAACACAAATAGAAGTGAAATAGACAAAAATCAAAACTTTGATTCAAGTACATTAACTGATGTAAAAACCGTTTTTCTTTGGTCAAGACGAAGTTGCTCAATTCGTGAAGTGAAAAACGGAAGCATTGTCAATAAAAAACTATATCGAGCCACCTTAATTGCTCTTTCCGCTGAAAACAAACGTCGGATAATAGAAAAAAGCTTTTATCAAGTGTTGTTTAAAAATCATTGTTTCTAACTGCACATTGCCCTAACACGGACAATTATTTACTCTTACTTCTACACGATCCGTCTACCTCAGTCCCAATCGATTCCTGCCGGAAGCCTTCTCTTAATTGAAGAATATAATACTCCTTATCAGAAATACCTTGTTTTATAAAAATAAATGCTTAGAAACTATTACTAATACTAATTCCTAATAAGATAAATTCTTTGAAATAAAAAAAAATCAAATATTCTAAGAAAATAAATAAATCAAAATATTTACGTTGAGAAAAATATATACTTATTTAAATCTAAACTAGATTATTAATATATCTTGTTTACTGTTTCACTATCGATAATGAAATAAAGAATTTTATAACTTGTAACTATGTTCAATTACAAAGTCTTTACAAAGTATCATGTTTTCTTTACTCGCATTGTTGTAGCTTGTGTTACACATGTGCAGTTGTCAAACTTCTTGTTTCACGTTTAGCGTCTTTTCGTGCTATGTTGTGCTATCTAAAGATCATGAGATCTCTTGGGATGGAATAAAGAAAGTGGAAAGTGAGAACTGCACCATACGAAGGAGATGGAAGGAGGCATGGTGCATTGCAAAAAATAGGAACGCTCTATGCAACAGAGACTCTGGCAGGAATCTGCCTGCTAATTACCTTCCACTATTGAGTAAATAAATATCAGAAACATGTTTTTATGTAGAACGCGCGCGTTGTTACATGAGTATCTTTTTCTCTCAGCTCGAGCTCCATCTATGCGCGATCTTACATATATAACGTGTACAAATTCTTGTAACAGAAGTGTAATTCGTTCCTGATGATCCCCGATGATAAGCCAAAGGCTCGAAAGCTTGGATTATTAAATTAATCTAACGTAGATGAAACAAAACACCTATTGAATATATAGTCACCAATTGCAAATCTTGCAAGTATTCGATAGTTATCGGGTTTGTCTTTAAACAACAAGAAAACAGAAGTGCTATGGATCGGCTCGCGTACTGGGTGCAAAGAACGTTTCTGTCCCAACCGGAACCTAAGTAGAAGGAAGTGTTAAGGCCTTAGGAGTATGGTTTTCGACGGACACAGAGTTAATGCTTGATCTTAACTATAATGAAAAAATAACAAAGATTCGTAACTCATTAACCCTTTCGCTACTGGGGATTTTTGAGGTTTTTACGCGATTTTGAGGTCATAATCGATTTGTGTATTTTTTCGCCTGCTTACTGGAGTAACCATAGAAACTTCTGCTGTTTTGTACTATTGAGGGCTCAAGTTAACCGGTTGAAACCAGTTTGAAGCGGTAGCGTTTTTGGTCGAGTGATAGTGGCGTTTGAAAGTCCAGAAAACTTGGATTTCTGTGAATTTTCGAGTCTTTTTTCGCCTTTGGTTCCTACTGGCTGGGCATCATTAATCCTGGAAGTAGCAGAGAGCTTACTTGCCGTAAGAATTCGTCAAGGTGTAACACTTCGTAGGCATTTTGACTCGCAGCTTTGACTGGGTGAATTTTGAGTGGCGCCAAGACGAAGTGTGCTTTGAAGCTCGTCCAAGGGCAATTTCTCGGACCTGCCATGGCATTTTTTGGGAGTTGTGACGATTAAGGAACACAGCAAGCGCGAAATTTGGGCAGAATTCCGAGGGGGCTCGAGACTAGGCCTACTCTGGGATCTGATCTCGCCTTAACCCACCCAAGCCCGCCCAAACCCGCCCTAACCCGCACTAACTCACACTAACTCACCACACCCAACACGAAGAAATTCCCTTAACCCGCCTTAACCCGCCAAAACCCACACTAACTCGCACTAACTCACCACACCCAGCAAGAAGAAATTCCCTTAACCCGCCAAAACCCACACTAACTCGCTACACCCAAAGTCAGTAAATTCCCTTAACTAGCCTTAACCACTACTCTTAATTTAATTAGTCTCATAAATAATTATTATGCTACTGCAAGAGGTACCTCATGTACCTATCAGTTCCCCTGAACATTTAGAAATCAGAAAATAGAAATTAGAAAATAAGCAGTTATGGAGTGGTTTCTAAAAACCTGCATGTGCAACAGAAACTAATAGCTACTAGTGTTTAGTAATTTAGTCAATGAAATAAGGGTCTACTAGTATCTATCAGTCTTCTAACTATTCAATGTTTTTTTTTAAAGTACCTCAATATTATGATGATGAAGACTTTATTTATTGAGGGTGAAAGCATATTTACTGGTGACCCAGTAGTTTACAATATGGCCCTCAAAAATAAAAATAAATTAAATTGAATTGAATTATACTGAATTGACTAATTGAGTAATTCCTTACTAGAATTCCTTACAAGAATGTTACATTAATTTGTAAATGTTCAAGTTCAGAATTTTGCTTTAGGAGCTTCTGCTGGATTTTTTCTATGAATTGCCTATGCAAGGCAATATTGTGAATGGAAGGGTCAATATTTTTCGAAAGACAAATTGCACTTGTTTGAAACATACAAGAACCTGAAACTCTTTTGTATTTAGGCGGAACTAGGTTGTTTTTAATTGCAGTTCTAGTATAATTGTAGTATTTATTGGATAAAGTGTCAATATTGAGGTACTTTAAAAGAACCATTGAATAGTTAGAAGACTGATAGACACTAGTAGACCCTTATTTCATTGATTAAGTTACTAAACACTAGTAGCTATTAGTTTGGTCTACCTAGAGGTTGTGTTTAAAACTAACAATAATAAATGAAAAATAGAGTGAGAGCACTTATAGCCTGTGAAACAAAATATTATTAGTTGTCAATGTCTAATAGCCTTATCAAAACAAAAGAAAACAATAGAAATAGTGTCTACTAATGTCTGTTAGACTAATACCTATTTAACGGATTAAGTGCCATCACTCTAATGCATTAAGCTTATATGTTTTAAAAATTCACTTACAGTTAGAACTGTTATGGGAGTTTGAATTGAGATATTAGACAAACAGTAATATTCACTGATTTCATCAGTGCATGGTCTTCAAAACGGTGTAGATACTCGTTTACTTAATCAAAAACCAAAGTCAAAAACCCCGTGAAATAAATAGTACGTAAACTAGTACAAAAGTACATATTAAAGACTGGCGAAAGGCATTGTAGCATTTCTTCTATTAAGTCAAGTGTACAACAACTGCAATACATTAAGGGTTTGCTTACCAGAATATTGTTAATTGTTGTCTTTTCTTGTTTAATACAAAGAAGCAAACCAATGCGAACCAATGCAAAATATGGAAAAGACTTTAGCTTCTTCTTTGCCGCCATTTTGAAATGTTGTTCTACCCAGTCCCCCCAACAATTTACCGGCACAGATAGCCCAAGTACACAGAAACTCTGACAAAAACCTATAATTATTTAGCATTGTCATCGAAAAAATCGACTGTGTATAAATGAACAATTTTTTGCTGTTGTGTTTGACTTTCTTATATTTCTGTGTGGCATTTCAAGTCCTTTATATGATTATTTACACGACGCACTGTGACGTCACAAACCAATTTATGGAACCATGATTCTGCGGGGCCCCGATACGTTGTGATCTGGAAAATTGATCTGGAAGCCTAGTAGGACAGGGATATTTGTATTCTTTGCTTTCTAAAAAGTAACAAAATATTATTAAATTAAGGCAAGGGAAGTGAGGTAAAACAAAAAACAAATGTATTTCTCACTCATTCATGCAATCTAATAGTACATGCTGTCCTATATGCTATAGTATCAGACCATAGTGTACCCATCTCAAAGTATAGACCCCTTGCAGCATGTTGGGATTCAACTCTGTCTGGGGGACAAAACAATGAATTTTGATTCTCAAGAGCAAAAAAAGCCTTTTGTTTTGTCCCCCCGATGGAGCTGCTTTGTGGTCACTATACTAGTGTTAACACCACAATGTACCCCTCATTAAGTATACTGTATTATGCTATAAGGACAATTTACACTTTATGATTGTTGGCCTGATATTTTAAGAAGCTTTGTTCAGGAAAAAGAAGAATCTGCCTGATACACAGAAATTGGCTACAAATTCTTTCGTGTCGGGCTGATTTTCTGAATGGAAAATCAAATTATAATTAATTGGAGGCCAAAAAAACCCAATGGATTTCAAATGGGGTCAACAACCCATCTCATAGTATACTGTACTATGTTATAGTATTATACCATAGTGTACCCATCTCATAGTATACTGTACTATGCTATAGCATTACACCATAGTGTACCCATCTCATAGTATACTGTCTATGCTATAGCATTACACCATAGTGTACTCATAGTATACTGTACTATGCTATAGCATTACACCATAGTGTACCCATCTCATAGTATACTGTACTATGTTATAGTATTTATACCATAGTGTATCCATCTCATAGTATACTGTACTATGCTATGGTGTTGTACTATAGTGAACCCATCTCATAGTATACCGTACTATGCTATAGCATTACACCATAGTGTACCCATCTCATAGTTTACTATACTATGTTATAGTATTATACTATAGTGAACCCATCTCATAGTATATTGTACTATGCTATAGCATTACACCGTAGTGTACCCATCTCATAGTATACTGTCTATGCTATAGCATTACACCATAGTGTACCCATCTCTTAGTATACTGTACTATGCTATAGCATTACACCATAGTGTACCCATCTCATAGTATACTGTACTATGCTATGGTGTTATACTATAGTGAACCCATCTCATAGTATAATGTGCTATGCTATAGCATTATACCATAGTGTACCCATCTCATAGTATGCTGTGCTATGCTATGGTATTATGCTATAGTGAACCCATTATATATTATGCACTGTTACCAGAGTAGGTTATGTTTCCCTTAACCCGCCCAAACTCGCATAGCTCTAGAGGGGCCAGTTTTCCTTAACCCGCTTAAACCCGCCTAAACTCACCATAACCCGCATAGCTCTAGAGGGGCCAGTTTCCCTTAACCCACCAAAACTCGCTGAAACTCGCAGCGGGTTAAGGCGAGATCAGATCCCAGAGTAGGCCTGAGACTTTACTAAAAACTCTAAAAGATGGAGGGAAGGGCTGTGGCTGTCGCGTAGGAGCTGAATTACTCAGAATGCATTTAGGTCGAAAAAGTCCAAAAACACGTGCTTGCAAAATGGCCACAATGAATCAGTCTTAGCTGTGTCCGTGAAGGAAAAAGAAGGCCAAAAAGTCCATGAGAACACAAGACTAGGACTGAATTTTGTTGTTAATGCTGTTTCGTGTGCAGGAAAGGATAATTTGTTGAGAAAAATTGAGGTCCAAAATGTGTGATTTTCAACGATGTAAATTGAGCCCAAAATGGTGATTTTTTTCCTTTCCCTGCCTTGAAATGACGAATTTCTGCGGAAATCGCCAGTTGTTTCACAATGTTTGATTTTCAAAACTTGACTCATTTACTAGAGTTTACTTTCGTACCAAAGTTGAGTTTGAGTTGTCCTTTTTTAGGAAGAAGTAATTTTTTAGACGAGTACAATTTTTTCGGCCGGTTTCGGGCGCTGTAGGAGCGAAAGGGTTAAGCTCTGGCTGTTGGAGCTACGTCGCCTAAGCTTGATAGGAAAAATCACTGTTTTAAAGAGTTAATTGCCTCTCAACTTGTTTATATTCTATCTTCTCTACCAACTTTAAGGTGTGCTATAGAAGAAATAGATAGCATATTTTTCAAATTTATTTGGAATGCGAAAGGAGATAAAATCAAACGAAACGTACTGATAAATGACTATGAAAAAGGAGGATTAAAAATGATTGATGTTGAATTTTTTAACAAGGCTCTAAAATCATCCTGAATCAGTAAATATCTAAATGAAAACAACCACGGTAAATGGAACTTGTTTTTTTAACGAAGAACTCTCTAAATATGGCGGGACTGATTCTTTTTACCTATAACCTTCACAAAAAAAGACCTAGCTAAGTATTTTCATTTCACAGGCCAATTCATAAAGGAAATAACCGAATTTTGGACAGAAGTCCATTATGACAGCTCTATAACATCAAATAAACACCTCTTATCGTCATATCTCTGGAACACCTCCCTAATAAGAGTTGGAAATAGGCCAATTCATTACAAAAATTGGTCCTCGAAGGGAATAAACAAGATTTGAACATTTAATGAAAGATATGAATAAATTTCTATCCTTTCCAGAGTTTCAAGAATCTTATAATATAAAAACGAGCTTCTTAACTTTCTGCGGATTGATATCATCCATAAATTCTCTGAAAAACAAAAGTCAATTCGCCGAAGTTCAGGATGAAAAACCCGAAATGTTTTTGGATAATTTTCTTAAATCTAAAAAACCCAATAGAATAATCTATCAAAAATTAATTAGTTCAAAACAGATATGCCCAGAGAAAAGTCAGAAATAATGGTGCCGAGACTGCGGTGTTTCAAATGATATCCTGAACTGGAATAAAATCTACAAATCACCTTTTAATTGCACGAAAGTGACTCAACTTATAATTTTTCAACTCAAATTATTGCATAGAACATTGGCTACAAATGACTTTTTAAATAAAATCGGTCTTTCTCCAAAAGATTCGTCCTGTACTTTTTGTAACACGGAAAAAGAAACCTTGATACACCGTTTATACAACTGTCCTGAAAGAAAAGCCTTTTGGACGGATTTCAATAAATGGATACAACAAAACCAAATAAAACAAACAATTATACTATCTCCTGATGTAACTCTTGGTCTGAGACCAAAAATTTTTGAAAATACACAACAGTATTTTGTTTTACTGATAGCAAGGCTCTTTACATGGAAGTGTAAAACACAAGAAACCCTCCCAAAAATAGTGGGTTTTGGACCCTTCTTAACAAAGCACATTGAATTCTCGAAATCAAAATAAATTTTAGAAAACCATGGAAATCAGGATCCTATACCACATGCATTTTCTGATTTGATTTATACAAAAACAAATTGAATATATGACTATTAACAATCTCAGATGGGAACTTGAAACGTAAACTTGAATATACGATTATAAATAATCATTTTCTATGTACAAATTTAAAGCGTGAAGTTTAGTGTTGTGTAAGTGTGTTTGAGTATGTATTGTAAAAAACCTTGAAAAAATCTAGTTGTGTGAAAGAACTCTATATTATTGTAAAAATATTATTCAATTTAATAAATTAATAAATTCAAAAAAAAAAAAAAAAGAATAAAAAAAAAAGAAAAAAAAAGATAGCTATCAATATATTTTATAATTAGTATACACTTATTTAAAAAAAACGTTGCGCAGTTCAAAGCAACAACCGCAAGCCAAGACCGAAATGGATGTTGGTTTTCTTTGTAATGTATTCAAATCAGACGCGTTTCTATTGAACTACAAAATGTGAGCATTTTCAAATCCTTGTTACAATACCGCACTCAATTATTTTGATAACAAGTCTGATTTAAATACATTATGCTGTTAATTCTTACCTTTATCTACCTGACAAACCACACCTGCAAGAGATTTATACGAGCAATAAGCTTTCCACCATCCGTTGTGAGAACATTCTGCAATCAACTTTTCGTTACCATTGCAGGCCAACCAGTCCAGGAGCTTTTTTGTTGTTGTTTCTCCTTCAATGGGCCGAATTCGATTTTTAGCTGCCTTGTAACCAAGTATTCGACAGATTACATGAGCATCGTTTATATCCCACCAATTATAACAGATTGCTCCCCAGGTCCCTTTGTACTGGATTTCCACTTGACCAACATGGCTGACATTAGTTTCCACAAGACGAATTTTAATCGCTTTTTGTCGGATAATTAAATAGCTTTTATCACATATTCGAATCAAAGTGGACTTTGGAATAATATTAATAGTAAGTTGAAGATATGAAGGTTAGATTAAAAATGTGACATTTAATCCCGGTAATTTTGGGGTCGTTTATGCCCAGCGTGATCGCGAACGTTTTTCATATTAAACATAACACATAGGTGTTTTTTTGGCAAAATGAACAAAGAGGATAGCTAGGGAGCTGACTACCGGCAGACTTGTTAAGATGCAATGAAAACACAAAAAATGAAACTTTCAAAAGATTATCTAGTTTCAAAATGTGTGTTATATTACGTTTTCACCTGTGAAAGAAATCAAAGCAGTCAAAACTTATGTTACCTTAGAACATACATTTCTTGCACGTGACACCAATGTCACTGGTATGGACACAGTAAGCACTTCCCCATCCGTTATGACTACAGTTGGCAATGGACACTTCTCTACCAGTACAAGCGAGGTATCTAAGCCATACTATGCCTTTCACAGGACTAAAGTTTGTGTGTTTGGCAACTTGTACTCCAGGGTACCCAAGCATACGACAAACCACCTCAGCGTCGTTCTTGTCCCATCCATATTTACATACAGTACCCCATGCCACGCACCATGGTACCTGACTTCAAGTCGACCAGAATTGGGTGACGTTACTCCAGCTAAACGAAATTGAACTGTATTTCATATAAGCTAAAGCAATAAAAAGCGACCGCTTATGTCTCTGTGATGTAACATAAAAACTCTCAAAGAATGTCGACTTCGAAGAGCGCAACACTAGACTGCGTCTCGTACGATCGTGTTGTTTAAGCTTGCTTTTCTTGTGTTCTACATGTATTTCCCATTGTGTTTATATCACAGTACAGAATCATGCACGTGCTTTATATATGCTTAACTTAATGGTTTCGTAAAGCCCAAAAGCTGTAATGCTAAAATGGCTATTCTTGCTTGGTTATATTCTTTTTAACAAGCGGTATAGTTGCTTGTTGTCGTTATATAGTTCTTATCTTCATGCAATACATTTATACTTGCACCCACAATAGCCTGCATTTCCCCATTCATTACGACTACAGTCCACAACGGACATTTCTGTACCAGTACTAATTGGTTGTGACAACCAAGGTTACCTAGTAAGCCATACTACGCCTTTGACATGACTAAAGTTTGTGTGTTACGTATGGTTTCTTGCTGACATTAGTTCCTACCGCAGACGAACTCCAAAGACATTTATTTCTTTTGAAAACAACTATTGTTGTAGAATTAAACAGCCTCTGCCAAACAGATATTAGCTTGTAATCATTTCTTATCGATTTCAATGTAAATGAAAAACTAACAGGTCTGTTACATTTTCACTTTTCAGTTGCTTTATAAATTAGGCTAGAATTAGTTTTCGCCTGTTACTGCTTTCAGATTATGGTCTTTTCCTAGTGGAAACCTAGAATTCTCATCTGATAATGAAATGATAAGCTGCGCTCGTAGTTCCACTTGAGTATTGAACCTTTTAATGACGTCAAATCCATTGTCAATAAGAGTACAGACATTCATTTTGAAATGGGAGCTCCGCTATATAGGGTAGTACCTAGTTGTATATTATCATCATGTTTTGTAACGTATTGAAATCCTGTGTTTAAGACATTTGTACGTTGATGGATACTAAAATACATGGGAATGATTAATAAATTATATTTTCTTTTAAATCTACCAAATATGAATTTTGCATGTAACACGTTGTAGCTATAAATATTTCGCTGGTGTGCCATCCATAAGACATTAAACAGAACGGGGTAAACGAACTTAAACTGGTGGAAGAGCTAGCTTTGGGATAAAGAACATTAATCACATTTCAATTACAGATATACACTGAATATCCTTTTCTAAACCACACTGGAAGAAAAATTAAATAATGCATAAACGCAACAGTTGCACTATGTGAAAACTTTTACAAGTTTTAACAATGGCTGCACATTATGAATGAAATGACTTATTGACATGCAAATCTATACTGAGACAGAAGAATAACAGGCAAAAGCGCTATTGTTAAAAAACGTTTTCATTGTAAAGAATGCTTTACATACGTAATAGATATGCCAAATTTATACCTTGATAGCTTTTTTACATACCAGTGTTTAATTTTTGTGGTTGCTGGCTTAGTAGCCAAGCAACCATAATGCCATCACCTGTGTAAGTCCCACATGATGTGGCAAAACGTTTTGCCTGATCTATTAGATGCAAAGGCCGCCAACGGCAATATTTTTGTATCGCCTTTGACGCCTTGATGAAAGATCAAGTGGACAGTTTTAGGAAGTTTATACTAGATTCCCGCTGCAGATCACGTGAGCATCATTTAGATCCCAGTAATTCCAACTACAAACTGCTCCTCAGGTTTCTTGGTACTGGATTTTCACTTGACCAACATGTTTTTTATTAGTTTCCACTAGACGAACTTTACTGTTTTTTTCCTATGAAAGCAAACATTTAACGCATTTATATAAAGTCAATTGAAGAAACGTTGTCAGGTCTAAAAACATAGAACATAGAAGCTGAGACCGAAATGGTGCATGGGATGCGAATAATCATATTTCGATTTATTAATTAACACTTTGCCTTTGATGCAAATTGCTGAAAGTAAATGCGGGACCTGCGTTGGCGGGCCGTTTTGCTTCGATTTTTATCGGTTAACTGAAGTGTAAATGAATAAATCAGAATGTAATTATTCACATCCCATGTATACCATTTCGGTCTCAGCTTCTATTTTCTATGTTTTTAGACCCGACAACGTTTCTTCAATTGACTATATGTGTTATATCATTTTATTATTCAATTTTCATACACTGTACAAATTCTGATTTTCTGATTGGTCAGTTTGTACCACGTGACGCGTTGTTATGACGTGACAACACGTAACTATGCAATAAATATATACAATCTACGGCATTACAGCATGGCTGAATCCAAGTTTGACGATTTTTCGGAGGAGGCCATTGAAAATCTCATTGACAATGCGACACCACAAAACACAAAGAGAGCAACAGCTTGGGGTGTCTGTTTTTAAAGGCAAGCTTACGAAGTTCTAACTTTCATTCAAACAATTCAGTTTTTGGGGTGTTGTTTTTGTCAAAACACTATTCGCCGGCTTTGCAAATTCATCATTATAATTTTTGTTTTTTAGACTGGCTATCCAAAAGGTACCCAAGAGAAAGTTTGGAAAACCTTTCCACAGAGCTTTTCTCAGAACGATTAAAAAAGTTCTACCAGGAGTTAAAGAAAACACCGACTGAACACTACAGTGTTTCAGCTCATTTGTTAATCAGAGCATCCATTGATCGATACCTAACTTCACTACCAGAGTTTAGCAGCATCTCAATCATACGAGATTCACAATTTAAAAATGCAAATAAATCGCTGAGTGCCAAACTAAAGATACTAAAAGCACAAGGCTTTTCAAAAGTGCAACACCATCCATCTATCTCTTCTGAAGACATCAAAAAGTGCTACGAGACGAAAGTGTTTAGCGACGAGACGCCACTAAGCCTACTTCGAGTAAATTGGTTCAATATCAGCCTACACTTTTGTCGCAGAGGAAGGGAAAACCTAAGAGCCCTAACACGAGATAGTTTTGTCATCATGAGAGATGCAAACGACAATGAATACGTGGAGATGTCAGTGAGTAAAAAGACGAAAAACCATCAAGGCGGCCTTGGAGATAAAGCCGACGAAAGCGACCCAAAAATGTTCAGCTCTGGCGAGTCAACTTGTCCGGTGAGATATTTCAATTTGCCTGCCTTTCAAGCTGACATTAAGAATATTCCATGGGAAAATTTAAAAAGTCAGTCAAGCATCGATGAAAAGGTTCGAACCTGGTCTGAGTTTATTGGTCACGCCTTAGATAAACACTTTCCACTTCGAAAGAAGAGAATAAGACAAAACACTCATCCATGGATAGATAGTTCCATACTCAAGTTCATGAGATATCGTGATCATACTCATAAAAAGGCTCTTAAATTTGGTGATGAAGCTTCCTGGTCGTCGTATAGATGGCTCAGAAACCAAGTTACTCATGTTCTGAGGAAAAAGAGAAGAGACTACTTCAGAAATAAATTGGAAGCTAACAAGAAAAATCCCAAGGCCTTTTGGAAAACCCTTAATTATATTCTTCCAAGTAAGAAAAAATCAGCGGGCATTAATGAAATTGTTGTTCAAGATCAAGTGATCTCGGATCCATATCAAATAAGTAATACCTTAAATACTCATTTCACTGGTATTGCTGCTTCTGTTTTGGCAGAGACATATCCAAGCAAATCGATTGATGAATCTGTTGATCAGTGTTTTGATTCAGCAGAGGATAATGATTATCCCTTTCATTTCAGACATTTGAATAATGAAGAAGTTTACAAAGCCTTGGTTAGCTTGAATCACACTAAAGCTACAGGATCAGATGATATACCTGCCAAGGCTATTAAGCTAGCTGCTGGACAATTAGCTCCAAGCGTTGCATATTTATTTAATGAATCCTTTCAGCAAGGTGCCTTTCCTGAATCCTGGAAAATTGCTAAAGTTACACCCTTACCTAAAGTAAAGAATACTACATCGTGTGATAATCTTCGACCAATATCAGTACTTCCGTGTCTATCCAAGGTTTTAGAGAAATTTGCAAATAACCAATTACAGTCTTTTGCCTTAGAAAATGACTTAATTAGTCAAGAGCAATTTGCTTATCAGGAGCTTTCTTCAAGTGTTACAGCATTACTTGTACTTATTGATGAATGGAAATGGGCAATTGACAACAAGCAGATCAATACAGCTGCCTTTTTGGATCTGAGAAAGGCTTTTGACATTATAAGTCACAGAATTCTTTTGTCTAAGCTGAAAGATGCAGGAATACGAGGGCGTGATGGTATGTGGTTGGAAAGCTATTTATCACATCGAAAACAATTTGTCATGGTCAATGGCATCCAGTCTGAGACTCTACCAATTGCTTATGGAGTTCCACAGGGCAGCGTACTCGGGCCAACATTATTCTCAATACATTATAATGATATATCAAAGGCAAGTAGAAATGGATCTATAACGTTATTTGCAGACGATACAGAAATCCACACAGCACACTTTGATGGGGAGCAGGCAGTCCAACATTTAAATAGTGACTTGGAAAACATTCATATGTGGTTGACCACAAATGAAATGGTAACCCATCCCGGAAAATCAGAAACTATGAAGGTTGGAACAAGATATTCAATTGAAAAAGCAGGTGAACTTGACGTCTTTTTAAAGGATCACAAACTGAAGGAGGTATCATACTACAAGTATCTTGGAGTTTATGTTGATAGCCTCTTGAGCTGGTCT
Source organism: Telmatactis stephensoni (assembly GCA_029948255.1). Taxonomy (NCBI): domain Eukaryota; kingdom Metazoa; phylum Cnidaria; class Anthozoa; order Actiniaria; family Isophelliidae; genus Telmatactis; species Telmatactis stephensoni. The sequence continues at coordinate 186,963 of JALIZF010001532.1, forward strand.
ACTCATGTTGATTACATTTGCAAGAGAATTTATCCAAAGTTGAAATTTTTAAACAGATTGTCAGGTTTTCTCAGTCCAGATGTGCTCCTCAAGATATATAAAGTTACCATACTTCCTATCTTCGACTATGGTTGTATAGTGTGGATGGATTGTTCCAAGAAACTGTCTGACAAATTGGAAAGATTGCAGAATCAAGCCTTAAGAATAATATTACATAAAAATAGGAAAACATGCTCTCAAGTAATGCGAGACAACTTGGGCATCTTGACCCTACACAATCGTAGGCGCTTCCTGCGCTTTATTCTGATATTCAAAATAATTAATAACATAAACTGTCCGAAGCAATTACAAGAAAAATTGACAAAAAGATCTGCAATGCACACAAAAAATCTAAGAGACTCATGTTTCCTAAACATTCAAAGAGCAAAGTCTGCAACTGGTGAAAAGACCTTTCAATTCTCCTCATCAAGAGACTGGAACAGTCTACCACAAGAGATCAGAGAAACTACCAAGTTAGAGACGTTCAAGGCAAAAATGTATCATCTTCTCTTAAAAGAGGATAAGAATAATCACATATGCAAATTGAATAAGTAGGAATGTGGTTTTTTCATATTGATTATTTTTATTATATCATTTGAATATTTTGCAATTTTCATTCGTTCTTCTTATTATTTATATTATTTGATTTTTTTTATTATTTATTAGTTCGAAATTCTTATTAATATTTCTTATTTGTATATTTTAGTGTTTTTTAATCATGTGCAGTATATGACATTACAGTAGATATACTTATATAGTTCACACATATATATATATATATATATAATTTATCATACTGCACATGGGTTTATACCAGGTTGTTCCCTCGGTTCAACCTGATCCATTTTATGCAGTTTTTAAATAAAGTCATTATTATTATTTATTATTAAGATAAATCCCGATAATTCACTCGGTGCGTGCGTTAACCTCAAAATATATAACGCATCTCTGTATATAGTTACATACACACACGTAGCATTCTCCATCCGGCCCATGTCAGATGACAGAGCACAGCTCGGATCGAAATCAGTTCGTTTTTACTTAGGGAGTTAATTAAAAACCGAAATACCCGGAGAGAGAGAAAAAAAAAAAAGAAAAAAAAAAAAAAAGAAAAAACAAACACCCTCAAAGCAAGGGAGAGAACGAACAACAAGCTATGCCATTTTCATACCTGGACTAAACAAATACTAACAAGTCTTAACGCAGGAAAATAGCGTCAAGTATAATGGCAAATTGTGTGTAATTCGAATTGATTGTACCAAATATTTTTGTTATCTAAAAAATGAAAAAAGAATTCCAAGTGAAAGTTTTCGATCTCGCGAAGAGTCAGCAACTTTGCCATTAATGTAGCGGGATGTCTGCAATGCCAGGACGGGATTTAGCTATACCAGTCGTACTACCGGGATGTCCGTAATAGCGGGGTACGTGTCCGCAAGAGTTCATCAGTTTATCAGGAAATATTGGGTAGACATCTATTTTCAAAGTATTTGAATATCACTCCAAAACGACAAAACAGTGATTATCAGGGTTTTTTTTTTCTAACCATAAAGAATATACAATTTCATTCCGACACAAGATTACGGCATATATAGTTGCTCACCGACTTCAAAGCGGTGACCGACAGTGAGGGAAAGTATAGTATGAAGATATTGGCGACAAAGAACTGAGATCGATATCAGTGCTCATACCAATTTGAATTTAGAGACGGTCTAAAATGTTCTATAATGCAATTCAAATCTTTTCATATATATCAATCACTTACATTCCTCCAGTCAAATTTTCCATGAAAAGGCATGCAATGCAATCACTTTACTTCTCGTATCCAAAGCCAACTTAAGTCCGTTTAATTCTAAGCATGTTTACGCCTAAAGGGGTACTCAATCTAATTGCAATTTAGCAATTCACCCTATCCCAAAAAATTCCGATCATGCCTAAGTCCCTCAAAACAGGTATAATGGGCCCTTAGACCCAATATAAAAAATAACATTTATGGAAACAGTTCCTCCATTTGAATTTTTTCTTTTAAAACCTTGAATGCATGGTTGGTTGGGTTTGTTCAAATTCTGTGAAATGAAAAACTACAGTAAACCAGAAAATTTCTTATCTTTATCTACCTGACAAACCACACCAGCGAGCTCTTTATACGAGCAAGAATACCAAGACGGTGCCTTCCACCATCCGTTGTGAGAACATTCTGCAATGGACTTTTCGTTACCACTGCATCCCACGTCGTACATGAGTATTTTTGTTGTTGTCTCTCCTTCAATGTACATAATTCGGTTTACAGCTGCTTTGTAAGCAAGCATTCGACAGATCACTTGGTATACACATCAAAGTGATTATTATAATCACAGACTGCTCCCCGGGTCCCTTTTATACTCGGATTTCCACTTGACAAACTTGAATTAAATAATTAAGTTCCCGCCAGACGAACTTAATTGCACCATGCCGTCGCAGATATGGATTCAACCGTGAATTTCGAGTTCACTGTACGTGCATAAGGCCTAGTTCAAACGTTGCACCTCACATGTTCTGATGAATTAATTCAATGCAAATGAGATGATAATGAGTAGAAACAAAAGATTTGACTATAAATTTGCATTGAATTCGGTACATGTGAGATGCGACGTTTGAACTAGGCCTAACTTCTCTTCATTATTATTGTATCATGAGTGATGACAAGCTACGCTTTGAAGTACGCATGCAAGCTACTTATCGCAAATCGAGAAGCAGCAACTACAAAAGTAAGACAAGCAACAAGCTGTTATGATTATTGTCATGCTATGCAATACACAAAAATCCTGTGGATTTTGTGTTGGACGTATTTATAGGTTGATGGTAGAATCCCATAGCTCACACGAAACTCGCGCGCTGATTGGCTATCAAGAAAGTGAATCATATTTCAATCGCGAATATGCGAATTAGGACCTCACTGAAAATCACCCCATGAGAGGGGTATTACATCCTCATTAAATATTACTATTATTGAACGAATCTCATTTTTAGTTTCAAAAAGAAATAAGGACAACAATTGCTTCTTGTGATAAACAACTGGATGTTCTCAGTGAGAATAATGAAAAAATAAGTTTGCTTCCATTTGTTTGTGTTGAGAATCCATTAACAACAGTAAAACGATATTTGTTAAATGATGTTAATTCTTACCTCCATCTACCTGACAAACCACACCAGCAAGGTATTTATACGAGCACCAAGACGCTACCTTCCACCATCCTTTGTGAGAACACTCCGCAATCGACTTTTCTTTACCATTGCATCTCACATTATCCATGACAATTTTTGTTGTTGTCTGTCCTTCAATGTACAGAATTCGATTTACAGCTGCTTTATAACCAAGCATTCGGCAGATCACGTGAGCATCATTTAGATCCCAGTAATTCCAACTACAAACTGCTCCTCAGGTTTCTTGGTACTGGATTTTCACTTGACCAACATGTTTTTTATTAGTTCCCACTAGACGAACTTTACCGGGTTTTTTTCCTATGAAAGCAAACATTTAACGCATTTATATATGTGTTATATGTGAGGGTTATCGGCCTGAAGCGAGGGGTTATGCGATATATTCACCGAGGGTGCAGCCCGAGAAAAATATAATTTTCATTATTTTCAAGTTTAAAAAATATTATTGGAAAAATAATTTACAAGATTACTTCCGGTTTGCGAGGACGTGATAAATCGCACGAAACAGTATAAAATAGTTTCAAGCAGCTATTTAAGGATACACGGGACACAATCGAGTACTTCACTTTGAACCCAAGTGGCGCGCTTACTTTACCTTAACTCCTAATAAAATATACATTTTCTAAAAGACTAAAGGCCAATATTTGCATATCTTATATCTTTTTCCGATAAAGCTGATTAATTTGGGAATTATCAAGTACCGAAAAAAATGCGCAATAGTCTCGGAATTTGAGGTTTATTCATCCTTCCGTTTTGTATGGACGGATCAAATTTTTATCCCACCTTGTTTTGCCAACATTGATCTCGCAAAGTGTGTCTGGGATTTTTTAATTAAAGCTCCATTCTTTTCTAATTGAATTTTGAAGTTCGAAAAACGTGTTTTTAGGGACCCTCTTCACAAAATGATTTATATCTAAAGTCTAAAGAAAGAATAGAAAAAAACAAAAAACAAAAAAGGAAACGCAGACATACTTTGGAAGATGAATATCTTTTGAATCAACTTGCCAAATATCGTTAAAATTGATTGATTACCGAGGGAGAATAAACCTTTTAAAGTTTCAAATTTCTCTAAGAACTCTTCAAGAGAAAAGCACGATTTTAACTTTCAAAGGATTAAGGTTAATTTACATAGGGGTGATTATTTTTATTATTTTTTGAAATAACTCGCTTTGCAAAAAACTTTTTAATTTGCTTTTCTTATAAAACGAAAGATTAGACCCTAATTAACCTTACAGCACGTTTAATTTTCTAAAAAATAGACAATTTGAAGCGATTTTGTGTCCCGTGTATCCTTAACTCAGTTTTGGGCATCTCGGTGATATATTTGTCAAATTCATTTGAGCTCTGGAGCCAGTCTACAATAAAAAAAAAGGTCACAAAAAGTGTTTATGAGGACCGGTATGCCGGTATGAGGACTGTAAACAATCCGGCAAATAGGGACAGAGACAGTAGATTTTGGGTTTCTTTGACCTGGTTCAGTACGAAGCGGTACCAGCTACTCGGTTCGGCACTACGCTGGAATGTAACTGACTGTTCTTGTTCTATCAGAGTTAGTCGTACTTGTGAGCTGTAGAAATCAAGTCCCTCGACAACTTGGATGCGTTGAAGACCGAGAAAGTCACCCCAAAAGAATTTAGAAACTAAATCGACCTCCAAAATTAAAGCTACCAGCTTATGTAAAGTCAGGACCAGAATGAATCACTTTCCCTGACAGCTCACGTGTTGTGCTGTCCTCAGTGGGGGGTTCACTCAAATTGCCACTACTCCAGTACCCTATACCGACCTCACATGTATGAATGCTCCTACACGAAGACCTACGATTACACAATTGCATAATGCCTCTAGATAATGGTCAAATAAATACAGCCAAGAGAAAACATAAAAATCCTATTTGCGCGCAAATATTCCATATTAATTGAAAAATTTAATCATTGAAAAATTTAAAAACTGTACTTCTTACCATCAGATACTTCCATTCCAAACGTAACTTTGTTGCTTTTTTGTATTTTTTGGAGCTTTGTTTTCTAGTAAAGATTTTATTTCGTCCTCAGTTAGTTCGGCAAAATGTCCCGCCATTTTGATTTTCTCTACTCACGGGATATGAGCTGATATCCTAGTAGTAGAGGAACCAATCAGAGCGCGCGATTGCTCATATCCAGTGGATGTAGATATAATAAATTAAAAATAGTGCAATTATATATAACAGCTATTATTCAGGCAATTATAAAAGTGGGAACTAATGTAAGTCATGTTGGGCAGGTGAAAATCCAATACAAAGGTGACCTGGGGAGCAGTCTGTAATTATAACTGGAACTGGGATATAAACGATGCTCACGTGATCTGTCGAATGCTTGGTTATAAAGCAGCTGTAAATCGAATTTGGCGCATTGAAGGAGAGACAACAACAAAGATTCTCATGGATAGTGTGGGATGCAGTGGTAAAGAGAAGTCGATTGCAGAGTGTTCTCACAGGGGATGGTGGAATGTAGATTCTTGGTGCACGTATAAACGACTCGCTGGTGTGGTTTGTCAGGTAGATAAAGGTAAGAATAAACAACACAAATACAAATACAGTTTCATTATTGTTATAATTTTCTTTTCATAAACAAAACCAAACTGGCCTGCATAGTGCGGTATTTTATCTCTTTGTATCAGGAGCAAGTACTTTTTTATATTAAAACTATTTAAGATTAAAAAAAAAAGTTTATATCAATTTGTATTCCAGAGTATAAAATAAAGAACGGCCCGCACTATTTTTCCGTGTTGATATTCTCACAATTAAAAATATATATACAAAAATAATGACCTTTAATTTGATACCAAGGAAAGTTGTTTGTGATAATTGGTACGTACTTCTCAACTGATTCCAGAGCTATTTGCTTACTACACAGCAAATCATCACGTGTATATGGGTCATATCATGGTATTTTGGAAAAAAAAGTGAAATATGAAAATGGTTAGTACTTTTCTAGTAGCTAATTAAGCAAATCGTATGGTTCTGCCGGCAACACTTAACAGTGTTAACATGATTTGAGAAAAAAACTTATAATATATATATAATATGTTATAAAATATTTGAGATATAACGTGCGCGCTGATTGGCTGGCTACCATGTTTATATCAGAGGATAGAGACATGGCTCGCTCAAAAAACGTCGAAAATATCTTATAAAAGCAATATAAAACGATCGCTTATGTCTCTGTACTGTGATATAAACACTCTGGAAGATGTAGAGCACTCGAAAAGTAAGAGAAACACTCGGCTACGCCTCGTGTTCCTAAGCTTGCTTTTCTCTTGCTCTACATCTTCCATCGTGTTTATATCACAGAACAGAGACATGCGCGCGCGTTTTAAATTCCTTAAATAGAGAACTTAGAATTCAAGCACTAGTGTTGCACGTTATAAAATTATAACATCAATGACTGTAGTTCATGAATCTGGAAATGCAAAACATGCACGTTTTACTTTCGATGGAATAAAACTTGACTGATGACAAAAATAATACCAATCATTCAGTCACGGGGCTTATTTCATGACCGAAGAGTTTTAATTACGTAGAGTACATTTCCTGGGTCAGGTGCATGTCAGTTTATCAACGCACAGGGACTCCTCCGCAGTACAAAAATACTCTCCAAGGTCCTCTATTTTTGGATACATTTTATCACCTCTCCCACGGGAGGTCATTGTCACTTATTCCAACAAGACGCATATCTGCGTGAACTCGGGCTTCCTATGTAGTAAATTACAAGTTTTCTTTGTTAAGCTTTCAAATATGTGGTTATAAGTATACACAATTTCAGTCACGTGACCCTCTAGCGTAATTTCATTCCGACAAACTGTATTTTATACTGCCCTGTAGATTTATGTTCACTTTGAATTTTGATAATGACATCAACAAGTGAAAGTATCCCATTTAAACCAACAAAAAATAAATGTAATTTGACCTTTTTGGGGGTTTAAGTAAAGATACAACATATATACAATAACAGTAAAACCATCAAACCACATTAAAAACCCTGTGCAATCACTATTATTCACAATAACATCTTCAAGGTTTCGCAAGTTTCAGGCAATACTGCACAGCTTTCAGTAAACACTTCTAAACTTACTTTAGTTCCACAAGCTTCAATAGTTTTTGGTAATGCACTGATTGAGAAATTCCCTTCTAAAGATAGATCACAAAGACTTTTGCCATAAATGTTTACAATACTATAGATAAAAGTGTTTGCCGGAATTCCAATAGCTAGATAATTTATTATGGAGTAGCAGATAGAGTTAACGTTAGAGTAGATGGTAAAACTTTGATTGAGGTTTGTTTTTCATGTAGTGGTAATATGCTGGTTTGAACATCGTTAATTTTCACCCCTTTCATCTCAAACATGTCATTGTTATGTATACTCTGGAAATAATGAACTAAACCATTTATTGACAATAGGTCAAGCAGTACACATGTTCCTTGAGGATGGCTTCTACCGTATAAATCCCTTGCATGAGAATCAAATATTTTGAAACCTGCAGTACCATTACAATATATGGCAACAGCTGTGCACCCAACTGTTAACACAAAATTGGTGAAATTTTCAGACAGAAGTGATTCAAAGGCTCTTTGCAAAGAAGTCATCGCCAGAAATTCCGAACCAAAGTGGGCGGTACTTAATATTCTAAGTCAACCATAACCAATCGTCTGCCAATCAAAAGTATTGTCCTATAGCGTATCTGATTGGTCGAGACTGCAACTTGACTTCATGCTAAAAAGCTCTAAAACCAATCGAATACTATTTTGGTTAATACGGAATGCCTTACCTGGAATATTTAAATTTAGATAATCGATGTAGGATTTTTTGGAAGCTGAATCAGCTCCCGGCTTTTGTGATTTTACTTCCTTTCGCCATTCAGCCAGAGCAGCCAGACTAACTTGTAGCCCAGGGCCGTAACTAGCAGTTTTGCTGGGAGGGTGCACATGAAATGGAAATGGACCTATTTCTATGCTTGCTTTATCTAAATACCTTACCTTTTTCCAAACATTTTTCTGCAGTGGGGGAGAGGGGAAAGGAAGTGGACCTGCTACTCAGTGACAGCTAGCATAATTATAGATAAGGGGACCTTTGGCTTCAAATGGGGAGGTACACGTGCACCCTGTGCTTGGTTACGGCCATGTAGCCAGAACACTACTTCATTCCCATTTTGGTTCTGTTTCCTTAGATAACTCAGATTTGAATTTGGACTTTCAGTAAGCAAAACTACGTGTTTTGGTAAAGATGGCATTAAAATATATCGGCCTGGAATCTTGACGTAGATTTCGCGCGAAAACTTCAAAATATAGGCGCGCTGAGAACTATGGATAGCCGTTCTAGTCTTTTTCATTAGCAACCAGGAACGCCTGGTATATCTATTTGCAAAAATGGTGTTGTCGAAGAAGAAATCGCACTGAAAAAATTGTTTCACTGAGTTTCTCTACTGGTATGGATGCGATTGTAGACAAGACACTCAAGCCTTATTATTGTTTGAACTACAGTCTAAAAACCGAGCCGAAATCATAGCACATTTGATTAAAAATTAGCTGAAATGTTGGGCAACTTCTTCATCTTTTGAAATGGAGGTAAGCGAACGGTATCAATACAAGGAAAGGCGAGCTTGGGAGTCCAGAACTCGTGGTAGTCGAGGCTATCCGCCATATTCTTCTTTGTAAAGGGATACTGATGTTTCAAGAATGTCAAAAAAATTAAAAACCGAGCCGAATATCTGCGGTAAGCTGTTGTATTTACTTCTAAACTAAAGCTACAATCATTGGCAGTATTGTTGGCACGATATTGTCGTGATGCGCGCGAAAAGTAGATGGTGATGAGCTTGGCTCCCCCCGTGCCCCCTTTACAATGTTGCTGTGAAAATCCCGACACCTACGACTCGGCAATCAGTTCGAAATACCTTTTATCTAGCAGCAACATTGTACAGGGGGGAGGGGGGTCCAATGGCACGGTCACAAAGTGTACAATTGTAGAAATATCCGTTGAATGCACATCGTGCCAACTAATTTTGGCAAGGATTGTCGTTAGTAGCTTGATAAAATTGGAGGCAAGCTCGAGTGTCAATATTTTCGTTAGATCTAGAGGAAATATCGAGGTTTTAGTATTTTGACTCTACACATTTGCTGTAATGCTTCAAGTGTTTATAAGGTCATTTTTTCTATGTGTCGCGTTCCATTGCGCATGTCGGTTCGGAATTTCTGGCGCAGTGCAGTATTGATATCCTTCTATTGCAGTTTCTTGATGTATAGTACCGGTGTAGCTTTCACTATATTGAAGTTGATAGTCAGTATATTCAACATTGGTGGTAATTCTGTCTGCATTAAAAAGGACTGTCTGGCTAATTGAGACAAACCTGAATACAACTGATTTCCTATGCTCATTATTGATACAAGGTCATTGGCAGAAGTGATTCCTTGTTTGTTTTTGTAAATCAAAGAGCACAAACTCATTGCAACACACTGCTGCCCTGCATTTTGTCCAAATAACAACTCATAACCTTGGCTATATATATTGCGCTGCAATTGTCTTGCTAGGGTTAACATACATTGAAGCAGGAATTTGCACGCAATTCACTAGCCTTCGGCTTGAATATTTGTCCACCGTTATCAAACTCATTAATGATTCATTAGGAAACACAATGGAAATCACTACCGTAGCGTATATTTTTTTTATTATATACATATCGAGATTTACTCACTAAAATTATATTAAGTAAATTTTCGTTCATTCATTGCTCTCAGCCAATCAGAATGCGCGTATCGTTTTTTTTTTTTTTTCACGTACGAGAAAAACAATACGTGCAATCAGAAGCGACTTCATTTCTGATGAAATTTTTTCTTCAAAATGGCTTCTCTCAATGCTTTTTATCGAAGCATTTTCAGTCTAGCCACTTCAATTTTTGATCTTTATTCAGTAAAAATTCAAGTAGATTAGCTTATTTACCACAAAAGTCATCCATGTCATGCAGAAGAAGAGCTCTATAGGGAAAGAGGTTTACAAAGCCATGCTGTGCTTCAAAAAGCGAAGGAGGATTCACGGCCAGCAGATTCGGAGTCACTGAACCTGAATGGAAATTTAGACCAACTGAGCCCTTTTATACAAAAGTTTGGAAAAAAACACTGATCAATCAAGTTCAAGGTAATTTTTTTCAACTTTTGAAGGGCATTTGAAAAGGTTTTTTTTTTTGTTTATTTGCATAAACTTGAACTTGGATTTTCTAAGCCAAATATAATGGTAAAACTTGGAAAATTATGGTCAAACATGATCATTGACAACTAGACGTTTGATAAGTAATATAAAGAACTCGAGAGCGTGTAATATCGGATCTAAAGACCCTCGCCTTCGGCTCGGATCTTTATTCACCGATATAACACGCTCTCCGTTCCTTATACATTACTTACGCATACGGAGGGGAAAATGATTTTTTTTTGTTGCTATTTTTTGTAAAAACATGTAACATAAATGCATTCTGTGCTGGTGGACACATTAACAACAGCAAAACCTCTATGGTAAAGATACAGACAGTGCTAAACCACTATTAAACCTGCTAGATAATTTGACAGTATACAACGTCTACTGCTTGCACGTCTTAAAGTTTACATACCTCTGGCATAATGGAATGCTACCTAGTATTTTTGATATGTTCAGATATGCTAGGACCGTACATAGTTACAATACCAGATATGCAAGCAATGATAATTTACACCAACCGGTCGTTAAAACTAATATAGGTAAACAGACTATCTCTTATATGGCAATTGACCTTTGGAAAGATCTCCCCACCCACTTAAAACTCTTGACAAAATTTCCCTCCTTCAAAATAAAATTGAAATAATATCTTCTCCACAAACAACACCAAGGGTAAAGAGAAAAAAATATTTTTGTATATCACTGTTCTTCTTTTCAATAAGTTAAATTCTTGTTTATGTAAATATCTTTAATAAGTAAGTGTATTTGTAGTCTATGTCTTCTAACTGTTTTCAAATAGAAACTGATAGGCTGAGGGCTAACTAGAAAACTTAGCAGTTAACTTAGCCCTCAGGCTCTAAATGTTATATTATAAATATATTGTCATTTTCTTTTTTCTTCAACCTTTTATTGTCATTGTAATATACTATTGTAAAATTAATATAGTTTTATAGAGAGAGCAATAAAAACAAATTCCAATTCCAAATTCCATTTGTTTAATATTGCTAATTCTTACCTTTAGCTACCTGACAAACCACACCAGCAAGTCGTTTATACGTACAATAACTAGAGTCCACATTCCACCATCCCCTGTGAGAGCACTCTGCAATCGACTTTTCTTTACCACTGCATCCTACACTATCCATGAGAATTTTTGTTGTTGTCTGTCCTTCAATGTAGTGAATGTAATTTACAGCGGCTTTGTAACCAAGCATTCGACAGATCACGTGAGCACGTGATCACGTGATCACGTTTAGATCCCAGCTAAAATAAAAATTAGGTACTACCTAATAGCGGAGCTCCCATTTTTAAAAATAAATAATAATTTTAAATACTTTGTTTTTGACGTTTTTGATTCAAATGAATTGGGCTTCCTGTGGTAATAGGCAAACAAAGATTGCATTTTGTTGTAAAAGTTGAAATAAAGATTATAGATCAAGCTTTATAGCATTTGCTTTAGGGTTTGAAAAAACTCTTAACTTCAATCTCCTGAGAATTATATGGCTTTCAAGCCATATAGTCACCACAGTGATATTTATTCAGATTCAGTCAGATTTTATAATTGACTTTGTAGTAGTAGTGGTTCATAATTCTCAGAAATAGAATGCAAAAATCCCTTACTCAAACTAATTTCATTCACATAAATACTGAACCTGATTTCAACATCCCTCAATTAAACAATTTAAGACATTGCAGAATATTATATTTAGAGTTTTCTTTACACGGAACAAGAATTCTCTCTTCCAGGTTACACTATAAATCATGACTTTAGATGAAATTGTAAAACAACTCAAAACAACTACTACCTAAAAGCAGAGCTCCAATTTCAATTTTAATATTCTGTGGCTTCCTGTGGTAATTGAAAAAGTTGAAATGAAGATTATTTCAAAAAGCATTTTTGCTGATAAGTTTTGGTTTTGGTTTGTATATATATTTATTGTATGGGCTTGTAAGTTCAGTGACCTTTATTACAGTAAATTTAATATTCAGATTCACTGTCAGATTTCATAATTGACTTTGTAGTGGTTCATAATTTTCAGAAATAGAAACAAAAATCTCAAAAACCTTTTTTTAAATTGATACAAGTAATTAAACCTTTTCAACATCCTGAATATTACAGAACAACATATCTTGATTTGTCTGTATATTTCTGACATCTTGTTTTTTGTGGTTGTTGTTGTTGTTTTGTCTTGTTATTTAATGTAGAATAGAATGACACACTAGGTGAACCCTTGTCTCTTCCAGATTACACTGATAATACAATTTAAAGTGATTATAAACAGCTACTTGACATAACAAGAAAACAAGGTTAATAAGCATTTTCAACTTCGTGCTTAATGTAAAACAACTCTAGTTTGCATGCAAAATTCCTTCCTTTTTGCCTGTCAATTTTTTCATTAAATTCCAGACCCAAACTTGAGCTGTATTTACACATTAGTGGGGTTGAAATAAGTTGAAAATCATTTTTTTACTAATTTTATTATTATTAGAACTAGTGCAAAAAGTTCACCGTAAAACAAAATGTCGTTGTACATTTCATGTAAGACTTTAATACTTGATCGAGTGTTTGTTTAAACTTGGCCACAGTTCAACGTGCATAGAAGTCATCAATCCCAAATAAAAGATAAAAGATGAAATATAGGTACAAGAGACTTTTTGACAACATTTTCTGGCCAGGGTCTTTACCTTGAAGAGCTTTCCTTGTTGTCTTTAGAAGTGTAGTCCTTGTTTCACGCTCAATGCAGACGATTCTTGATTTCCAACTTTGACTAGATTTTTAAGCAGCTTTATACTGAAGGCATCTTCACGAAACGAATAATACACGATCTTCAATAACTCATTCTTTATGAGAAGTTTTTTGAAGCTACGAATCCAACTAAAAAGTCGTCCAACTTTGAAAATATTCTCTGTGTCCTTCGTCTTTCGAGCAGTTTTTGAAACGACACTGGGCTCGAAAAAAAAAATCAAAAATACGGGGTTTTTTTTCGCTTTAACCTGTCAAGATTGGTACAGATTAATGATTATGAAAATCGCTAAATTTTTACGAGGTTTTGAGAAGAATCTTTTTAAGTTTTGCAAGTTAAAACTGCGAGGAAACTTGTAAATTTCCAGTTTTCAAAGTGTCAGCGCGCGCTCAAGTTGGCGCCAAAAATCAATCAGCCAATCAGCATCGCGATGTACACGGACGGACGGACGGACGGACGGACGGACGGACGGACGGACGGACGGACGGACGGACGGACGGACGGACGGACGGACGGACGGACGGACGGACGGACGGACGGAAGTGACGTATACTCAAGCCATGAAAAATCAACTCGATGGGTTACCATTTTTTCTTAGGTATGGTGCTCCGCTCGCGCGGGCCTTCGGCCCGCGCGGGAGCTCCGCTATTAACACAAACTGTTCCCCAGGTCCCTTGGTACTGGATTTCCACTTGACCAACATGCTTTACATTAGTTCCCACCAAACGAAATTTAATCGCTTTTTACGCGCTGAAAACAAACATTGAATAAGTTTCTTAGTTTCTATTGTTTGAAAATTTCGTACTTGCTGTTATTGTAGCTTCAGGTTTTGTTTTTGTATTTTTGTTGTTGTTGTTGTTGGGTGTTGTTGTTATATCTTGTTTGATTTTTCTTTTCTTTTTTTTAATGAAATCAGATTGTCATCAATTTTGTTTGTTGTTTTAATCAGGATTTCCCTGGGACTAAAGTTTGTGTTAATGGGTAAATGTTTCATTTTGGCCACTTAGCCATAGCATTGCTAATTTGAGGGAGCTTGCTATGACTTTGAGACTGGTAAACTTTCTAACTGCTCTCACAAGGATACCTTGCTCCCGCTAACCCCCTTTAGCCTAAGCATTAATGTTGTCTTGTGGAAACAGCCTACATTAATTTGAAGTGTGTATAATAATCATTTAATAGATCTCTTTATATCACATATATAATTATATCAATAATGTTGTAAACCACCCCCGGCCGGCGGCCTCTTTGGATCATGATGTTATTTAAATTTTGATGGTGGCGCTTATCTATCCCCACCTTTGTCGAATGTAGGATACCCAAGCATACGACAAACCACCTCAGCGTGGTTCTGATCCCATCCCCAATACCATACAGTACCTCACACACCATGGGGTAATGACACTGACAAATCACCTCAGCGTCGTTCTGGCCCCATCTAGCATCACATACAATACCCCACGCACCATGGTACCTGATTTCAGCTCGACCAGAATTGGATGATATAGAGCTTTTCAACAAAATGGTCTCTTTTGACGAAGAAAAAAATACAAAAACAAACAAAAAAACAAAAAAAAAACAAAAAAACAAATCAGTCTTCTAAAACTAGCTAAAGAAAGCTTCGACATTTATCCGATTTGAATTCTAATCAAGAATGTATTTAAGAGAATAATTGTTAAGTATGCTCGCATACAGTTCTATTTACTGCGATAATAACAACAACAATAATAGCAATATAATATAACAACATGAAAGCTTGCTTAGTTTTGTTAACCAAGTTGAATTTGTTAACAACAGGAAAACGTTATTTAATTAAAGTGACTGACTACGTTGAAGCGGCGCCATCCGTTGGAAATTAAATGCCACATGGCATTGTGGTGCAGTCTTCATTTTCCAAGATGGCAGACTTGCTGTTGAGACTATTTTCGCTATTTTAACACCTGGGAATTAAACCTACATAGCACTCAGTTCATGTAATGTATTAAAAAATTCATTGTGTTCTATTGTCTCTCGTTCTATTGTATTATTTGTTTTGTATTATATTCTGGATATTCTGCCATATCAAATTTGTAAAAAAAAATATAGTATTCTAACCTATGAAAAAATAAACCGAACTTTTGTAGCAAATTTATTGTTGGACTTCAGCAGACTTTTTGATAGAAGTCATGGTACAAAGGTCAAGAAATGAAGGTATATTGTAGACATTACATCAAAAATGCTTATGTCATTATATCTTTCACTGTGCCAAAAGGCGAATATTCAAGAGTATTCAAGAACTGAATACGCCTTCGAAACTTGGGGTATTCTTGGATATTCGACACGGATAATATACGTAACGTATGGTAATAGTATTCATTTTGAATTCTTACGCATACGCTACGTATTTTATATTTCTGTGGTATTCGGACTTGCATATGTGAAGTATAAATATACCGAGATTTTCAACTCGTATACTCAAGATATCAGAAAATGAATATCCCTGCGGGACTTGAGATGTTGTCATATATTCTTGACGAAAATTATACGCGAAGTATGGAAGGACGAATACTTATGCATACTTTACATATTTTATATTTCTGTGGTATTCGGACTTGCATATGTGAAGTATCAATATACCAGAATTTTCAACTCGTATACCAAAGATATCAGTATAAGAATATTCCTTCGGGACTTGAGATATTATCATATATTCCTGATGAAAATTATAGGCGATGTATGTTATGGCGAATACTTATGCATACTTTTCGTACTACATATAACTAGATATGAGGATTTGCATACTTAAAGAATGAATATACCGGAATTTTTGGCAGGCATTCTTAAGCTATTTCGGAATGAATACTTGCTACACAACATATTATCTTGTATGCCAGTATTTTAATACAATATATATACATCATGCAATGATATGGATACACAACAATCAAATTAACTTTTTCGTATCGTGCCTTCCAAAAGTATTTGATTTGTAATTACCAGTCCAAAGAAACAAATCCAATCTTTTTCTATAAGCTGTCTGCATTGCATTTATAATATTCTCATTCACCTTGAAATCAAATAATTGATGTTGCATAGCTAAACAAGTTTGAGTTTTGATGCACTTTCAATCTTATTTACTGCATTAATTTTACACCATAATGAATTTACTTGAATAAATCCAAATTAATTTTAGTCTTAATACTTTGGAACTAACTTATGCAATAATACAAAAATGCATAAATATTGCAAGCACTCCACATTGCAGACCATCATGAAGATCTCATGGTCACTCCCATGGTACTGCAAATTACAAAGATCATGCAACAATTTATACAGTCTGGTATTATTACATAAATAAAAAATGCCAAAACTGAATTATTACAAAGTTTAAGACTTAACATTAAAACATGGGAAAAACAAAAATAACAACAAAAGCAAAGCAAAAAATTCTTGTTGATGCTCAGATATCTAATGATTCCCAGCTCAATCTGAAGTGATCAATGCAATAATGCAGAAATATATAAATGTTTCAAGCACTCCACATCACAGTCCAGCATGAAGATCTCATGGTCACTCCTATGGTACTGCAAATTACAAAGATCATGCAACAATTTATACAGTCTGGTATTATTACATAAATAAAAAATGCCAAAACTGAATTATTACAAAGTTTAAGACTTAACATTAAAACATGGGAAAAACAAAAATAACAACAAAAGCAAAGCAAAAAATTCTTGTTGATGCTCAGATATCTAATGATTCCCAGCTCAATCTGAAGTGATCAATGCAATAATGCAGAAATATATAAATGTTTCAAGCACTCCACATCACAGTCCAGCATGAAGATCTCATGGTCACTCCCATGGTACTGCAAATTACAAAGATCATGCAACAATTTATACAGTCTGGCACTATTACATACATTGTAAACATAAAAATGACCAAAACTGAGTGAATAATACCAAGGTTTAACTCATAACATTAAAACATGACAATCAAACAAAACAAAGCCAAAAACAATCTTGTTGGTGCTCAGATATTCTCAAATGACTTCAAGCTCAATTGTAAATATAAAAATGACCAAAACTGAGTGAATAATACCAAGCTTTAACTCATAGCATTAAAACATGACAATCAAACAAAACAAAGCCAAAAACAATCTTGTTGGTGCTCAAATATTCTCAAATGATTTCAAGCTCAATTTGAAGTGTTCTGCATGAAGGTCTCAATGGTCACTCCTAAGGAACTGTAAATTACAAAGATCATGCAACAATATATACAGCTAGGCATTATTACATAAATACAAATTGACGAAAAACAAAAAATTCCAAGGTGCGAAGTCATGACATTCAATTGCAAATCAATTTAGTTGTTAAAAAAATAAATCATTGCTATATTGTTATATAGCTATCATTTGTAGAATTTGTAGCAACTTTTAGTCATTTGACTTGTGCAACAAAGGTTGCATTTGTATTATGATATTAGAATGATTTTCATTAAGCTATGAAATACACTTTAAAAGCTTATTTAGTACTAGAGTGATTGCAGAAAACCTGTGAAATAGAAAATAGACTAACAGAAACTGGTAGACCTTATTTCATTTGTTTCCTTTTGTGTCTATTATACTATCACACCCTGGCTATTAGTTCTTGTTTCATAGGTTTTTTGCTCCAATTTTTGCTACTTTTCTCCAGTTCTTTTGTTTCATGTTGTATTTATCTGAAAAAATTATAATAATTATTATGGCATATGCAAGTACTAGCTCTCACTGACATTTGACTACAGTAAAGTTCTTTTCTTGAAGGCTTTATTTGTGTAGCAGTGCCAGATTCAGTTGAACTCCTTTTATACTGGTACTCTCTCCTTGAAGACTTTCCCTCATATATGATTTCCTTTCTTATAGCATTTAATTCTTCAGTTATCTTCTTTCTTTCCAAATTATTTTCATTCTGAAGTATGCATCCTAAAAGCAAACATTTTATAGATATAAGATGCAAAGTATCATTTTGAAAGATTTTGTATCTGGGTTAACAATCCATGCAGACTGTGGCAAAATGCAAGACTCATGTATTCCAACACAACAACATGAATTCTTAGGTTACTCTACACTAGGTAAGGACAGTTAAAAGCAATTAACGAGGTGCTGTTACTCTCGTATTTTGGCAGGATTTCTTCAGCTAATAAAACAGACAAAGTCCTAAATTCATGTCAGTGTTGTATGTGTGATACAGTGAAAAATTGGCGCCAAAAGCCCTCTATTGCTCTTCACAATCGATTACAGACGTCTACACCGAGAAAAACTTAACAAAAAACCCTTTGTCGTACGTACCTTTCTTTTATCTTGTTTCGTTGTGTCCTTTTAGTAGTTTTTAGCTCCAACAGCAAAAGAAAACCATCCAACAACAACAACAACTGTTCTTAAAATAAATCTTTTCTCTTCGAATGAATTATTAGCCAGCGGTAAGTCAATTCAGCGGTCAACACACAGGAATCCCGTACATTTTTCACAATAAACCAATGAAAACGCGGTATTTGATCACGTGGGTAATTTGAATGCTGTTACGTTGCTGTTTTGGGCGCTCGACATTTTGAGTAAACCGTTGAAAGTACAAGGAGATTAAGCGAATATTTTCTACAAAAATCTCTATTTTGAGCCTAAAATATGGCCTACATTAATCTCAAATTGAGGTAGAAAGATTGAGAAAGCTTTAATACGTGGTTGGAAAGAAGAACAAGCTTCATCAGAGTACAAATAGTCAGTTATTCTACTCTGAGGGAAGGGACGCCGACTGAGTCGCTGGTAAGTTGATAAGTATATTTGACCGAGATTAAGCTTAATTTACTCTACAAAAAGTCAACTTTTAAACCTTCTTACAGGCAGGGAGAAGGTCATAAAGGACATCCTCTTAGGATGGCCATGTTTTGATTTCACTATGTCAGGAATATGATTGTTCTTTCCAGTAAATCAGCTGGGGTATAAATACATGTAGCCTGCACATTGAGTTGTGCTCTCGGTTGTGATTAATGTTTTTAAACGAAAAGATCTTAAAATATATACTTTTATATCTCCTTAGTTAAACTGGAGAATCTTGGATTGCGACTTTCAAAGCGAAAAGGCCAAAAAAGCTCAAACATGGGACTGAACCAGTGATCAACGTCTATTTCTTGGAGGTGCTTCATACCGCTCTATTCGTACGTCAACTTGTCCTGTGGCTACATTGATTGCGAACAGTTGAGTGCAAAGGACACTATTAGACACATTTAAGAAATAGATTCAAGGTAGTAGTCTATTATCTATTACTGTTCAAATGTTTATACCGCCGTGTCAATTGATGTATTTTATACCGTATTTTAATAAAACACATTTCAATGCTATGAATTTGTTTATAAATTTGTTTATTCTATTCATTATGTATTTGGATGCAGTTATAGGGGCTTTGAATGGGTAAATAATAAGGCTTTTGCAAAAAAATGCTTGAAAATCTACCGTATTTGGAGGGGATGTTGGGAGGAATACGTTGAGCATTCAAGAATATTTGTATAATACCAATGATATTCAGAGGGTAGTTCGATAAGAAGACGTCAGGGATTTCTAGTATTCAGGAATATTCGTAACATACGACTGAAATTCGGGGGATGGTTCGCTAAGAAGACGTCAGGGATGTCTAGTATTCAGGAATATTCGTAACATACGACTGAAATTCGGAGGGTGGTTCGCTAAGAAGACGTCAGGGATGTCTAGTATACAGGAATATTCGTAACATACGACTGAAATTCGGAGGGTGGTTCGATAAGAAGACGTCAGGGATGTCTAGTATTCAAGAATATTCGTAACATACGACTGATATTCGTACGGTAGTTCGTTAGGAAGAATTTGAAAATGTCTAATATTCAAGAATATTCGAAGCATCAACGAAACGGATTCAATAGAATACAAGAGTATGCGTATTTTGTACATCACGTCAGTCAAGAGTATACGGGACGAAAATGGAAAAACTGGCTGGATTCGTACCGAGTGATTCTAGCATGACGTTGCATCACTCGGACTTGAATACCATGGAATTTTTCTGAATACTTAAAGTATGCATGTCCATATTCAAGCATATTCTTCTCGAATATTTGCCTTTTTGTACAGTGTTTGGCTAATTTTTGAATTGTGCAATTGTGGTCGTCTTAGAGCTATTATCTTGCGATTTGTATTTTTTGGGGGGAGGGGGGCGGGACAGCCTTAAATTTTGATAAAAAACCTTCAAATGGAAGATTTTTAATTACTTATGTTGTTCGGTTCTTACCTTTATCTACCTGACAAACCACACCAGCAAGAGATTTATACGAGCACCCTGCATTCCACCATCCATCGTGAGAACACTCTGCAATCGACTTTTCTTTACCACTGCATCCCACATTGTACATGAGTATTTTTGTTGTTGTCTGTCCTTCAATGTCCAAAATTTGATTTACAGCTGCTTTGTAATTAAGCATTCGGCAGATCACATGAGCCTCTTTTATATCCCAGTAATTTGGATAGCTACCATGACAGACTGCTCCCCAGGTTCCTTGGTACTGGATTTCCACTTGACCAACATGATTTACATTAGTTCCCACCAGACGAACCTTAATCGCTTTTTCTGCTGAAAAAAAAAACATTTAATATACGAAAACGTTTCTTACTCAGTATGTTGTTTGAAAATTCCGTACTGACTGTTACTCTAGTTTTAGTTTGTATTTGTATTTTTGTTGTAATTTTGTTTTTCTTTGCCGTTTTCGTTTTTAAACTGAAATCAGATTACAATCTATTTTGTTTGTTGTTTTTATCAGGATTTTTGTGGGACTAAAGTTTGTGTGAAGGACTGAATTTGAACATTTGACAACTGGTATTCGAAAGTACTAATAATACGACAAACTACCTCAACAACGTCCTTAGTTGTCCGAACGTACCACCACGGCATACAATACCCACGTTCCATGCAGGTATCTGAATTTAATGAGCATTAAATGCGCATGAGAATTTTTGTTGTTGTCTCTCCTTCAATGCCATAAATTTGATTTTCCGCTTTTTTGTAACCAAGCATTCGGCAGATCACGTGAGCATCGTATATATCCCAGTAACTATTACAGACTGCCCCCCAGGTCCCTTGGTACTGGATTTCCACTTGACCAACATGGCTAACACTGTCTAGTTCCCACCAGACGAACTTTAATTGCTTTTCTGTCTTCAAGTCGACCAGAATTTGGTGACGTTTCTCCAACTAAACGAAGTTGAACCGATAAAACAGCTGTATAATGAAAAATTGAGCATATATACAATTTTTCTGCGCATGTTTGTGTTTTTGGCTTGAAATTCATTTCAATATCGAATTTTTGTTGTTGTCTCTCCTTCAATGCCATAAATTTGATTTTCCGCTTTTTTGTAACCAAGCATTCGGCAGATCACGTGAGCATCGTATATATCCCAGTAACTATTACAGACTGCCCCCCAGGTCCCTTGGTACTGGATTTCCACTTGACCAACATGGCTAACACTGTCTAGTTCCCACCAGACGAACTTTAATTGCTTTTCTGTCTTCAAGTCGACCAGAATTTGGTGACGTTTCTCCAACTAAACGAAGTTGAACCGATAAAACAGCTGTATAATGAAAAATTGAGCATATATACAATTTTTCTGCGCATGTTTGTGTTTTTGGCTTGAAATTCATTTCAATATCGAATGCAAAAAATGTTATGTTGACATAAAATATTTGCTTGGCGATCTCGTTCTTCAAAATTATGTCCAACTACAGAAATACTGAGACAACTGAGACATACATAAGCAGTCTGCCTACCGCTAATCAGTGCACCGTGGATAATTATCTAAATCGAAGGCAATCCAGATTGGAAAATATCACGTGTCAAAGTCAATATAAAGTTGTAAGAAGGACCAGAACGTACACCGCACTTTGGAGTTATATTGTGCATGGGCGCTGAATTTAAATATAAGGTAAATTGAGCAGTGAAAGTCATTACCAACACATTACTTTGCAAATTGCAATTGGATCCGGCAATAAGGGTATTTTAGACTTCAGCGATCGTTGAATAGAATAATTAGCCATGTTTACCGGAATGTCGTACTTTTTCGCGCAAAATTCTTGCAATTCATTATCAAAATTTTACATCCTAGACAGCGCCCCCAGAAAAGTATTTAGAAATATGCTTTTTCGATGTTTCTTTCTTGCAAAACTAAGGTCAAAACTCGTGGTCTATCGACATGATTTCAAGCAGTGTTTACAACATGGTCCAAGCCGTTTGTTTCCATTGTGATAAAAATGATTAAATTAAGTCTCCTATATTTTATCATCTTCAACATTTACCTAGAAAATACTGAACTGTTTAAACCTCTTCAATAATACAATAAAAATACCACACTATGCCTGTTTGGTTTTGTTTATAAAAAAAAAATAACAATAGTGCTAGTGAAACCATTTAAGGAACGGTCAATGTTTAGTGTGCGTATAGTTGAGAGAGCACGTCACGATGGTGGCGTAAGAGGCGTAGCTGGAAGCAATTCTAGCCACCACCCGTGGTGATATTCTCATCATAAAAATATATACAAATAATGATGAGCTTTAATGTCCAGGAAAGCTGTTAGTAAGAATCGGTACCTTGATTCCAGAACTATTTCGTCACTACTGAGCAAATCCATCCCAACAAAGTGTGTTGTTCTCAGTCCAAGAAAAGTGTGACCAAAAAAAAAAAAAACACTTCCTTCTCTTCTTCATGAAACAGTAGCCCAAAATAGCTAGATAAGTCCTAAGAAGATATCTTTGCAAATGGATTAAATCTCCACAAAAACTAAAGGGCATTTTGAAGCGACAATTTCGAATCCCTTTTTGTTTATATTGCAAGTTTTGTCCACATATCGATCAAGGGCGGATTCAGGGGGAGGGTCGCGTGGGTCAGGACCCCCCTGTGTTTATCAATAAATATGTCATGAATTTGCGACAGCAGTAATTTTTTTTCTGTGAAAAGACTCACTTTTAACATTCACTGAAATATCACTAAGCAATGCCAACAAAAAAGAACCCCAAACACCACACATCTCCCCCCTCACATCTCAAGAGTGACCCAGGTGACCCCCCATTTATATTTTACATTTTATTTCCTCCTATGCGCCTCTTTTTTTGTAAGATCTTTTGTCCATGATTAAACCGCGTTTACGGCGAGGGGATATCATGTTCGCGTCAACAGACCGTTGGCTACAGTTGAACCGTACGGGTTTCTAACGCATCGGTTGGAGGTTTAAAGAGGTTACGGGCCTTGTAAAAGACTATTTGGCTTTCTAAAACGTTGGGAGGAATACAAAAAGACAAAATAACAGTAATTCAAGGTAATTTATAAATACTGTCTGTTTATTTAAGTAAATTTTCAGATGATTATTATCCTATCGCCCGTTGTTAGGTGATCATTAAAGTATGATAAATGACAATTTGAGATCACGGTTAAGCAACCGATTTATTACTCCTTATTATAAATTAAGAAGCAGCGACTACAGTAAGACAACATAACAAGCTGTTACAATTTTCGTTTACACCTACCAATCTTGCACGTGACACCAACGTCCTCGTTATGCCAACAGCCTGTATGTCCCCATTCACTATGACTAACGTCAAGTCGACCAGAATTGGGTGACGCTCCTCCAGTTAAACGAACTTGAACTGGTGGAACAGCTGTAGATTCAGAAAATTAATTATATTTTAACCTTGGATATGGAAATAGTATTCTTGTATTGCAAACAAACAAATAAACAAAAATTATAGAAACGTATGACGAAAGCTTATACTATAATAACTCTTCAGGAAGTTTTCAAAGTAAAAACATGCTACATTATGTAAGCTTCTTTGGCCTTATTTATTTTGAAATAGTATCAACACCAGTTAACTATTAATTCTTACCTTTATGTGCTTGACTTGACAAACCACACCAGCAAGAGATTTATACGAGCAACCAGTCCAAGACGGTACATTCCACCATCCATTGTGAGAACACTCTGTAATCGACTTTTCTTTACCAGTGCATCCCACGTTGTACATGAGCATTTTTGTTGTTGTCTTTCCTTCAATTTTCCAAATTCGATTTACAGCTGCTTTGTAACCAATTATAATATAGCTTTTTTTCTAACGAGCGCTCTGATTGGCTAAAAAGCGCTTGAAACCCGTGGTATATTTCCCCCATAAACCACGGCTCAACACTTCTTTCTGCCGTAAAAAAAAAAAAGATAAAAACCAAAAGAATTAATGTTCAATTATAAAATACGTTTTTTTTATTGTTTTCTGATATATTAGCAAGTCACAGCACACGAGTACTTTAACTATAGAACCTGCTGTTTTGCAATGAAAAGCGACTGATAAGAGCAAAC
The DNA here is from genome assembly GCA_029948255.1 of Telmatactis stephensoni. Lineage (NCBI taxonomy): Eukaryota > Metazoa > Cnidaria > Anthozoa > Actiniaria > Isophelliidae > Telmatactis > Telmatactis stephensoni. Next base: position 211,526 of record JALIZF010001532.1, read on the forward strand.
CTGAAATCGTGTATGAAACTTTGGATAGTTTTTCACAAAACAAATAAGTCAAAAATTCAGGCAGTATTATAAGAACAAGTTTATTAACAATATTTGTATATTAACAAGTTATTTTCCTTGATGAAATAGTTCCTTTCAGCAGACTGTTATTACAGCTTTGATGACAACAAGCAAGAGAGCAACAGCGTGGAAAGAACTCTCAAACTTTAATACAAGTGATAGTTGAAGGCGTTAAATTTACTCAATTGCCTTTGAAATATCTGCAATTCTGACATACTTTTTTCTGTGAACAAAACGTACACATGTACAAATAAGTCAATAAAAACACGAGGAGCAAAAAGGCAAATTTATGCTTCAAAGGCATTCACTTTCAGAGCATCGAAATTACGGCAAAGCTTTAAAGCATAAAAAAGTCTGTAAAAAGGACTTAAGCCGCCTAAAATTTTTTGCACATACAAGAAAAAAAATTTTCAGTGAAAACATGTATGCTTAGACACAAGAAAGTATAGAAAAGTACCTCAAAAGAGCAAATTTGTATATAAACGATGGTATAAACGATGCTCACGTGATCTGTCGAATGCTTAAGCAATAAACGATAGATTTCCGTGGTTTATCGGGGAAATAAACCACGCGGGATGTTGGGATCGGAGAACACGAGAAAAGGCCTAAAAACCACGTCGCCTACGGCTCGTAGGCGGGTATACGAATAGTAATAAGTACAAACTGCTCCCCAGGTCCCTTGGTACTGGATTTCCACTTGACCAACATGACTCACATTAGTTCCCACAAGACGAACTTTAATCGCTTTTTCCGCTGAAAATCAAACATTGAAGAAGTTTCTTAGCTTATGTTCTTGGAAAATGTTGTCGTACTGACTGTTACTTTAGTTTTAGTTTTGTTGTTGTTGTTGTTTTGCTATTTTGTTATTTTGTTGTTGTTGTTTTGTTATTTTGTTGTTGTTGTTGTTTTATGCGTGCAATAATACCCTACATTACACTACATACACTCTGCAATCGACTTTTCTTTACCACTGCATCCCAAATTGTACATGAGTATTTTTCGGTTGTTTCTTTCCTTCTTTGAGCCGAATTCTATTTTCAGCTGCTTTGTAACCAAGTATTTGACAGATAACATGAGCATCTTTAATATCCCAGTATCCATCACAGACTGTTCCCCAGGTTCCTTTGAACTGAATTTCCACTTCATATCAAATATTGCCCTTTTGTTCTGAACAGGGTTGAGATTGTTTCCGGAATTTGCTTATTACACAAAATGTCTGGATTTTTTGCTTAATTAGTAAGTTTGACATGCTAAAGTTACGTATTTAGCAAAAGACCGCGTTTTTTTTGTTTATTACGCAAAATAGCCGTCACTTTTTGCTTATTACGCAAGACGTTTTTGCTTATTAAGTAAAAGTGACTCAAGCACATTTTTCCATCTTTGATCGGCCGCCATTACGGAAAAAAATCTCTGAAGAGCGAGAACACACTGGAAAGTGATAATTCCTCAAAACAAAAATATTTGGTGGCTTAATCGTTGGGTAAATTCTTTCTCAAAGACAAACCAAGGCATGGCTTTCCTTTTAGGAAGACATATTCTCGAAATACCGAGCTAGCAATTCGAAGTCGTGTTTTCCATCATAGATGCCCAAGTTGACGTTCAAGTTATAAATTAAATTTCCTTCGTCATTTTCTTTAAACCGTTAAAATAGCAACGTCTTGACGTAGGAAAATTGCGTCAAGTATAATGGGCAAATTGCGTGTAATTCGAATTGATTGTACCAAATATTTTTGTTATCTAAAAAAATGTAAAAATAATTTCAAGTGTAAGTTTTCGTTCTCACGAAGAGTCAGCAACTTTGCCGTTGATATAGCGGGATGTCTGCAATGCCAGGAGGGGATTTAGCTATACTAGTCGTACTACCGGGATGTCTGTAATAGCGTGGTACACGTCCGCAAGAGTTTATCAGTTTACCAGGAAATATTGGGTAGACATCTATTTTCAAAGTATTTGAATATCACTCCAAAACGACAAAACAGTGATTATCAGGGTTTTTTTTTCTAGCCATAAAGTATATACAATTTCATTCCGACACAAGATTAGGGCATATATAGTTGCTCACCGACTTCAAAACGGTGACCGACAGTGAGGGAAAATGCTATTCTTTCAATTTCAAGATATCCTAATATGAGGTCCTGAACATAAGAACGTTAAAACTAAAACCAGTAATAAAGCATTTATACTTCTACCTAATTTGTCTATGTTAAAACACATTTCTACCTGCTTTTAGTCCCAATTATCCATTTCACCATTGTTTACAACTCGACTTGAAAAGAGTAACGCATCAATATTAATTAATGCATGCCGCCCACTTTGTTTTCCGAGCCACTAAAATCTATTCAGCTATTAAAGCAAATTACATCATTACATCTTTTTCTAGTAATAAATATTGTATATTGGTCTTACAAGTTTGACAATAAACACGAGTTTTCCTCATGCATGTCCGAATGAATGAATTTGTAAACGCGCGCTGCCAAAAACGTACCTTCAAAGCTCAATCAACTTCCGATTTTGTTATTAACCGGTCAACAAAACATACTGCTGCCCGCTGAGAGTTGCTGCTGGGGAAACAGCAAAATTTGTTGATGTTCACGTGATGCGCTCTCGTCCAACCAGAGCACGGAAAAAAAAAATGACTTTAACAGTTGGTATATAACATAACAATACTTTTTGTAGATCGTTGCAGATTGAACCTATTAAAGGTTATTATAAAATATTTGAGATATAAAGCGCGCGCTGATTGGCTGGCTACCATGTTTATATCAGAGGCCAGAGACATGGCTCGCTCAAAAACGTCGAACATATTTTTTAAAAGCAATATAAAACGATCGCTTATGTCTCTGTACTGTGATATAAACACTCTGGAAGATGTAGAGCACTCGAAAAGCAAGAGAAACACTCGGCTACGCCTCGTGTTCCGAAGCTTGCTTTTCTCTCGCTCTACATCTTCCATCGTGTTTATATCACAGAACAGAGACATGTGCGCGCGTTTTATATTCCTTAAGTACAGTATGACGATCTTGGCGACAATAGAACTGAAGTTAAATGAGATCGATAACAGCTTGAAATAATCAACGTGCTCATACCATTTTGAATTTAGAGATCGTCTAAAATGTTCTAAAATGCAATTCAAATCTTTTCATATCAATCACTTACATTTCCTCTAGTCAAATTTCCCATGAAATGGCACGCAATCACCTTAATTCTCGTATCCAAAGCCAATTCCGTTGAATTCTAAGCATGTTTACGCCTAAAGGGGTACTCAATATAATTGCAATTTAGCAATTCACCCTATCCCAAAAAATTTCGATCATGCCTCAAAACAGGTATAAACACAATATGTAATTGTTTTAAAAAAATTCTAGAGATCCTTTTCGTTGATATTACCACACCAACAAGATATTTATACGAGCACCCACCACCCACCACCCACCTTCCACCATCCTCTGTGAGAACACTCTGTAATAATAATAATAATAATAATAATAATAATAATAATATAAAAGGCTTGTAGAGCGCCTATACAAGTCAGTTCTAGGCGCTGTATAAAAATTAAAAAGAAAAATTATAAATAATCGACTTTTCTTTACCATTGCATCCCACATTATCCATGAGTATTTTTGTTGTTGTCTCTCCCTCAATCCACACAATTCGATTTACAGCTGCTTTGTAACCAAGCATTCGACAGATCACGTGAGCATCGTTTAGATCCCAGGTATAGTATCCTCTCCTATAATCACTAATAATCAGAATATAATTATTGACATCCCAAGCAATATTTCGGTCTCAGCTTCTATGTTCTATGTTTTTTGACCTCACAACCTTTCTTCAATTGACTATATATCGAAAAAAGCAAGCTCTTTATACGTGCAATAAGGCCGTACATTCCACCATCCTCTGTGAGAACACTCTGCAATCGACTTTTCTTTACCACTGCATTGAACATAGTCAATGAGCTTCTTTGTTGTTGTCTCTCCTTCAATATAGTCAATGTAATTCACAGCTGTTTTGTAACCAAGCATTCGACAGATCACGTGAGCATCGTTTAGATCCCAGCCACTTCCAGAGTAACCACAGACTGCTCCCCAGGTCCCTTGGTACTGGATTTCCACTTGACCAACATGACTTACATTAGTTCCCACAAGACGAACTTTAATCGCTTTTTCCGCTGAAAATGAAACATTGAAGAAGTTTCTTAGTTTATTTTGTTTGAAAATGTCGTCGGCGTACTGACTGTTACTTTAGTTTTGTTGTTGTTGTTGTTGTTGTTGTTGTTGTTGTTTTATACGTGCAATAGTACCCTACATTCCACCATCCGTTGTGAGAACACTCTGCTGAGCAATCGACTTTTCTTTACCACTGCATCCCACATTGTACATGAGCATGTTTCCTTCTATGGACCGAATTCTATTTTCAGCTGCTTTGTAACCAAGCATTCGACAGATAACATGAGCATCTTTAATATCCCAGTGTCCATCACATACTGTTCCCCAGGTCCCTTTGAACTGAATTTCCACTTCATATCCAAAAGTGCCTTTTTGTTCTGGCGATATTTCAAAGTGGTAATTGAATTTTGGGTACTGCTATTGAAAACGAGCATGACTAATAAGCCTTTAGCATTATGGCGTTTCATACCTCTCTCTATACCACAATCCTTTTGGAGTATCTATATTTCATCAATTTAAGAATATAGTGTTTGTATTCTCCAGGGATTTTTAAATTTGTATATGAAAGATTATTCAAGAGAGCATGTATACAATTTGTCTGCGCATGTCTGTGTTTTGGGCTTAAAATTCATTTGCATATCGAATGCAAGAAATTTTATATTGACACGGAATATTTGGCTGGCTATCCCGTTCATCAAAATTATGTTCAACTACCGAAATACTGAGACAACTGAAACATGAGCAGTCTACCTACCGCTAGTGCGCTGTGGATAACTATCCAGATCGAAGGCACCCCAGATGGGAAAATATCACGCGTCAAAGTCAGTAGAAAGTTGTGAGAAGGACCAGAACTCCGCACTTTCGAGTAATATTGTGGGCGCAAAATTATTTGTGTGTAAGGTACGTTAAGCAGTGGAAGCCATTAACAGTAAGTTACTGTGTTGATTAGACCCGATAAGGGTATTTTAGACTCCATCGATCGTTTAATAATTAGCCATGTTTACTGGAATGTCGTACTTTTTCGCTCAAAATTCTTGCAATTCACTTTCAAAATTCTACATCTTAGACTGCGCCCCCCCAGCAAATTTATTTAGTATTTTGCTTTTTCCACGTTTCTTTCTTGCAAAACTGAGCTTTTTTAGTCCAAACTCGTGGTCCCTACATGTGATCCAAAGCTTTTTTGTGAACGTGTTTCCAAGCACGTTGTTTGCATGCAAATTTCAGCGATGAATTTATTGCTCTTTTATAATTAAAGTATAAAACGCTGCTTCATACGGCACAAACTGTATGCCTCACCATGTATAAAGATAGATCATTAACTTCTAGATAAATGTTGCAGATTATAAAATATAGGCTACCGAATTTAGTCAATTTTAACAAGGCTTGAACCCGGCTGTAAACATTTACTTGAAATCACATGGAGGGACCAGGAGTTTCCAGCAAGAAAGCTCTGTTTTACAAGAACGAAGCATGGAAAAAGCGTATTATTAAATAATTTTGCTGGGGGGCGCTGTCAAAGATGTAAAATTTTCAGAATGAATTGCAAGAATTTTGCGCGAAAAAGTACGAGATTCCAGTAAACATGGCTAATTATTCAACAATCAATGAAGTCCAGAGTACTCTTATTGGATCCAATTCACACAGTACCATGTTGGTAATGACATCCATTACTAAATTTACCTTATACATGAATTCAACGCTAACATTATAACTCGAAAGTGCGGAGTTCTGGTCCTTCTCACAACTTTCTACTGACTTTGACGCGTGATATTTTCCTATCTGGGGTGCCTTCGATCTGGATAGTTATCCACAGCGCACTAGCGGTAGGTAAGACTGCTCATGTTTCAGTTGTCTCAGTATTTCGGTAGTTGAACATCATTTTGAAGAACGAGATATAGCCAACCAAGTATTCCGTGTCAACATAAAATTTCTTGCATTCGATATGCAAATGAATTTTAAGCCCAAAACACAGACATGCGCAGACGACAAATTGTATACATGCTATTCAAGAGGATTCTTGTAAGATAGAGGTATGGGACGTCATAAAGGTAAAGGGCTATTGTTTGACTTCACTGATGTGATCTTGAATAAATTAGCATGTGCTTAACTAGCAAAAGTCGATCTTTACTCGAGGGAGTCCGTGTGCCAGAAGCAAAGCCTTCGGTCAATCTTCGAATGGTTTAGTATTACCGTGGGGGTTCCCCTGAAGGAAAATGTGTATTGTACTGTGAAATGAGTTGATCCGAGCTTTAAATTAACTGTAAGTCGAAGGCAAATCATTGTTTTTGTTGTCTCTGTGTCCTTGACAACCAGTAAAGCGGCCTTTTACGGTCAGAAAGGGGCAAATGATTCGAGTTTTTGAAAACTAACTAAAAAGTCGAACATTTGTTATGTTTGTGTTCTTGACAACCAGTAAACTGTACCATCCCCCGGCCACGGCCAACATGACTTACATTAGTTCCCACCAGAAGAAATTTAATATAACAATAGAGTTGATTCATGATAGATACTGATTAGTTATAGAAACTCACTGAGGTACTGTTTTCTTTATACAACAATTTTCCTGCGTTTCAAAACCCCACTATTTGACATCTTTAGCTACTTTACGGAACACAGAGCATCAAAATACCAAGCGCTGATAATCATTTTGCAATTTTTCTGTGTTCCATGACCAACTTAAATACTTGTAAATAACATTTTAATATCGATATACGTACATACATCAAATTTGTCGGAGCACTGAAATTCTGAAAATCTTCCTTATGAAATTAACTGGCAAGCAATAAGCATACCTTTTTTTCTCTTTACTATAAGATGAATTATAACAAACTCAAACTTACTGTGAGAAATTTTAGATACTCGAAACCTCGAACTTGTGTTTTCAGGCTTCATAGCTAATAGATGCGCCCAGATCGACGATTGTACATTGTTTATTTTCAAACTTCCTTTCTGTATTGCAGTAATGAAACCTATACTTGATGTAGAAACAATTAGCGGTTAGCTAGAACGATCTGGAATAAGAAATAATTTGCAAGAAGTATGCATTAAAAAGTACATGCAGTTTTCAAAGGAAATTAAAAGCAATTATTATAACTTTATAGGGCATTGTGGCGCATTTTGCGGGCTAAAATAGGAAAATCAGCGGGCTAAAATCTATGCCGTCAGCCAATAAGAAACGGGGAAAACAATCTGTTTAGCCAAATGTCAACAAGCTCGGCGCCGTTTTCAAGCTTGCAAAGTCTCGAGTTGTGTTTACAAAATCAAGGAAAAATGGCAGAAGAATTGATAGAGGAACAAAATTCACAGTCGTTAGAACTCGGGGAAGAGGATTTAAATAAGCTCTAAGTAAGGGTTCGCCCTCGTGGCCTTTTATCTAATGCGAGGGACTCTATATCCCATGGGACACGAGTGTTCATTCTTTGACTGTCTTAGAATATGATCACACTCACGAGCGATTTACCCGCTTTTATTGTTAAATTGTCTAAAGGCTTTTTTGTTTTGCACTGCTTTCTTTTGTCCGATACATTTTTTTGCGTTTTCCAATTGAAGAGGCTCATTTATGTCATGCACATCAGACCGGCCGGCTGGAGGCCGCTTTGGCTACATAACTCCACAAGCTTTTTTAGGATAGAAATTGTCACAATATATGAGATGGATACTAAATCTAACCAGAGAGAAGAGCTAGATAACGACAGCAAAAAAAAAGTCTATTTTACGTGCTATCCTAGCCAACATTTCATACTAATACTGCTAAAGGTATGCGCCCTGTTTGAGTGTAAAGTTTTACTTGGTTGGGAAGACTATTTTCACACACAACTGAATTTCACGACTGTGACAGCAGGTAAGGGAACTTAATAACATTTTTCATTATATGTTTATCTCCAGCCGATAACATACAACTATTTAGGATAAATAAGATCACTTCCTTACATTTTAGCAGTACCAGCTGACATTGCTCCGGAGTATTGTAAGAAGTTAGTTCCGCGATAAGTTTGTCGTATGTTCCATTGCAAAAAGTCCAGGCTACTGAAACACGTGAACAACATTTGAAAAACAATGTAAAATGACTGGCGTTTGTTTAGAAAAGTCGTCCTAAAACAATTAACGGTTCGTCGAGTAAAGACCGACACGAGACGTGATTTTAACGCTAGACGCTTTTAGAGGTTTTCACTTGTTTCTGAAATTGTTATTGGATTTAATTTTGGTCATGATCAATTACGAATACTAATCGCTGCTATTAGTCGAAACGGAAAACGAAACACACTTTTAACATCAGAGGCTCTTAGGGTCGTCGCTTTACGAAGGTAAGTGTGCCTCTGGAAGCATTTTGTATACACCTATTTCAAAAAAGGTTGTCACCGCTAAGAGCGATAGGCGATAGGTAATAGGTCATTCCAAGACCGCAAAGCACTATTGGTTTCTTAATTAAGCCATCCTAAATCTTTCTTTACACTCTTCCATCAAATATTTGGCAATCCATATGTAAATCAATTAGAAATCAATAGTGCTTTGCGGTCTGATCTTGGAATGACCTATTACCTATCGCCTATCGCTCTTAGCGGTGACAACTTTTTTTGAAATAGGTGTATAGCATGGAAAATAATTGATGTTTAGATTTAGGAAAACAACAGTTCGTGCTTTATTTGCTGTAACACTGATGCAAAATAAAATGACAGACTGCATATTTGCAACAAACGTTGATTAGATTATCTTTTCTGTACAGGTTATCAAGAACACTATGGAGTTGTAGAAAAATATTGCTCGTTTTTATGTTGACATTTCGATATAGAAAATCACACAGGTTCATTTTTGTGCATCGTACAAGCTAGTTTTCTCCAAAAAATGTTTTAAAAAATTGCCTGAGCTGTGATTTTAGAATGAGATCGTCAAGAAAATGTTCCGTGTCAACACAATTATTTTGTATTCAATATGCAAATGATTTCTTCAAAAGAAAAATAAACGCATGCGCAGACAAATTCTCTATATGTTGTCAATGTCATTTACAGCTGCTTTGTAACCAAGCATTCGACAGATCACGTGAGCATCTCTTATATCCCACCAACTATGACAGACTGCTCCCCAGGCCCTTTGTTTTGGATTTCCACTATTCCAACATGGCTTCCATTAGTTCCCACCAGACGAAATTTAATCGCTTTTTCCAATGAAAGCAAATATTTTCGGAAAATATGTTGATTCAAATTTATTCTTTGTATATGTAAATACGGTTCAATCTAAACATGGAACCTTATTTGTTTTCACCTCTACACTAGCATCGTATCAGTGGAGTTACATTGCTGTAGGGGAACTTTTTAGTAACTGTAAACCCATAATTCTTAGCGAGACGTAAGCCTGCATATTCACGTGTAAGCGGGAAAGTACATTGACTACAAGTAGTTGTAGTCTCGTGGTTCTGTAATCTTAAACGTTTCGTTCTTATTAAGCCTTATTCGTACGAGAACAAACAATCAGGTATGCAAAGTACCTTGTAGTACATATTAAGCATTTGTTTGAGCTTTAAGTAATAGTAATTTTGTATTTAGAAACCGCATATCACAAATCGTCAATCGCAAACCACAAGTCGAAAATCGTAAATTGCAAACCCGCCTACAGTACAATCATATCTTAACATCACGTTATGAAGTTCTGTAACTACGCTAAAGATTACGTAATTAAACCATTCATATTGATCCGTCAATATTGGGAAATATATCTTACAGTAACAGAACCTAGTTTCCTTCCCGTGATATGGTAATACGATTTCATTTTACCCATCAAGAAAGAATAGCTAAATAGCTATTAAGATATGATAAATGTCCAAATACAACTGAAGTATCTTGACTATGATTATAGCTTACGAAATCTGATAGCACTGTTCGATAGACATCTCATATCCAAAGAACAACAGTTTATTAGGATAAAAAGAACTTCCTTTGACTTTAGCTGTATTAGCTGATATTACCAAGCAATTCAACATGCGACACACCCGCGTATACGGATTCTCGTTCATCACCGGACCAAACGTCATTGCGAATGATATTAAGAGAACGAAAGGACCGTCTATGTAAACTGTGAAAATGTGAACGAAGTACTGTGTATAAATAACAACAAAAGTTATTGAGCTTGTTTAGAACTGTAGAAGAAAAGACTCGTCATTAATGCTTCTTCTTATTTCTTAAGCTGTGCACCCTACAATATGTGCAATACCTTTACCGCTAATTACATCAACTGTGTGCGTAATACTGATACTAATTATGAATTTAAGGTGGCCCGTACCTATTGATTTGTTTGTTGGGCATGAATTTCAATCGCGTCCTTTTATATCAAAACCTTGTGCGATTTCTGAGAAATTTACAGCCATTTGTCTACAAGCCTTGAAATTTGTACCGGTAATTATTTTTCTGCGAATTAGATCAAGTAATTCGAGATATCAGACGATTTTTAAAAATGGCTTTTTGAGAAAAATTGGTCATAAATCCAAAATTCCAAGGTGAATTTTTTTTCTATTTCGTCAATCAAGTATAAAGGCATAGAGGACTACAAACAACATGTATCGTGCCAATTAGTGCCTTAGAAGTTGCGATACAAAATTTGTGCTGCCTGTTACGACGCAAAATTATGTAGTCAAAACTACCGCCAAAATCTCAACAAAATCTCAAAAACAGCGAGAACTATATCTGCTGTAAGAAAGACAAATACCTATTGTAACTTGTAAACAAAATTTGGAGAGATGAGAAGCTAAACGCCAATGTTTATCCTCAAGCAAACTTGGGGAGTAATTTTTGTGACCACGAGGTGAGCGTTGCGAATTTGTATTACTTTGACTTCTACAAATTCTGTCGAATTGTTTCGTGAAATTTTCTCGGTATGGGATAGAACAATTCAAAATGTTAACATACCTGCTGCCAAGTGTCGTTGTGTTTGCTGCACTAGGTATAATTCAGTAAGCTTCAAAAGTAAGCAACTGCATCGAGTCGACGAGCTGCCAAGGTAAAGCCCTCATGGTTTGTTAATTTATTCAAAACAACACCTTACTATATATATATGTTGCAAAATTCCACACGGGATTTAGACTCAGAAGCAATTGTATTCAGAGAACTACTGTCTTTATTCCCAAAAATCTGGATCCCGTGCGGAATTTTGCAACAGATAGTAAGGTGTCGTTTTGAATAAATTAACAAAGGCGTGAGGGTTTTACCTTGGCAGCTCAAACGTCGACTTGATGAAGTTGCTTACTTTTGAAGCTTACTGAATTATACCTAGTGCAGCAAACACAACGACACTTGGCAGCAGGTATGTTAACATCTTGTTCTATCCCATACCAAGAAAATTTCACGAAACAATTCGACAGAATTTGTAGAAGTCGAAGTAATACAAATTCGCAACGCTCGCCTCGTGGTCACAAAAATTACTCCCCAAGTTTGCTTGAGGATAAACATTGGCGTTTAGCTTCTCATCTCTCCAAATTTTGTTCACAAGTTACAATAGGTATTTGTCTTTCTTACAGCAGATATAGTTCTCGCTGTTTTTGAGATTTTGTTGAGATTTTGGCGGTAGTTTTGACTACATAATTTTGCGTCGTAACAGGCAGCACAAATTTTGTATCGCAACTTCTAAGGCACTAATTGGCACGATACATGTTGTATGTAGTCCTCTATGCCTTTATACTTGATTGACGAAATAGAAAAAAAATTCACCTTGGAATTTTGGATTTATGACCAATTTTTCTCAAAAAGCCATTTTTAAAAATCGTCTGATATCTCGAATTACTTGATCTAATTCGCAGAAAAATAATTACCGGTACAAATTTCAAGGCTTGTAGACAAATGGCTGTAAATTTCTCAGAAATCGGACAAGGTTTTGATATAAAAGGACGCGATTGAAATTCATGCCCAACAAACAAATCAATAGGTACGGGCCACCTTAAATTGTAACGGACTACATTTGTGAGCAGATTTTTTACTCGTGCCCAGGCCGTACGGTAGGCCGGGCAACGAGTCTTAAACTAGCTTTGTTTTTTTTTGCTTTTCCTGTCGTCTCACGAAAAGGCCATTCTTGCGCAATACTGTACACGCGCAACGCATTACTGGGTGCTTCAACAATATAGAAGCTCCGCCATTTGAAATGACATTTCGAAGTAAGTTTTTAGCCTTTTTCTTCGTGATTATTGTTGTTCTTTCCATATGTTAGATAGAATTACCGTTTACAAATCTAGAGGAGATTTCTTGTTGAATATTTTGCTGATTCATAGAAGATTTTAAATCTTCATCGATCGTACTTGAAAAATAAGACCCGGCGGGGCGAAGGAAATCAAACTTCAAATCGGTCTTCTCAAAACCTAACCAAAGCATTCTAGAATCTATCGAGAACCACACACAGTTCCATTAGACATAGTACTTTTATTGTCAATAATAAATTTAAGAAATATACGTGGAAATAAAGCCTTTTGTTTTTTTTTCAAAGTCTTGTTTTGAACAGTGATCTTTTCATGTGCGTGATCGAGAAAGAATACCAGTCAAGAGAATTACACGCATCATAAATAAATCCAGGAAAACTACAAGTCATCTGTTAAAAAAATGAATTACCATGCACAGAGGAGTGAATCATTCCAATTTTATTCTGTCAAGTGATATATTAATAGAGTATCCATGCACCTTGTAGTCAAGACAATGTGTTGTTGTTTGGGTTGAATGCAGGTGTGTAGCTATGTCCCTTACATCACTAATATTTGCCCACAGAAATAATGGTATTTCATCATCAGTGAACATAGTTCAAATAATGAACATTGGTAATGAACTGTATGGTAGTTTATCTAGACTGTCCCGACAAACTTTTTTAATGTTATAAACAGAAGAACCTGAAATAATTTCCATATTCAATACTACCTTTAGATAAAATACAGTACAGTCCAAGCTACAGTGGTATATTCATGACTGTTGTACACTAGAAATGCAGTCTTTAATCACACAAAATTATATCTCATTTCATAATAACAATTGGTTACAACAATTGGTACTGTGGCCATGTACTGTACCTCAGATTGTAAAAACTATTTGATTCACATGCTAGAAATGCAATTGCTGTGCTTCGCCGTCAAGGAACCTGTGCTCTTAATTAGAATGTTGCTGTGCTATATCTTTGTATTCTCTTTGTTTTTCTCTGATAACTGAAATCTACCCGGTGTTTGAATTCAGAAACTTTAAGCTCAATTGTTGGACATGGAACAAAATTTTACAGTTCACTTTATACTTCTGCTGAACAGCCTATAATTAGATGCACATATCTGTATGGGGGGGGGGGGGGGGGTATACGTACTCCCATATATTTGCATGCTATACAGGTATGTGCTGCCCTCCAGGGTATTGTTTTGGAGCTCCTTGTCTTAGACAGGGTATATGTTTTTCCCTATTTGTCTATTTGTCTTGAATAGGGTATGGCTTTCCAAGATTTTTCTGTCTTAAATAGGGTCAGGGCTTCTCAGGCATTTGATCATCAAATAGTCAGATGATGTTTCCAGCTGTCGTAAAGCGTTATCAAACTCTACTAAAAAACTGCTTCATTTCATTTCGTCTTTAAAGACATCTTAGTCGGAACGTTGAAAGAGCGGTACGTTTGATAGGCTATCCAAAAAATTTTGAATGCGGATCAAAATTTACTATAGCCTTGTCCACGTAAAACTTACAACCGAGAGCAAATTAACTTGAACCGACTGCTTAGTCGACCAGGGTTGTCATACCATTTCTCAGCAGGGCACGAGTTAACCCTGCTAACAGGGTCTAGTTTGTGTATAATTTTCTTAGACGCGCCCTGATTGGCTAGCTATGCTTCCATCAAAGACGAAAAGCAAAGGCTAACACGAAAATATCGAAATTAAAAATATATATATATCTTATAAAATCAAACGCTTATGACCCTATGCTGTGATGTAGGTGGTGTAGAGCACTTGAAAAGGAAATAAAGCAATCGGCTACACCTCGTGTTTCTAGAACTAAAAATCCTCACTTAGTAATTTAGTTCTTTTTTTATAATTTATGCCGATTTTCAAAAATCTCTCAACCGTAAGTAAATGTCCGCAAGATCAGAACAATAGGCATTTTACGCGACGATTAATAAGCTGTAGTCTACATCTTCTATCATGTTTATGTCACAGTAGGCATTCCCGAGTTTTATTTGGCAAAATAATCGTTTTCAATGCTAACAAAAAGAATACAAAAAACGTCTATATTGCTGGGTTTTCTTTATATTGGCATTACGTTCGCAAACAGAAAACCGGGCAGTTGTTTCTTGTTGTGAATTATTGCCTACTGCTTTTGCATGCTAGCTCATCATCATCATCATCATCATCAGAATTATCACTTTTATTTTATTTTATTCATTTTTTATTTAAACAATATTTATACAGGTATGTCCAATTTAGCCTAAGGCTGGTTTAAATGGAGTCCTGATATAAAGAGAAAACAAAAAATACAATACATTTACACGCATAACAAGACAAAAACATAAAAAAGCTAATAATATCATAATTAGTTTCTGAAGTGATTCTTGAGAGCCTTTTTAAATTTTTCAATATTTTTTTCTTTGCGATATTTAGGTGGTAACAAATTCCATGTATTAGCTCCATTTATTCTGAATGAATTTTGATATTTCGTGGTGCGAGCCGGTGGAGGTCTAAGCAAATCTTTGTTCCTATTATTATAATTATGTACGTCAGAGGAAAACCTAAATTCGTGTAGCAAATATTCTGGTGCTAAGTTATTCAGATATTTTTAAACCTGCAGGCATATATGGTAAGATCTCTTAGACTGTAATGACGGCCATGAAAAGATAGTATTTAGATCAACTTGATCGGTAGATTTAATCCCCTCAATGACTCTGGCTGCCCGACGATGCAATTTATTTAGGTAGCCTTTATTAATCTTTCCGCAGCTATCCCAGACGGCACAACAGTAGTCAAAAAGCGGTAAAATCATTGCATTGTAAAGCGTGATACATGCCTCTCTAGGAATGACCTTTCGAGCTTTCCGTAACATGCCAATCCACAATGAAATTTTGGAGGCAATGTAGTCGATATGGTCATTCCAAGAAAGACATGGATCAAGCATTACTCCCAAATACTTAAATTGGTAGACCCTATTGAAATAAGTATCTCGAACTTTGACTGTAAAAACATTCACTTTTGCAAGCCTCTGATGTGTACCAAACAACATGATTTTGGTCTTAGTGTAATTAAGGAAAAAGGAAATTTCTGTCAAGCCAGCTTATAACAATATTTAGATCACTAGACAAACGAGATTCAATGACATCAACAGACTTACTACTGAAAAAAAGAAGAGTATCGTCAGCATAAAGTTGTATACCGCAATCCTTAACTACAGTAGGAATGTCATTTATGTAAATTATGAATAGTAAGGGTCCTAAAATAGATCATTGCGGAACTCCAAAAAAGAATAGATTGCGGGTCAGATGCTTCGCCATTTGTGACAATACTTTGAGTTCTGTTCGTTAGGTAAGCATTAAACCACACTAATGTTGAGTTAGAGAATCCCAATGAAGACAGTTTTTTGAGCATGAGGTTATGATCCAGGGTGTCAAAGGCTTTGCTTAAGTCCAAGAAAACCATACCAGTAAGTAATCCTTTATCCATACTGTGAAGCACTTGGTTGGTCATGTCTATCAGGCTAGTAGTGGTCGAGTGGAGAGGTCTAAATCCAGATTGGTAGGTAGAGAGCAGTTTGTTTTCCTGTAGATACGTGTACACCATTTTGAGAATAGCACGTTCCATAATTACTCGGGCTACCTCTGGTAGCTCGAGTCTAGGTTTACCTTTTCGGTCTATCAATCTATCTATATATCTATCTATCTATCAACGTCGCAAATCGGCAAATTACCCAGAAGCCTTTGGGGTACACTGTTGACCACGAGGCTTCCTGTGGTCGCGAGAGATTGAAAACAAAATGGCGGACGCTATCAATCGGAATTTTTCGAACTATTGGCTTTTAATCTCAAGATACTTTGCTTTAATCGTTAATATCGAATTCTCGAATTTAGTGATGACCTTCTTACCAGCTGTTGTAATCAACTTATAATGTCTTGATCGCCCAAGAACACGAGAACGATTTGTGGCAGCGAACTTCACTTGAACAGACATGTAAGACACGGAGATATTGTCTTTAATAGATCAGTAGTTTGTTTTATAAATTAATAATATTTCACCACTGCTTGCACATAATATTTGCTTACACGGTGTCTACAGTCATGCTCTTCCTGAGAGCCGTGTTAAAAACGAACTAATTAACTAACAATATCTACAATGTTTATTTTAACTAGAAAGCTTAGGAGATTCTTGCCTTTGCGTAATAAGGTGACTAACGTGTATTCAATAATTAAGCCAGGAAAAAATGGTGCAAAATTACACCAAATAAACAATGGAAAACAAATGTTTTTTTATTATTAACTTATAAATATTTAGTGCAATCTGTATTTTGTACAAATATGTCATGATTATATTGAAAGCACTTGCCAATCATGCTCAATGCTAGCAGATAAAAATATAGTGATGGATAATCATGGAAATGATAGTAATGTTTATGAGACCTTATATTAGCAACAACTGAATAATTATTTTAGAATGTACTAAATGATATTTTCAATCAATGAAAAGTGATACTCAACCACAAATTTGTACAAGCTTTGTGCAACCATGTTCACAGAAACAAGATAAAGTGGATTGAATTGAAGATGTTACTGTATGTAGTAGTATCAGATTGATGTGCATGGAGGAGCTATATATGGTATCGGTACTGAGCATATATTGTATGACATTACACTTCTTCAAATAAAGCCGGATCAGCAACTGACTACTGCTGTTAAAAACATGGTAATACATGTATTGAAAAGTTGTGTTAAGAAACTGAAATGATTTCATAGATAGGGAACTGTGGTACTTCTAGAATCTACCAATGTGACAACAGCAATATCAAAATCATTTTAACTTGGACATCAAAACAGTCTGCCACAGTTTGTAAGTTTTGTTTCCATAAATCAAAGTAAAAAAGTACAGAATAGAAATTTAAATTGTCTGAGCTATAATGTATTATCTATAGATCATATTGGATCATTTGGTAGGCATTTACAAAATAAAGCAGACTGTATACTGTATATGTCTGGTGTGATAAAAAGACCAGCAGTATATTAATAACCACCATGATGTGGTACAATTATGTACAAATTATGTGGTACAATTATGTACTTTCTCACCAATATAATTTGTGTTCTACTCTGGGAGTACTTGTCATGCATTTTTGCAATCAAAAGACACTGACAAGTCAAACTGGTTTCCATCAACTTCTGTTCTCCATTTCTCCCCAAGTACTATACACAGGTGTAGCCCGAGTGAACGCCTATTAGGCGTCTAGTTTTCATAAACACCGGCACAGGGAGCCCGGCTTGTTATAATGGAAACAAAACGATCACGTTACAGATCTGTTAATGCCATTACAACAATATTCCAGGCGCCAATCTGTCTGGCCCGTAATGTAACACCGGCCTGAACGTGACGTGTAATTGAATATGTTCAAATTCAAATAACTAACGGTTAGATGTAACGCACGCGCTAGAGTAGAGAGAAGGAGAGAAGGGCTGAAGCAAACAGAGATCTATCGTTACATGTGTTCCAGCAGTTGCTGGGACACTTAATTTATGCAGACAAGAAATAAAGTTACCTTCGAGGGGAAACGTAGCTATAGGGAATAAGGAGAAAACTGCCTAATAAATGTATTTTAAACTACCAGGATATAAAAAGCTTCAACTGTAAGAAATTTGCTTTTTTCCTACCAAGTTAATGATAAACTGTCCCAGCAAGTGCTGGCACACATAAGTTTAAAACAAGCCGATCATAAATTACCGAATCTTTCATAGAACTAGCTGATAAGTGATAAAAATGACGCTCTCTCATTTAGGGTAAACTATCTTCTTTCTCTAAGTGCGGGTTTTAGGGCCCTGAGTTCAAAATAAGCAACCAAAAATCGACATTTTATCAGGGGTACCATAGTTTGCTTCGGCCCTTCTCTTCTTTCTCTCTTCTTACGGGGGCATTTTACACTATTGCGTTACATTCAGCGTTACATTCGGTGTTAGATTACGGGCCAGACAGATTGGCGCCTGGAATATTGTTGTAATGGCCCTGTAATGGCATTAACAGATTTTCATCTGTAACGTGATCGTTTTGTTTTCATTATAACGTCATCAAGCCGGGCTCCCTGTGACACCGGTAGCACTGAGATAGGTCTATAGTTATCGGGTTTACTCTTTGAGCCGGACTTGTGTACTGGTGTTACCAGCGCATGCTTCCATTCTGTTGGGATGGCTCCTTCAGCAATAGACCTGTTCATGAGTAAAGCCAAAGGTTTTTCTAGTTCCTCAGCACCGTCTTTGAGTAGGCGCGCTGGGATGTTTTTCAAACCGGTAGACTTTGATGATTTGATGTTTCTGAGGCTTTTTTTTCACAAACTCTTCTGTGATAGTGGTGAGTCTGAACTTTTGATGTAAATTATAAGGAAAACCAGTGTTTACGGTCACAGTCTGCAAGGACTGCCTTATGCTTGTGATGGCTGTATAGAAGTACTGGGCTAGGCCTTTAGCAATCTCTCTAGGTTCGTATGTTAAGCCAGCTGTAGTTTCTATACAGGCTATGCACGCAGACTTGTTGGAACTGGAAATTACAGACTTGAGGGTTTTCCACAAAGAAGCAGAGTCTTTATTGTTCTCATTGATGGTGTTAGTGTAGAAGTCCCGCTTTGCACTTCTGATCAGGCCTGTTGTTTTATTGCGCAGTTCTCTGTATATTTTTCACTCAGCCAAGGATTTAGTTTTTTGAGCTTTTTTATGATGGAAATCACGGCTCCTCGTTGTACTTCTGATTTCGTTTGTTAACCATGGTAGACTAGCCACACGCATTCTTCTAGATTCAAGTGGTACATGTTTGTCTATTATGGTGTTAAGTGTTGATTTAAACTCAATCCAAGCCTCATCAACAGTCAATGAAGTGTTAACCTTTTCCCAAGAGGCAGTATGCAAATCTTCTAGATCTAGAAATCTTTCGGTTGAGTAGTTCTTAAAATTTCTATAAACAGTTTTTTTAGAAGACAACGCGGCTTTTTTGCGCGTCTAGTCAAAAATACAAGGGAGTGATCGCTAATAGAACACGGGATCACTCCAGATGCGAGTATCTTGTCCTTATCTGATGTAATAGCCAAGACAATCAATGTCGAGGACCGCTCTGTGACGCGAGTGGGTGATTTTATAAGTTGTGTAAGCTGATAAGCAATAAAGAGTTGTCGAAGATCCCTTGCTTCAGTAGAGAGTCTTTTGGGGAGCATGTCCTGATTAAAATCACCTAATAGTAGAGTCTCGTAGCCTACAGCAGACGTTTTCTCCAGAGA
Source organism: Telmatactis stephensoni (assembly GCA_029948255.1). Taxonomy (NCBI): domain Eukaryota; kingdom Metazoa; phylum Cnidaria; class Anthozoa; order Actiniaria; family Isophelliidae; genus Telmatactis; species Telmatactis stephensoni. The sequence continues at coordinate 231,189 of JALIZF010001532.1, forward strand.
TTTCTCTACGTTGTTTCTAAAAGCGTTGTAGTCTTCGTTGGGTGGTCTGTAGATTGAGCAAACAAGGATCTTTTTCTTATTAGGAAGAGTAATTTCAAGCCAACAAGCTTCAACATTTTGGCTAATATCAGTTCGTTGACGAGCCATAAGCTTTGTGCTGTAATAAATCGCAGTTCCTCCTCCTCTCTGGTCATTTACCCGATCAGTCCTGATAATGTTATACCCATCGATGTGTAGTTCACAGTCTGACCATGTAGAGTTCAGCCACGTCTCGCTAAGGCATAAAACATCGAATCGGTTGGCAATTGTGAGCAATTTCAGTTCATCGAGATGCTTTGGTAGGCTTCGGATGTTGAGATGAGCAATCTTTAGGCCAGGAGAATTTAATACAGGGTCGGTCCAGCCAGGATTTGGAGAAATATCACCAGCTAGAAGAAGAAGAGCAGCTAGAGAGCAGTACTGAAAGAGCTTGAATGCTTTAGACAGTTTGAGAGACTTTGGAGAGATGCTTGACTTTGGCTTGGTTCTAATTTTAGTTTTTGGTAACTCGCTTGACATCAGCAGTATTTACCCACAAAAAATGAGCTAGTAGTAGTTTGAACAGTACCTTTCGACGATTCAAGAGGCATAAGCCCTTTTAGAATGATGTAAAGTAGGTAGAAACTGCGCAATTTAAACGGAGCGCCAAAACACACAGCCGCCATGTTGAGCCTCCTAATGACACTTTATTTCAATTTCTAACCAATAGAGATACATTACTTTGCTTATATTACAAATAGCTATTATATTTTGAAAATAATTCAAGAGTTTTGATTGGCTAAGAGCCACCGGATAAATTACCATAGTCGCTGGCTAGCTGCCCAAATTTGGAGTTATGAAAATGTTGAAAACCATTATTCGAAGTTATGACGTAATTTTCTCGAATATGGAAAGTTAGCTTGCAGTATGACGTCACGCTAATTTATGCGGTTCATGCCAAAAGCGGAAGAACAACAATATGTATTCTTGTCAACAAAGCACAACTGAGCAATAATTATTTTTCAAAAATAATATAACAATTATTGAATTCGTTTCTTTGTAGGATATGGGGAATTATTAAGGCCGAGGTTTGTGTTATCTGCCGAAGCCAAAAAATTTTAGATATAGTCAATTGAAGAAACGTTGTCAGGTCTAAAAACATAGAACATAGAAGCTGAGACCGAAATGGTGCATAGAATGTGAATAATCATATTCCGATTTATTCATTTACGCTGTGCCTTCGATGCAAAATGCTGAAAGCAAATGCAGGACCTAAGTTGGCTTCAATTTTTATCGGTTAATTGTAGTGTAAATGAATAATTCAGAATATAATTATTTACATTCCATGCAACATTTCAGTCTCAAAATATACCTAAACAACCAAAGAAATTATGGGATAGCTTCAAAAGTATATTTTTTGTGGTTCTCTAATGTCAGTGCTTAACAAAAAACATGCTTTGAAAGGCATCCCATAATTCTAAATATATATTTAACATATTATCTATATATCTAAAAGTTGCAGAATTTTTGTGTTTAAGTGTATATAAACATGTATATACACGCATGCATACATACATACACATTTACAGTCCAATACTTAGAATATGATTAAGGTCTACACCTCTTGAGTTAATAACATTTTGACCATATGTGACGTAAAATGTTATAAAGTAAGAATCTATACAACGAAAACCATGGCAACTTTCTTAAATTTGTATACAAACACTTTTTCATATGTTTATAGAAACACTATGTAATATTGCTAGAGTTTCTTTTTTTTCTTCTTCTTCTTTTTTTTTTTTTTTTTTTTTTTTTTTGATATTCCGTTATAGCAAATGACAGTGGTAATAAAACGATAGTAAGTAGTAATATAATGTTGTTAATTCTTACCTTTATCAACCTGACAAACTACACCAGCAAGGTATTTATACGAGCACCAAGACTGTACCTTCCACCATCCCAAGTGAGTGCACTCGGCAATCAACTTTTCTTTACCATTGCATCCCACATCAGACATAAGCATTTTTGTTGTTGTCTTTCCTTCAATGTACCAAATGGGATTTACAGCTGCTTTGTAACCAAGCATTCGACAGATTACGTGAGCATCGTTTATATCCCAGCTATTATGACAGACTGCTCCCCAGGTCCCTTGGTACTGGATTTCCACTTGACCAACATGGCTTACATTAGTTCCCACCAAACGAACTTTAATCGCTTTTTCCTCTATGCAAAACAAATACTGCTAAAGAATAAGACAGTCTTTGTGGAACATATAGAAATAATTTGCTTACATTTTTTTCTATAAGATTTATTGTAACCAAATAATTGACAAGGCTGTTGTTGTCACTCTTTGAATCGAGGTCAAACAATTATTCAGTAAAAAAGCATATCATATAAATTATCATATTAATAATATAGTATAAATGATAATAGAACTGAGGAGTGCATTTTGGGCTTAAATCATGAGTGTGATATCAGCCTAAAATTGCACGACACGAAGTTCTATTAGCTACTAATCATATTCATTTTGAAATATTTCTGGTAAATAAATAAGTTTTACTGAAGTACAACAAATCGTGCAAGTCATGTAGTCACGCGCGGTTGTCAACGCACTGGTCATTACAACATTCTTTGTTTAAAAAAAAGCTGACCATCCTCTTTGAAAAATGAATAAAAGAACATGAAAGAATTAAAATAAATGCTCTAAAATGCTAAAATGAAAAATAACCTCACCTACTCTACCTGCCTAGTCTGTGCATCCATTCATTTCAGGCGAACGTCAACGATATTTTTCATTTCCTTAATATGCGAGTTTCCTTGATTTTTTTGATGATAAAATCTGTTGAAAAACAGAAAAATAACGTTTTAAACTGTTATTTAATTCTACCTTTATCTACCTAGTCTACCTGACAAACTACACCAGCAAGCCATTTATACGAGCAACTAGAGTGTACATTCCACCATCCAGCGTGAGGACACTCTGCAATCGACTTCTCTTTACCACTGCATCCCACATTGTACATGAGTATTTTTGTTGTCTGTCCTTCAATTTGAATTATTCTATTCACAGCTACTTTGTAACCAAGCATTCGACAGATCACGTGAGCATCATTTAGATCCCAGGTATAGGATCCAGGAATATGATCACAGACTGCTCCCCAGTTCCCTTGGTATTGGATTTCCACTTGACCGACATGGCTTACATAAGTTCCTGGCAGACGAACGTTAATTGTTTTTCATCTGAAAACAAGAAATATGTTATTCGAAAATGAAAAGCTTTTGTCGATTGTTCGATTGTTTCTTCAATATTACTCTTTGTATATTCAAAAAAGAAAAACCATCGTAAAACACAGTGGGGACGAAGGGAAGTCCAGTAAAGCTAAACGGCAAAGCTGAAAGAAATAAGTAATTGTAATCCCTATTTATACGACAACATTTTTTTGGCACGCCACCTCTAATTCTAGACACGACACATTTTTTTTTTCCACTTTAACCGCTCTAGCGATCTTACACAATTTTTATTGCAATATCTATTTTTAGGTTGCAGGAACTTCTTTATATTAACCCCCTGGGTTGTAATCCTAAACCTTCTACCTTTTTTATGTCTAATTGTAATTTATATGCATTATTTCGTGGTAAATAAACCCCTGAACCTTGTCATGATACCCGTAATCTTTATCGTTTCGCGAATAGAACGTTTTCTTGACTTTATTGGGGCTACCGTACCAAAAACAGTGCATGCCAAGTTTTTAAGGTGCCGTTTCATAGAAAACGTTGTCGCGTATAAATCGAGCTCTAACTAAGTATCTTTATATCACCTGATAAAAGTCCTTCAATCTCATTATCTAAAGCTTCAATTTACTGGCAAACGTGCTCTCCACCATACAGTATTCTATAGGTATTTAATTCATTGACTGACGAGGGAATTCCACGTTGAATTCATGAGAAAAGCGATAGCGACGAGTGCGATATCGCCTTTTCGAGTGAATTCAACGTGGAATTCACGAGTCGAGCCAATGAATTTTCCTTGAATCGTATAGCAGACAAGAAAAAATTTAAATAATACTAGTTTTTGACAATTTTGCTGCGAGCGCACGGGAAGTCATTTCATAGCCAACAAACAAAACTAACTGACGAATCAGGGTGAAGCTGTAAGCATGAATGAAAACCGCCTTTGCAAACCGGGCTTCGTCGTGAGGAGCAAATTTCTGATCAAATTACGTCGAAACAAACTTTCTTTTACTGCAATCGAAATGAAGAATCACCGGTGTGAATTATCCTGGAGGAACAGTTGTCAGAGTTGTCTCATGAGCGGCAAAACAAAACGTTCTAGCTAGAACCGGGAAAATTCCGTTTGGATGACTGACGTCTCTGGTAGTCACTGACACCGTTGAACAGAAAAACGGTAAGCATTTATCTAATTTTTATAGCTCTCATATCAAGCTTTTTATCTTTTGATGTTTTGAAAAACTAGTTTGAGCACTTTGTCGGAGTTTTTAGGCCACAGGTTCGATCAGTGAAGAGACGTTAGACACGGAGAGTTGCATGAGTTGAAGTCGCTAGGACTTCGCTAGATTTCGGCTTAAAACAAACTCAAAAATGAACTTTTCTTAAGGAAAATACTGTTTTGAACAATTAATTTTGCTAAGATTTTCTAAAAATCAATTGTTGTATTGTCTTTGAACTGATTTTCGGCATGTTGTTCGGGCACTGGTTTTGCCCAGCTTGAGAGGGGGTCTGAGTGATTTTGCATTCTCCTGCTCATCAGAAATATAATAAATAGCCTTATAGAGTACTCTAGAAAGACTGAAGTATTCACTCGTGTTTACCTTTTCTTCTTTGGATATGTAAGCAAATCTTTTAGGGCAAGAACACTTTTGAAAGTTGAAAACCGGGCTGAACATGTCTGTCGATGGTGCAGCTGTTTATGATCGTTTTCTTTTTAGTTTTTGTTTGTATTTGTTTTAATATTTTTAGAAAGATTATATGATTGGATCGGAGATATATTTAGAAAATATTCTAAATTTATTCTAAAAGTGAATGAAAGAGTAAAACACTTTTCTATATGAGAAATGATTAGCCAAATTTAAACTAGAAAGAAATGGATAATCATTTATATGCGGAAGTAAAAGGAAGCCCCTCGATTCCACAAAATATCACCGTCCTTCTCGACCAATCAGCGCGTGATTTAGCAGTATGCGATACGATTCTATTCAAAATTTGTCATTCATTCAGAAAATTGGCAAACAGAAGAAAGTGAAAAATCCTGATTTTTGGTAAACGTATAATGGTGTATATGTTTAAGTCTAAAAGAATGAGACCAAACATAAGTCAGTACGAGATTGAAGTGATACAGGCCATTTCAAGTAGCTTCGTTTGACCTTTGTCATCAGTGGTCGATAATAAGATTTGTTAGTGGTATTGCGTTTGCATATAGTAGTAAGATGGTATGCGATCCAGCTCACATAAAATACGATATTGACAATGTTAACCAAAGAATAAATTCTACTTAGTTCTTAATGTCCTAAGAATTATAAAATCTCTACTACACAAAAACTGTAAGATTAAATTCAAGTTCGAGGAAGACTAAGGAATCACTTTATCACTTTTCATCAGTTACTTAAATCACCATGGCATAGTAGCCTGAGTGTCAATTATCAGCAAAAACATTTATAGTTCATTCTCTCCCTTGATTTGAAGGTTTTTCTCACGATCCTCCGGTTTTCTTCCCTTCATCAAAAACGAATTGGTGAGTTAAGAGTTGGTTGTTTGATTGAATGTAGTAAAAGTGTGTGTGAGAGAGTATATATTAGGACTTTCTCAGTCCATTGTAAAACGCATTGAGACGTCGTAAAATGCGCTGCATGAATACCTAATGAACAAGGGCGAGGCTATATCATAACCTAAAACAAATACTTTGAAAAACTGCTTATAAAACAACAGGCAAAAACCTATCAGAACTTGTTTAGAATTGTCGACGAGAAAATTCGTTATTTTTGAAAGATATATATTTGTGCACTATTCATAGCTATGATATACAACAGACTGCGTTAATCGGTAACTACAACAACTAAATAATAAATGAATTGAATTGTGAAGGGCGCAGCTCAACGTGATGAAGTCCAAGGTATACAAGGGCGCTTTCATTACGAGACAGTTACACATTAACACATTAATTACATACAAATTTACATACACACACATAGCAGCTTTCATCCGACCTATATGTCTCATCAGGGAGTACAACTTTGATCAAAACTAGTTCGTTTTTACTGAGGGAAGAAAAACCGGAGTACCCGGAGAAAATACTCTCGAAGCAAGGGAGAAAACGAACAACCAACTAAAGCCATATGTGATACCCTGTCAGAGAATCAAAACCGGGACCAAAGAGGTGAAGACCAGCGCTCTCACCGCTTGGCCACCCTTGTTTTCCACCCAACTGCATGCATACGTGCAACACTGATGCAATGATAACAATGACAAAAAATTTTGTAGCTACATATAGGCAGTTTTTTTGAAGTTCATAATTCTAATAATGTTATATCAGCCAATCCTTCTTGCATTCGTTCGTGCTGAAATGAATTTAGCAAAGTGTGGTAGTAAAACAAAAGCAACACTTAATTCTTAACTCTAAGATCTTTATACGTGCACCTAGAATCTACATTCCACCATCCACTGTGATAACACTCTGCAATCAACTTTTCGTTACCACTGCATCCCACATTGTACATGAGTATTTTTGTTGTTGTCTGTCCTTCAATCCACACAATTCGATTTACTGCTGCTTTGTAACCAAGCATTCGACAGATCACGTGAGCATCCTTTATATCCCAGGTATACCCACTGTAATAGTTATAAACACAGACTGCTCCCAAGGTCCCTTTGTACTGGATTTCCACTTGACCAACATGGCTTACATTAGTTCCCACCAGACGAACTTTAATCGCTTTTTCCGCTGAAAATCAAACATTGAAGAAGTTTCTTAGTTTATGTTGTTTGAATATGTCGTCGTACTGACTGTTACTTTAGTTTTAGTTTTGTTTTTTTGCTTTTGTTTTGTTTTGATGTTGTTGTTGTTGTTTTATACTTGCAATAATACCCTACATTCCACCATCCGTTGTGAGAACACTCTGCAATCGACTTTTCTTTACCACTGCATCCCACATTGTACATGAGTATTTTTGTTGTTTTCTTTCCTTCGATGTACCAAATGTAATTTACAGCTGCTTTGTAACCAAGCATTCGACAGATCACGTGACCATCGTTTATACCCCAGCTACTATCACAGATTGCTCCCCAGGACCCTTTGTATTGGATTTCCACTTGACCAACATGGCGTACATTAGTTCCCACCAGACGAACTTTAATCGCTTTTTCCGCTGAAAACAAACGTCGGATAATAAAAAAAGCCTCCCACATTGTACATGAGTATTTTTGTTGTTTTCTTTCCTTCAATGTACCAAATGTAATTTTCAACTGCTTTGTAACCAAGCATTCGACAGATAACATGAGCATCTTTAATATCCCAGTGTCCATCACATACTGTTCCCCAGGTCCCTTTGAACTGAATTTCCACTTCATATCAAAAAGTGCCCTTTTGTTCTGGCGAAATTTCAAAGTGGTAATAGACCATTTCACGGTTGTCGTGGCTCAACCTCAGCCTCGACAGCGTGTAATATACTCTTTAGAAATCGACTGTAGCCCATGCATGGTAAGGTAAGGAATGCACACATCAACAAACAATAGAAACACTTTAAAATTCCACGGGCTGTAGTCCAATTCTAAAGAATATATTACACGATATCGAGGCTGAGGTTGAGCCACGACAACCGTGAAATGGTCTATTGAATTTTGGGTACTGCTATTGAAAACGACCATGACTAATAAGCCTTTAGCATTATGACGTTTCATCTATTGTTCATCAAGAATATGTGTTTGTATTCTCCAGGGATTCTTAAATTTGAATATGAAAGATTATTGATTATATTCTGGTATAGAGGTATGGAACGTCATAAGGGACGGACCATTAGAAAAGTGATGGGGGGGGGGGGGGGGGCAAAAGCAAAAAAAACATTATTTCCAATAAAAAGTTTTTAAAAAAATATCTGCCGGGATAAAAAAATATTCCTGCCAAAGTGAAAAAAAAATTCATTTCCGCTTTTGGTGGCCAAAAAAAAAAACTTATGCCAATCCCAAACTCCCCCCCCCCCCCCCCCCCCCCCCCCCCCCCATCACTTTTCTAATGGTCCGTCCCTAAAGGTAAAGGCTTGTATCCGCTATTGTTTGACTTCACTGATGCGATCTTGAATAAATTAGCATGTGTTTAACTAGCAAAAGACGATCTTTACTCGAGGGAGTTTGTGTGCCAGAAGCAAAGCCTTCGGTCAATCTTCGGATGGTTCAGTATTACCGTGGGGGTCCCCTGAAGGAAAATGTGTATTGTACAGCTGAGAAATGAGTTATTTGAGTTTTAAACTAACTATAAGTCGAAGATTAGTTGAGTTCTTGACAACAAGTAAACCGTACTGAAATGAGTTTCTATTCGAGTTTTAAAACTATAACTAAAAGGCAAATCATTGTTTTTGTTGTCTCTGTGTCCTTGACAACCAGTAAACAGTAGTGAAGCTACATTTTACGGTCAGAAATGAGTTGTGATTCGAGTTTTAAAACTATAACTAAAAAGCCCCGCCGGGTAAAAAGCAAATCATTGTTTTTGTTGTTTCTGCATGTGTTCTCGAGTACCGATTCAAGTTTTTGAAAACTAACTAAAAAGTGGAAGATTTGCTATGTTTGTGTTCTTGACAACCAGTAACTGAACTGTGCCCACCCCCGGCCACGGCCAACATGGCTTACCATTAGTTCCCACCAGACGAAATTTAATCGCTTTTAATTTCCTTTGAAAACTTCATGTACTTTTTAATGCATACTTCTTGAAAATTATTAGTCGGGCGGCTAGCCCGACTTTAGTTCTACCTTTTGGTCTTCTGTCACGTCGCGTTTAGTCCTCCCATGATGCTTTACGAACTCGACAACAGGGATCCCATTCATGTCTTACGATAGCCACATCGAACTTCGAGAAGGGAGCGAATGGAAGATATATGTTTACAAGACTTTTATAGAAGATGTCGAAGAAATTACCTGCTATAAAGACGCTCAAATCACATACAAATGCACACACCGTCCGTGATAGACCCACACTAAAAGATGTCTATGAGCGTACATTTCGACCCGGGTTGTTTCAAGGACTGTCTAACATGTTCAACATGTCTACTTGTGTCTGATATGGAAAACAAGCTAAAACGAGTTCTCACTAGTTCACACCAGATCGATGATGATCATAGCAAAAATATTTCAAATGACAATACAAATGACAGTGACAAAAATGAAAGTCACAAAATGCTAAGTGATATTTTTTCGAGAGGGCAATGTTCTGTTACGGGTCATTTTGCGTGTTACTGTTCGAATCGCAGCTCGTCTACGGGCCCAATCAATTCAAGCCAAGATAATAAGTATAAAGTGAGGTCGCACTGAGAATCTCTGCAATATATTTGGTTACCCTATGAAAGAAAATTTTATACTATAAAGCGTCAAATACAGTAGACAATGCGGTATCTTCTGTATCTTTGACCGTGATGCAACTAGCTTTTTAAAATCAGTTAGTTTTATAATCATTGCCGCCAACGCTAGCCGTTTGTGATTGTTTGAAAAATTACTCTTACTCAAAGTGCTAAATATTTTGAACTGTCATAGTGTGTGTTCGACACTGATCCTGGAGAATTATGTTTTGTAGTTCAACCGTTGAAGGTCAACTAGCAATGTTCGTCACACAACGCACAAGAGATAGACAAGAAACATTTCATATATCAGAGAAAGCGGTGTACTTTCGTGAGTTTTAGGGGAACAGTTCTGCTAACGTGGATACACCAGCTGTTTTCTGCTCGCAGCACTTAACTTTCTATGTTAACTTAACTTTCAGCACTTAACTTTCTCACGTCGCAAGTGTTTATCTTCGCGCTGCAAACAACAAACAATTTTACGCTCAAGTAGCCCGACTTCACGCTTCATTAGCGTCTAGTTTCTTATATATTCCAGATCGTTCTAGCTAATATGAACCGCTATTTGTCTCTACATCAAGTAAAGTTTCCTTTACTGCAATGCAGAAAGGATGTTTGAAAATAAACAACAATCGTCGATCTGGGCGCATCTATTTGCTATCCTAGCCAACATTTCATACTAATACTGCTAAAAAGTTATGCGCCCTGTTTGAGTGTAAATTTTTACTTGGGTGGGAAGACTATTTTCACACATGCACAACTGAAATATCACGACTGTGACAACAGGTAAGGGAACTTGATGACATTTTTTCATTAGATGTTTATCTCCAGCCTTTAACATACAACTATTTAGGATAAATAAGACCACCTCCTTACACTTTAGCAGCACCAGCTGACACTGCTCCGGAGTATAGACCCTTGTCACGTTAGTATGACATTATAAGATCTTTGATGTATTGATAAAAGGAATTCACTATCAGATTTATCATATTGATATTAGTAAAATTGCAGAGTTTCGTAAAGATTGCTCTTAAACTGACGAAGTTATGTATTTTTGAAGCTAGGAATTTTTATAAAGAAATGTACGTGTTTAGCATGATAACGAGGCTGGTCGTGCATGTATGCACGTCCACCATACATTTCTTTGTAAAAATGCTAACTTTTGAAAATTCATATCTTCGTCAGTTTAAGAGCAATCTCCCCGAAAATTTGCATTTTTATTACTATCGATAAGACAAATTTGATAGTGAATTCCTTTTCCGATAAATCAAATAATTTATATGTCATGCTTGCGTGACAAGGATCTATTGTAACAAGGTAGTTCCGCGATAAGTTTGTCGTATGTTCCAATGCAAAAAGTCCAGACTACTGCAACACGTGAACAACATTTGAAAAAAAAAAGTAAAATGTCTGGCATTTGTTTAGAAAAGTCGTCCTAAAACAACGGTTCGTCAAGTAAAGACCGACACGGAACGTGATTTTAGCGCTATATACACGCTTTTAGAGGTCACGCCGGGCACAAAGGACCCCAAAATCGGCATGTTAAATGTGCCATTTTTGCCCTAACCTTCGTATCTTCAACAATATTTGATCATTTATTTGCAATGAAATTTTCAGTGATGGCTAACTATAAGTGGCGATTTATTTTGTCATGTTTAAAAGTTACCATGACGTGATTTTGACGTCATAGCGAATTGCTACATTTTTCGAGAATATCCAGATAACTTCAAGAGATTCTCAAAACTACATAGTTTGAAAGAGAATGCCATTCTCTAAAATTTGGTGCAATTTTTATCTCGATCCGACATTTCGTTGTCGAGTTATAAGGGATTTTTGTTTCACGATGACGTCATAAAAGTGACATCACTAATAATCATTAAAAGCCATTAGAAGCCATTGGAAACGGCAAGTGATGATGCAACGAACATGTATTACTATTATGAAGTGTTTCTACGTAACTAAGTTAAAACTTTTGGTCATCGAGCTTTATTAGGGATATTTCAAATTATCGGTGACGTCATTATGACGTTAGAGGATTTTGCTATATATTCTTATTAATGTTTCTAATACTTCTCTTCAAAAAATCACAAATCTAAAAACATACGATTTTGGGGACTTCGAAGCTCTTTTACTATGCGAAGTATAAGAACAACCGAACTTCAAACAAAAAAGTTGAATGAAGAAGAAATTTTCATAAATTTCCTTTACTATTTCCCAAATAATTATAAGACTTATAATAGACAAGGCGCAAAACTGAAAAAGTCGATCGCAAAAAGTGCAGAAGGCATTTGGGGGTAGAGGCTGGTAACATAACTATTCTAAACTAATTTTTCATGCTGATTCCGAATATGACTGTTACCAAGACATTTTCTGCAATCTTATTGTGTAAATGACGTATTTTGTGAATTGCTACAGTCATTTCATACTAACGGCTTTTTCATGTAATTCCAAAAGTTCCCAAACTTAAAAACAATGACCATAGCTGGAAAGAGCACATCAAAATCAGTAAAATTGTGCAGTTTGAAGGATATCAGTTGAAAACACAAGGAGATACGAATTTTCAAAAAACGAAATTTTGTATAAAAACACTTACACTTATGCAAGAGATACAAACAAATTTCGTATTTTGAAAATTCGTATCTCCTTGAGTTTTCAACTGATGTCCTTCAAACTGCACAATTTTACTGATTTTGATGTGCTCTTTCCAGCTATGGTCATTGTTTTTAAGTTTGGGAACTTTTGGAATTACATGAAAAAGCCGTTAGTACGAAATGACTGTAGCAATACACAAAATACGTCATTTACACGATAAGATTGCAGAATACGTCTTGGTAACAGTCATATTCGAATTCAGCATGAAAAATTAGTTTAGAATAGTTATGTTACCAGCCTCTACCCCAAAATGCCTCCAGGTATCTGATTTTTCGAAAATGCGCCTTGTCTATAAGACTATTAGACAATTACTTCTTCTTCATTCAACTTTTTTGTTTTGAAAATTCACTGTTGTCCTTCGGTGAGGAAAATGCTCGATAGAGTACGAATTCAATTGATAAATCATTTAAAATTTAAGGATCTACGTACAAAGAAGACGGTTTTATCGTCATTTACGATTTGGATATTTCTAGTGCCTTATTTGCATCTAATTTGGTAGAAAAGCGATTCATAACATGTGCACATTCATGCATTCGGAGTTGCCGGTCTACTAAAAATAAAGTTGTACGTGACCAATGTTGGATATATTGTTGCTGAATGGTAAGTGAAAATGTTAAACTTTCAATGAGCAAAGAAAGAAAGAAATGTTAACTTACACATTCAGCTTAAGATTTTCTAGAGACAAATATAGATTTTGTGCGATGAAATTGGGGATCGACAGGTTTTGGTCTCTAATGCAACACCATAACTGCGTGTGTAGTTTACCGTATCTGCGTTTGCTCCAAAAATCCTTTGACTTTTTCTTGTTATTTAGCTATATTTCTACTTAGTTTAGACTGATTATGGTCCATGAAAATTGCCTAGCACACGAAAAATATTTTTGTATTTGGCACATGTACGAAAAACTCAACTCATGTGTAATACGGTAAGGTAGCTAGAGGTGATCATGACAAGTGATTTCTTTTTAAACTTACATTTGTTCATTTGATATTCTTATGTTTTTAAATATGTTCTTTTGGGCATACAGCTTGATAAGGAATAGGAATACGAGAAGGCTTGTCATTTTGTTTTTCTTTTCAATCTTACTAAAAACAATTCGTTATCGTGGTTATTAGTGTTCTATTGATTTTGCTAATAAACTTTTTGCTTTTTCCTTTCAGTGTTTCAGTTGGAAAAAAATATGTACAAAGCTGTGAAGCTTTAATCTTAAATTCTGGCCTTTGCTCCAAAACCAAAATCACACAGGTTAATTTTTGTGCATCGTCCAGGCTAGTTTTCTCCAAAAAAAATGTTTGAAATTGCCTGTGCTGTGATTTTAAGTCAAAAATGGGCAACACGAACGTGAATAATTTCACGTTCCATAGTGTTTATCATGCGAAACCCCCATTCAAATGGACAGAATTTTAGCATATAGAGCCAAATATGACTCAGGAACCAAGAACTTTGTACCTTAAAACTACACAATTACAAGCCGAGAAGAAAGCGAAATACATTCAAATTTCGCAAATATACAAAAACAACAGTCGAACGAGACTGGCAGCCATAGTGTTTGCAATTTCGTACCCAGTGCTCGCGTTACTTTTGGCCTGCGGGAACAAATTTCCCTCCTGCTGTCTTTCCTTTAATGTGCAGAATACGATTTTCAGGTGCTTTGTAACCAAGCTTTCGAAAGGTCACGCGGAAATCGTTTATATCCCAGTCACTTCCATACTAACCACAGACTGCGATTTTTGCACTTTTTCCGACTTTGGACTGATTTTGATATCAGTAATATTTTGCAATCTGCAATATCCTTGATGAAACTAATTTAACACAGTGCTCTAGCGGTAGGTGGACTGTTTAATTATCTGCATGGTGGCACTTAAACAGAATTTTCTTACAATGAGATCGTCAAGAAAATGCTCCGTGTCAACACAATTATTTTGTGTTGGATATTCAAATGAATTTCTTCACACAAAGAAAATAAATTAATTAATTAAATAAATAAATAAATAAACGTATGCGCAGACAAATTCTCTATATGCTGTCAATGTCATTTACAGCTGCTTTGTAACCAAGCATTCGACAGATCACGTGAGCATCGCTTATATCCCACCAACGATGACAGACTGCTCCCCAGGCCCCTTTGTACTGGTTTTTCACTATTTCAACATGGCTTACATTAGTTCCCACCAGACGAAATTTAATCGCTTTTTCCTATGAAAGCAAATATTGTCGGAAAATATGTTGATTGAAAAATATTTTTCGTATCAGATATGTAAATACGGGTCAATCTAAACATGGACCCATATAATTTGTATTCACCTCTACACGACCATCGAATCAGTGGAGTTACATCACTGTAGGGGACCTTTTTAGTAACTGTAAACCCATAATTCTTAGCGAGACGAAAGCCTGCATATTCACGTGCAAGCGGGAAAGTACATGTAGTAGTTGTAGTCTCGTGGTTCTGTAATCTTAAACGTTTTGTTCTTATTAAGCCTTATTCGTACGAGAACAAACCATCAGGTATGCAAAGTACTTTATAATTATATTGAGCATTTGTTTGAACTTTAAGTAATAATAATTTTGTATTTTAGAAACCACATATCACCGCATATCACAAATCGTCAATCGCAAACCACAAGTCGCAAATCGTAAATTGCAAACCCGCCTACAATCATATCTGAATATTACGTTATGAATTTCTGTAACTATACGCTAAAGAATAGTTTACGTAATTAAACCGTTCATATTGATCCGTCAATATTGGAAAATATATCTTACAGTAACAGAACCTAGTTTCCTTTCCGTAATACGGTAATATAATTTCATTTAACCCATCAAGAAAGAATAGCTAAATAGCTATTAAGATATGAAAACACTTACAGTTATGCAAGAGATACAAACAAATTTCGATTTTTGAAAATTCGTATCTTCTTGATTTTTCAACTTATATCCTTCAACCTTCACAGTTTTACTGATTTTGATATGCTCTTTACAGCTATGGTAATTGTTTTTAAGCTTGGGAACTTTTTGAATTACATGAAAAAGCCGTTAATATATGAAATGACTGTAGCAATTCACAAATACGTCATTTACACGTATAAGATTGCAGAAAACGTCTTGGTAATAACTGTCATATTCGGATTCAACATATGAAAAATTAGTTTAGAATAGTTATGTATTCGTTGGTTGGTTGGTTGGTTGGTTGGCTGGTTGGTTAGTCGATTGGTTGGGTGGTTGGGTGGTTGGGTGGTTTGATTGGTTTGTTTGTTAGTTGTTTGGTTGCTGTTTTAATTAAGTTTTTGTTGCTGATGTCGTTTGGAAAAAAAAAATCTAATCTTCATATTGTCACATTCTATAATACGACGACATTTTCCATGGAAATTAAAGCGTTCGACATTGTAGACACTTGAAAAGAGGTTTTTGATTCGTCTGCAGTATTAATAACAGTTTGATTTACAGCTAATGGTCATATTTCCAGGGAATTATTGACCACATGTACAGCGGGCTGGATAAGGCCATCCAAACAGCTTGCGGAACGATTATCACCTTGTCAGTGCTTTTCATGTATTTTTGAAAAAGCGTTTGAAAAGGTCAGACTTTTTCGTACAGTAATTTTTGGCTCCGGAAAGAGCTTTATACCAGCAATATCCTAGATTCCTACATCTTAGTTCCAGTCCAATACTGAAAATACGATTAAGGTCTACACCTCGTGAGTCAGTAACACTTTGACCATGTGTGACGTAAAATGTTATAAAGTAAGAGTCCATACAACGAAAAAAATAGTTTACCACTCTGTAATATTGTTAAAAAGAATTGCTAGAGTTTATTATTTTTTTTGATATTTCGTTATAGCAAAATAACAGTGGTAAGAAACCGATAGTAAGTAGTAATGTTGTCAATTCTTACCTTTAAATTTATCAACCTGACAAACCACACCAGCAAGATTTTTAGACGCTGGGTCCAATTACATACAATACCCCGAACATTATGACTTTAACTCGGCCAGAATTGGGTGACGTTCCTCCAGCTAATCGAAATTGAACTGGCTGAGGAACTATATATAAAAATCAAGTAAATATTATTTCAATTATGTATTATATGGGCATTATAATACCCTTGGTACCAGAGATTTGGCTCGCGTTATATACAACTTGAACTAGTGGAACAACTGCGGTTTAAAAAGCTCTCAGTAAAACGAAAGCTACAATATTGAAGCTTGCTTGGTTTTGTTTGTGTTCAGAATCCATTAACAACAGCAAAACGATATTAGTTTAATGTTGTTAACTCTTACCTTTATCTACCTGACAAACCACACCAGCGAGTCGTTTATACGTGCACCAAGAATGTACCTTCCACCATCCCCTGTGAGGACACTCTGCAATCGACTTTTCTTTACCACTGCAATGCACATTTTGCATGAGCATTTTTGTTGTTGTCTTTCCTTCAATGTTACGAATGTAATTTACAGCTGCTTTGTAACTAAGCATTCGACAGATCACGTGAGCATCGTTTATATCCCAGTCACCATAACGATCACAGACTGCTCCCCAGGTCCCTTTGTACTGGATTTCTACACTGTAAATTGTAAAGAGTCGATTCAGCCCTAAAATCCAAATCGGCCCCAAATAGACAAGAGCCGATTCAGTCCCTGACGGTGCTGTATTGATACCAAGTGGCTGAAACAGACCCATAAAAACCTATTTTAGCCCCATGTTTTTCCAAAATGACCCCAGTCAGTTCCATATCAACCCCATTTTGGACCATTTTGATCATAGCAGATTTCATCTCGAATGAAATTGTTATAATACTGATTAATTCAGCCAAATTAAGTTTAATGAACCTCCCAGTAACCACCAAAGTTAAAAGTTAAAAGTCTCTTAACTTTGACCACATGTAAAATCAATAGAACTCAGTACATGTTTCATTTCATTTCATTTCATTTCATTTCATTTCATTTCATTTCATTTCATTTCATTTCATTTCATTTCATTTCATTTCATTTCATTTCATTTCATTTCATTTCATCATGTCAGAATCAAGAGCGTTTGTGACACGTGAGAAGTATTTAGATTCAGTTGTAAATTCATCCATTTTTTTAAATGCGAAACATTTGCAGAACAGAGTTTTTCAAATCAAAGTACTCAAAGGCTCTCAAAAGAAAAATGTATAAAGACACTTTGGTAGGAAGAAGGGGAGAAGCGGCCTCCCTTTCTATGGATACCCCTCCCTTCTCCCATACCACGATTTTGAGTAGACCTGGGTACGAATCAATCCCATAACTCCTTGCTAGCTTCAACATTACCCATGATGCCTTCAACTAAAGCCCGCCATTCAAACGGTAACGGCTGGAAAGTAAGGATTATGTTGGACTATTTTACTGCTTTAGACCTTCACAAATGCTAAATTTATGTCATATCGTTGCTTGGAGTGATTAAGAACATCCACAGGAAAGATTTTTACAGTTTTACTTGCAAACGAAACGGTGAGTGCATATAATTTATCGCATATTTGCTTTTAATAATTTGTAACCGCCAACCACTTGGCTTGAGTCGTATATTTTTATGAAACCGTTGAATCATTAGTACGATAATAATAATAATTTATGGCATATTTGCTTTTAATTATTTGTTACCGCCAACCACTTGGCTTGAATCGTATATTTTTATGAAGCCGTTGAATCATTAGTATGAGACCTTAGACTAATCGAAACTCACGTCCAGTACACATTGCTTGATTACATTTTGGCCTGTAGAGTTGTTTAAATGTTTTGTGAAATTTTGTAGTAAGTCTTAATTCTAATTTGTGATTGAGGAATATGTGTGTTGAGTGTTGGGCCTTGAGCCTTGGTAACTCATGTCTAGTACACATTGCTTGATTACATTTTAGGTTGTAGTGTTGTTTAAATGTTTTGTAAAGTGTAGTAATTCTAATTTGTGATTGAGGAATATGTGTGTTGAGTGTTGGGCCTTGAGCCTTGGTAACTCATGTCTAGTACACATTGCTTGATTACATTTTAGGTTGTAGTGTTGTTTAAATGTTTTGTAAAGTGTAGTAATTCTAATTTGTGATTGAGGAATATGTGTGTTGAGTGTTGGGCCTTGAGCCTTGGTAACTCATGTCTAGTACACATTGCTTGATTACATTTTAGGTTGTAGTGTTGTTTAAATGTTTTCGTGAAGTGTAGTAATTCTAATTTGTGATTGAGGAATATGTGTGTTGAGTGTTGGGCCTTGAGCCTTGGTAACTCATGTCTAGTACACATATTGCTTGATTACATTTTAGGTTGTTGTGTTTAAATATTTCGTGAAGTGTAGTAATTCTAATTTGTGATTGAGGAATATGTGTGTTGAGTGTTGGGCCTTGTGCCTTGGCAACTCATGTCTAGTACACATTGCTTGGTTACAATTTAGGCTGTAGTGTTGTTTAAATGTTTTGTGAAGTGTAGTTCTAATTTGTGATTGAGGTATATGTATGTTGAGTGGAGGCCTTGAGCTTTAATTGGTAACTTGTATGTCGTAGGTTTGTTTAAACTTTCATTTTGTAATTTTACACTATGTGTAACTAAACCACCTGTAACAAAGAAGACTAACTTATGATGAAGATATAGAATGTGAACACTTTTTTAGTCTTTTTGGGATCTGCATAATCATTATTGTGTAGTTCCAGAAAAATATTCCATACCCCCACCATGGAGGGAATTGTAAATTCTGGAGAGGTGGTAGATTCAATTTCCAGCTACTAAAGGTTCAGAGAAGGGTCAGAGAAAAAATAAAATTACAGTTTGTATAGAAGAGAAATTGAAGTTCAAGAGGATAGGGGGTCCATTTACAAATTCCCTCTTTGTTGGGGATATGGATATTTTCTGGAACTACACGCTGTTGCTTTAGCCTGTTTTTCAACTTTATTATCATATTATTCCTTTCAGGTTAATTGGAAAGTTCAAGCAATAATGAATAATTTGTGTGTTACTCTGAGTTGATGCTTTGTTTTGTGTAAATTACCACTGTTATAATCCTAAGATGCCAAACCTTTAATAAGTAATTATTTCTTTATGTGGCTAGGTGTTAAAAAATTACTGTACATTAATTCTATGTTTCAATAATTTTTATGATAGACAGTGCTATTGCCCTATTGTATGCTTCATATATTGGAATCTGAGACTTGTGATACCACTTTAAAGATTTTTGTAGCCTGACTGTAGTATACTTTGTTGTACAGGAATGTTCATGTTATATTGGAGGGGGAAGGGATACATGTACATGTATATTTATTGTTAAAACAGGTCAAACTTCAAAGGAATTGCTCCAGTGTCCAAAATAGCCCAGGCAGAAACTCACAATTCAAATGCACCTCTCCTTTAATAGCTGAAGAGAAAGCAGTCAACAAATGCAAAGTAAGGAAGGCTTTAGTAGTTTTGGAGGACTTGATATTTTTGAATGGATGAAGTGGGACCAGCAGCATAGAAATGAGACTCATCCATTGAAAATTAGTATACATATTAGGTACATGTTTCATGATTCAATTTTTATCTGTGGTTTAATTTGAATTTTTTTCAATTGAATAGAATTGAATTACACCACATATAAATATCAAGATAGAATAAGTGAAAGTTGCTTGGATGTGTGATAAATTGTGCCATATGTAGGGAATATGCATTGGATATAAACTTGCCACTATCAGTACTTATTCTATCTAGTTTATATTCAGTGTGGTTTACTGGTCCTGAACATTGAATTACCAGCTGTCTATAAGAGTACAGTATTTGTACAAGTGTAGTGTTTATCTTTCAGTATTAAAATGAGTTTTTTAATTCCATTGAGTTGTTTCACTTTTTTAAGAAATTGTTGTTAGTAGGAATGCAGTGCCAAATTGTTGTTAGTAGGAATGCAGTGCCATGCCAGCCCTCTTTAGAATTTCAAAACAGTTCTAATATTGGTCATTTTAGCCCATAGGTGAGGTCAAATTAGCTCCTTGTTCAGGGTTGGTCAGCCCATTCAAAATCCAATTTGGCCCTCTCATTTTCTATATCAGCCATTATAAGAGTCACTTCAGCCCAACTACTTGTACTAAAACGGCCCACCAAACAGGTGTCGAATTAGTCCCCTTCAAAGAGGGCTATTTTAGCCCCATAAAATGGCACCATATTTTACCCACCGAAACGGCCCCATTTTTGGGGCTGGATCGGCTCTTTTCAATTTACAGTGTACTTGACCAACATGGCTTACATTAGTTCCCACCAAACGAACTGTAATTGCTTTCTCGTCTTTATTAAACCGCTAAAGAATAAGGCAGTCTCTGTGGAACATATAGAAATCATTTGCTTACATTTTTTCTATCAGTTTTACTGTAACCAAATAATTACAAGACTGTTGTTGTCACTATTTGAATCGAGCTCAAACAATTATTCACTAAAATAATTACTGTATATCAGGTGTATTTGTGACAATATTTAATTTCCGCGAGTCTCATTGGTGGATTACGCCTGGGGTGGAGTGGATGAGTCGGAAATTTGAAACCGAAGCGCATATTTGGAATGCCTTTGAGTAGGGGTAATGTCCGGATCATAGGAAGACTTCAAAATCACGAATTCGCTGTCCATTTTCTCGTAAATCGTTCACCAACGTGACTCAAGACCTCCACCAAATCGTAGGCAGATAACCAGTCTTCCGAGGGTTGTGATTTTTATGGCAAAGCTGAGGCGAAAAGGGCGAAAATTTTGGGTCCGAATGAGAGGTGGTGTAGGATTTTGAGCTCGAAGCTGCCTGCCTTTACTCCTTTCTTCACTAGGCCCGTGACATGAAATGACCTCCCGAAAGTAGAAGGCCTAAAACCGCTATTATTGATGCTTTTAGGGCAAAATACACAACACAAACCCATCTTTAAGTCATGATCTTTATTATTATTGAAAAAATACACAAAAAGTCAAAGGAAA
This sequence comes from Telmatactis stephensoni, assembly GCA_029948255.1. Lineage (NCBI taxonomy): Eukaryota > Metazoa > Cnidaria > Anthozoa > Actiniaria > Isophelliidae > Telmatactis > Telmatactis stephensoni. The sequence continues at coordinate 252,333 of JALIZF010001532.1, forward strand.
GAGAGAATCTAGAGGATAAATTCGATCGTAGTTCAATAAGCAAATTAACGGTCATTCAGATATCACAGGAAGCCCACACTACTCCCTCCACTCATGCAGAGATTGGTAAGCCTGTGCTCGAAGATATTGATCGGCTTACAACGCGGCAGAGGTTTAATTGATTCCAATACAATGACTTTAGACCGTTGCATTAATAAATCAGGATTGTGCTGGGAATGAATAAAATTAAAATCCAACATGTCTTGACAGACTTGAATAGTGGTGGAGAGAAATCGTTAGCCTGATGTAAGCTTCCTGCTGTGTTAGCATCAAGGTCAACCGTCGTTAATCATTACTCGGGCTTCCGTAGGAATGCCCGAGTTATAAATTGAGCTTCGTTATTATTATTTTCCTCGTTCAGACGCAAAACGCAGTCTAGTAGGTAAAGCGCATGCGTACAGATAGTAGAGCGCATGCGTGGAATTAATTACTCGGGCTTAAGCAGAGCACATGGTTGGACATTATGGCGGCTGGATTATCAAAGATGTCGCTGTCAAATTTAAGGGTAAATATGTTGTCTAATACCCTCAAACTACATACAAATGCACACCTTGTTCGCGGTAGACCCACACTAAAAGATGTCGAGCGTTTTCGAAACGAGTCGGTCCGCGAACTTTACGATAGATCAATTTACGAGCAAACATTTTTGAGTTTGTTTAATATATGAACTATACCCAAGTCATCTAAATTGTATTGCTATTTGAAAGCTAAAAACCAAGAAAATAAAGGAAGGTTTGTGCTTAAATTCAGTAGCAGAATTCAACGTAGTCTGAATAAAGTTAAACCATAGAGCAGTAGTCAATGTTTGACACTGTTTTCATCTGTAATGATCACCAACTGGGAGTCAATTCTGCTAATAATAGTGTGTTGAAGTTGTGAGTATTGCAAATCAGTTATATTAAGTTAGTTTGTTTCAAGGCAGGCACAATTACCAACAATTCTGATATGTAAATAAATGATTGGATTGTCACTCGGAAATGTGTTAGTTGGATGTAGACGCTTCTACGAGTGTAAAAATTTCAGCTCTTAAATCCCGTGCCCTCAGCGTGATTTGAGCCTACGACATTCGGATTTCCGGTCCGACGCTCAAGCACTGAGCCTTCAGATAAACTGATAAACAGAGAAACTTTAAAATACATTTATTTGTCTTTTCAAATAATTGTAAAAGTTGTTGTTATAAATAAAGCAAATGAATCAAAATATGATAGTACAATTCTGCAGTACACTGCAGAAGTCAAGTAAGTTAGTTTGAAAAAACTATTTCACGGGTAAACAAAAATCAATTTTTAATCCGATGGGTCTTTCTAGAAAAGAAGGCTAAGCCTGTATGACCCTGTATAAGTGCGCTTTTAGGTCAAAGAGCACAGTAGAATAAACGAATGGAGAATTTAAAATAACAATGTTAACAAAGAGAACTCATGATTTACTACATAGAAAGCCCGAGTTCACGCAGCTATGCGTCTTGTTTGTTTGATAAAATTACTGCCTTTCAGATCAGCCGGAGCTACTCAGCGTTTACCGCCGGAGATATATCGTAGGAAATACAAAATTTATTAAGGAAATACATTCGTTCAAACATATTCTTGACCTCAGAAGTGATCAAACATATAACTGAGCAGTTTACATGAGTTTAAGCCTGAGCGGCAGACTTTGACGGCAATTCTGTGAATTCTTACCCTAATTGGCAGAGGTTTGATTCGTTATTTTCCCCCTCTAACGGAATTCTTTCAGTATTTGAATTTTATTCCGCTTACTTAACATTTCTCTGAGCCTTTTTGTATTCGAAAGTACTGTTCGCTAGAACATATTTGAGTCTCTGAAATGAATCAACTACTGGCATGAGCCACTGGGAGAAAGGATTTTGGTAACACAGTGAGCCCCCTAGAGGACCCGGGGTGCATCTTCATGTCCTCAAGGTCCCACATCGTGTCCGAACCCTTCGATATTTGGCAGGCAACCCCTTCTTCTTTTTTCCCTCCCTCTTTTCGTCCCCAGTCTTTTTTCTTCACACAATTTCGCACAGGAAGCCCAAAAGGTTGCCTGCGGAGGAGGCTATGATAATTGGTGCTTTAGGACTTATTAAAAAAGGAATAGATAAATATATAAACCAAATTCCTGGAAATATAAAAATAGTAGAGCTACAGAAGATTGTACTTATTGGTACAGCACATATACTAAGGAGAACACTATCCATCAAGTAATACCAATCACAACTATGTATGGACTCCTTATGTTCAAGAGATGAACACGGACCTATATTTTGTAAAACTATGAAAAGGAAAAGAATACAGATAATAATAATAATAAACTTTATTTGACACAGCATTTCAAAAGTTAACACTTATTTACATGAAAGCTGTGCATAACATAAATATAAATCAATAATATGTTCCTTATGATAATTATTCACTACTAGCCTGCTCAGTGCACATCAAAAGGTTTCCTTATGTGTCAATGCTGCTTCTTCTCCCTCTTCGTTTCATATATTCACTCACTAATTCATTCATTCAGGCACAAAAAGTTTCTTTTTTATTTCTCACATTTCGACATAAAGAAAAATTTAAATTTTAGAGCTGCATTAGTTCATACTGCGACATGCATCTAAACTAATAGCTCAACCAGATAAAGTAAGTGGAGTGGAAATGATTGAAAGTATCCAAGATAGTTAAAATATGCCAATTGAAGCTCCAAAAAGTGATGAGAAAAATATATATCGGTAGAACGTTATAGCCATGAGACATCCCAATATTAGTCATGACGATAAATGTCGTATCAACTTTCATTTACCCTCATTTGCCTTCATATGCCTTCATTTACCCTCATTTACCTTCGTTTACCCTCATATGCCTTCATGTACCCCATCTGCATTCATCGGCCTTCATCTACCTCCATTTACCCTCATCTGCCTTCATCTGCCCTCATCTGCCTTCATCTGCCCTCATCTGCCTTCATCTGCATTCATTCATGTAATAGTGGATGGGACCAGAACGACGCTGAGGTGGTTTGTCGTATGCTAGGGTACCCTGGAGTACAAGTTGTCAAACACTCAAATTTTAGTCCTGTCAAAGGCATAGTATGGCTTAAATACCTTGATTGTACTGGTACCGAAACGTCCATTGCCAGCTGTAGTCATAATGGATGGGGAAGTGCATACTGTTACCATAGCAGTGACGTTGGTGTCACCTGTAAGATGGGTAAGTTCTAAAGAAACATGATTTATTGATTATTTTCATATCTTCTAGTTGTTTGTTCAACCTACACATGCATCCAACATACTATCGTCAGGATTTAAGTGGATTACGTAGCATGACAATCATTATAACAGCTTGTTGTTTGTCTTGCTTTTGCAGTCACTGCTCCTCAATTTACAGTAAGCAGTACATCAGTTGGACTGGCTTGCACTGCTAATCTTGTCATTAATCATACTTCACTGGATGCCAAAGAAAATAAGTTCATAGTTATTTCTTTCTCTAACTTGGATCTACGAATATCTAAAAACAACATCTTCAAAGATTCAGTGGATTGCGTAACATAACAATTACATGTATAACACTTGTGGCGGGCTTGTCAGTACTTTTGCAGTCGCTGCTTCCGTCCTCTCATATCATGATTGCTTATACTTGCTTATACTAGAACTAAAATTATTTTTAGCTGTAGTCATCAAGAATGCCGGATGACCGAATCCCAAGACGTCTGATGAACTGGATCCCTTTGCACAGGTTGTTTCGTGATGATTTACAACATCTTCTTGGAGAGAGTTACAGTCTAGATGACGGAGCAAGGATTGCTACCAATCGTGCTGGTTGGCACCGTCTCCTACAGTCCATTGTGACGCACGCAAGAGGATCGTGAGCAGGCAGATTCGCCTTGCGAATGAAGACCTGCCCAAGGTACAGAAGTTCGTTTTACCATGATAATTGTGAAATTGACGAGTGAAAGAAAGGTCTGTTTTAGAAAAGGGACATTGGCAATCAGTGAGATGATTTATAAACTTCCACACAGTGTGTATCTAGTGATGTGCGTACGGATATGCATGTTATATACTCGCGTCATTTTCAATATCTGATTATTTGAGCATTTTTAAAGGCTTACTTTGTTGAAGGTCCCAGGTCCCTTTGTACTAGATTTCTATTTGACCAACATTGCTTACTTTAGTTCCCACCAGACGATTTGATTTGTATTCGTACACATATACAGAGGAAATATTTATTATAAGTAATACCATGACCCTGAGGGATATTAGTGATTAAATGTCCCCGAAGCCGAAGGAGGTTTAGTTGAAGTCCCGAGGCCGTAGGCCGAGGGACTTTAACTAAACCTCCCTCGGCTTCGGGGACATTTAATCACTAATATCCCGAAGAAGTCATGGTATTACTTTGTAATACCATGATCATCGAGGAAATAAGCAAAATTAAAAACTAACCACACCCTATTTCCATTGTTTAATGTAGGTTTTGAATTTCGGGTGAAGACCCGGGACAGGTTTTGAATTTTGAATTCAAGACCTGCATCAGGTTTTTTGCCAAGTTACTAGTCATGCCATACACACATTACACACATTTGAGAAGTTTTACCTTCAATGCACTGCATTTGAGATTTTAGACACACACTAGAAGTCAGAAGGTCTTAAAATTTAAGGAATTGACTATTCTGATCTTAAAAAAATCGCAAATGATATCTTACGCATCGACCCTACCGAGCCTCGAACCCTCAACCCGTAGCGTGTGCATGTAATACACCATATTCGTATTCTTTGTATTGGACTGGAACTAGCTTGTAATAGAGGCTTATGCGGGGGAATATTTTCTAATCCAAATACTTTCAGTGATTTTTCCCGCATGAGCCTCTTTTGCATGCTAGTTCCAGTCCAATACTGAGAATACAATTAAGGTCTAAACCTTGTGGGTCAATAACATTTTGACCATGTGTGACGTAAAATGTTATAAAATATGAGTCCATACAACGAAAACCATGGTAACTTTCTTAAATTATACAAACACTTTTTTCATATGTTCAAGTAAAGAAACACTTTGCAATATTGCTAAAAAGAATTGCTAGAGTTTCTTTTTTATATATATTTCATTATAGCAAATGACAGTGGTAATAAAACGATAGTAACTATTATAAAATAACTATGATATACCGCGTGCTCTGATTGGCCAAAGGATGCGTGTCGCGCGTTCTCTATGAGAACACACAGCACGCGCGCGCACATTTTCAAACTTTCTCCAACTAAAAAAGAAAATAAAACTTCAATTGTATTTTATAAAAGATATAGAAAACTACGCCTCGTGCTTCTCCTAACACTTCTCTCGTCTTCTTACAATTCCCGCATGCTTCTATAACTCAACATAGCACGCTGCCTCGTTTTTTATTTCTACAGAAATGTCATTAATTCTTACCTTTATCTACCTGACAAACCACACCAGCAAGGTATTTAATTTATACGAGCACCCTGCATTCCACCATCCATCGTGAGGACACTCTGCAATCGACTTTTCTTTACCACTGCAATGCACATTTTCCATGAGCATTTTTGTTGTTGTCTTTCCTTCAATGTTGTGAATGTAATTTATAGCTGCTTTGTAACTAAGCATTCGACAGATCACGTGAGCATCGTTTATATCCCAGTAATTATGACGATCACAAACTGCTCCCCAGGTCCCTTTGTACTGGATTTCCACTTGACCAACATGGCTTACATTAGTTCCCACCAAACGAACTGTAATTGCTTTCTCCTCTTTATGAAACCGCTAAAGAATAAGGCAGTCTCTGTGGAACATATAGAAATCATTTGCTTACATTTTGTTTTTCTATTGGGTTGACTGTAACCAAATAATTACAAGACTGTTGTTGTCACTCTTTGAATCGAGCTCAAACAGTTATTCAGTAAAATAGCCACAGTATATCAGATGTTTTTATAAATGGTAATAGAACGAAGTGGAGTGCAATTTGGGCTGAAATCATGAGTGTGATTTCAGCCCAAAATTGCACGATACGACGTTCTATTAGCTATTAATCATATCCTTTTTGAAATCTTTTTGGTAAATAAATAAGTTTTAAAGTACAACAAATCGTGTAAGTCATGTAGTCTCGCGCGGTTGTCAACGCACTGGTCATTACAACATTCTTGGTTAAAAAAAAACTGATCAAATTCTTTGAAAAATGAATAAAAGAACATGAAATAACATAAATGGTCTAAAATGCTAAAATCAAAAATGATCTCACCTACTCTACCTGTCTAGTCTCTGCATCCATTCATTTCAGGTGGTCGTCAACGATATTTTTTTTTTTTTTTTCTTTTCCGTGATATGCAAGTTTCCTTGATTTTACTGATGATAAAATCTGTTAAAAACGGAAAAATGACATTTTAAACCGTTATTTAATTTTACTTTTATCTACCTAGTCTGCTAGTCCAGTCCCAGACTCTCTTTCTTGCCGCTCCAGGACTCGCGGAGAAAGAGAGTCCAGTATAACTTGCATGCGCATGTGCAACATGAGCCAATCAATTGATTAATTAGTATTTTGCGTGCTTGCAATATGCAAATGTAAGTGTTTGGTAGCAGTGGTAGTGATGCGTATCGAAAAATTCACAAATACGTCTTTCACAACTGTCCATCCGTAAATGGCCTGTAACTGCTCAAACTTTGGTAAAAGATTATAGTTGGTTTTTCCAAGTGCATAGCTCACTGAATCAACAAATGGCTTTCCGAAATGAGACTGATATCGTGTATACAAAACACTTTCTTCTTCAGCCATCTTGAATCATTAGATGACTTTAGGATTTGTAACCACGCGATCACCACATGAATGTGGTGATCGCGTGGTCACTAAACTGACATGCGCATGCAAGTTATACTGGACTCTCTTTCTCCGCGAGTCCTGGAGCGGCAAGAAAGAGAGTCTGGGACTGGACTACCTAGTCTGCCTGACAAACTACACCAGCAAGCCATTTATACGAGCAACTAGAGTGTACATTCCACCATCCATTGTGAGGACACTCTGCAATCGACTTTTCACTACCACTGCATCCCACACTATCCATGAGAATCTTTGTTGTTGTCTTTCCTTCAATGAGCCGAATTCGATTTACAGCTGCTTTATAACCAAGCATTCGACAGATCACGTGAGCATCGTTTAGATCCCAGTAACCATAACCACTACAGACTGCTCCCCAGGTCCCTTTGTACTGGATTTCCACTTGACCAACATGGCTTACATAACTTCCCACCAGACGAACTTTAGTTGCTTTTTTCGTCTGAAAACAAGAAATATATTCTCCGAAAATAAAAGCTTTTGTCGATTGTTTATTCAATATTACTCTTTGTAACTTCGAAAACTAGAACACTCGTAAAACACAGTTGGGACAAAAGGACGTCGAGCAAAACCAAACGGCAAAGCTGAAAGAAATAAGTAATTTAAATCCCTATTTATACGACAACATTTTTATGGCACGCCACCTCTAATTCTAGACACGAGGGCCAAACATTTTTTTCCACTTTAACTGCTATTACACATTTATTGCCATATCTATAAGCCTGGTTTTCACTTCGACGGAAGCAGAAGCGGAAGCAACATACGCAGATTCAGTAATGTACTGCTCATTAGCAGTGCTTGTCTTTTCTCACACCTCGGTGATAAATGCAGTACTGAGTCTGCGTATGTTGCTTGCGCTTATGCTTGCGTCGCTAGTGAGAACCAGGCTTAATGCAAACAGGCAATATAATACTGTATTGAGGGCCTAATCAATGAATAGCTACAATACCCAGGCTCAATGTAGTCCCGGAGCCTTAGATGTCATCAATGAATTTTCTTAAAAATCCTATCATGTAATTAAGATCAGCGTAAGTGTAGGTATTGGCAATGATTCGGGCTGATTTTCTTTAAAAGCTTTGTAATAAATGTGCTGGCTAAATCAGTTTTTTTCTTTGCACCTCCTCGAACTGTACGAGATGTTTTGATTTAAATTTAAATGTTAAATAAAATGTTAGTTTTCTTCCATTAAAAATAGTTTCCAGACTCTCCACGATAAAACCGGGTACGATGCGCAGTAACAAGGGATGGCAACCTTACACAAAATACTTTGATGTACACGACTGCGACCTATTGACGACTCTTAATATTAACGCTAGCGCTCATATTAATTCTCTTTCACCATACTCCACATTATGCCCTTACTATGCGTACTTCCTTTGCGCATGCGCATTTAGCCTCGTTTCAAAGATGTATTGCTATGCAAATTAACAACACTATAAAACCCGGTGATAAGCCAGACTAGGTCTCTTCTTCTATCGTGCTGGCGCACAGATAAGCCGCGTTTCGTCTTCACGTTTGTTTTGAGTGAATATCTGTTTTGAGTTTTGTTTAAGAGAAATACTAAACACTTTTCTATTTGTGTTTTGGTACATGCTACATAATCCACTAAAATTTTGATGTTATGTTTGAGGTATATGTGTAGTCTGATAAAAGAACTAAATATAACAAAATAATATTAATTAGCCATGCTTTCTTTAGAACCTACCCATCTTGCAAGTAACGCCAACGTCCCTGTCATGCCAACACCATGCACTTCCCCATTCGTTATGACTGCAGCTGGCAATGGACATTTCTGTACCAGTACAAGCAAGGTATCTAAACCATATTATACCTTTGACAGGACTAAAGTTTGTGTGAAGGGCATTTTGTACTCCGTGGTACCCAAGCATACGACAAACCACCTCAGCGTCGTTACTGCCCCATCCATAATGACATACGGTACCCCACACACCATGGTACCTGACTTCAAGTCGACCAGAATTGGGTGACGTTCCTCGAGCTAAACGAACTTGAACTGGTGGAGGAGCTACACAATAAATAGTGCATTGCGTTTGATAAATGACTGCACACATTTTATTGGCTAAACCTCTTTAACTAAATTTATTTAATGCTTGTGTAAGTCACACACTTTCTCTCCGAAACAATTATTTGATAATTTAATGATAAGATTAAGAAAAATGTTTCCACAAACTACAATCCTTGCCAGAATTGTTGGCACAATTTTGTTGGGATGCGCGCGCACAGTGGATGGTAATAAAATTCCCCCCCCCCCCTCCCTCCCCACTGTACAATGTTGCTGTGAAAATCCCGACACCTACCACTTGGCAATCATACCTTTTAGCTACCAGCAACATTGTTCAGGGGGGAGGGGGTCAAATAATACGCCAACAAAGTGTACAATTGCAAAAAAAAAAAAAAAAAAACCGTCAATTTCTTATCGTGCCAACTAATTTTGGCAAGGACTGTGTAAAACACATTTTATGGTCTATATACTATAAATCGCACAAAATTAATGATTCATCTACAATCGCAGATACGAATCCTGGTCAATATTTCACATCATAGAGCCGCTAGAAATATGCAGGCTATTTGAGTAGGTATAGAATACATGAAATATATTTTGTTTGTTATTGTGGTCTTCGGGAGTTCTGAAATGCTGTCTTTTTTGGCGACGTTTCGGCGCACTTAGTGCGTCTTCTTCAGGCTTCGTGTATTACTGATCAAATATTTTCTTTAGAGTTGTCTTCCAGAAGTCAATATTTGCATATATATGTGTTAAGAGGTGTTTTATTGTTGTGAAATGACCTTTCACTCTCGATCGCCTCCATAAATCTTCTTTTGTCCAGGTTTCTCTCCAGGGATATGATTCGGCTTTTGTCCCAGTTTATCTCGTGGGTGCAGTTTTGGTTGTGCCTCGCTAGGCCTCCATCGCCTGTGTTCATTCTTCTTTCGGCTGATTCAACGTTTCCTCGTTGTGTGTCCTCTTGCGTAAGTCGTACTTTGCTTTGGTGTTCTTTCAATCTGGTTTTCCATTTTCTTCCTGTTTCTCCTACGTACTCATATTGTTCACATCCACATGGTATTTTGTATACCACATCTGTTTTGTCGGCACCTAGGAGGCTTCGTGCGTTGGTTTTTAGATCTCTGACTTTTCTACCTGATCGCATGGCAGTTCCGAATTGGTATTTCTTAGCGATGCGTTTGAATGCGTGTGATAGTCCCTCAATGTATGGGATGACAATCGTTCCTCTCATACCACTTTTGTCTCTTTCCTCTTCTTCCGTTCTTTTTGTCTAAGTAAGTTTTACGACTTACGCAAGAGGACACACAACGAGGAAACGTTGAATTTGGTTAACAGTGCCGGCTGCAGAGCCGGTGGTATCGGGTTCGATTCGCAGATGTGACATGTTTCCATTTTTCTTTTTTTTCTTTCTTCTTCTTCTTCTTTTGTTTTATTATCTTTTTTTGTTCTTTGATACTCAAATCAATTATTTTTCGCTAAAAAAATACATTAGCTCATATTATTAATATTTTTTATTTAATTTTCATACACTGTACAAATTCTGATTTTCTGATTGGTCAGTTTGTACGTACCACGTGACGCGTTGTTATGACGTGACAACACGTCACGACGTAATAATACCGACGTAATATAAATCAACAATCAACGGTATTAATGCACAGTTAGAAAGGAAACATGTTTCTGGTGATAAATTTGATGATGTTTCGAAAAAGAGAAGATTAACAAGCATATTTAAAACAAAAAGAAGACTGCTTGGCGTGCCTGTTTTGAAGGTAAACTGTAATTGAAGTTTTTGGAGTAAGCTTACCGAGATCAACATATTTCAACGGCTTGAAAACAGTCAGCTCGCCGGCTTTCCAAATTCATCTTAATATTTACTGTTTTTTAGATTGGTTATCCAAAACCTATCTCATAGAAAGTTGAGAAAGTCTGTCGCTACAAGTTCTCTCAGATGGGGTAAAGAAATTTTATCAAGAATCGAAGAAAACGCCAAATGAATACTTCAGCCTTCGGCTCACCGACAGACGACTACTTCTTGATCCTTCTTGTACTTGAGTTTAGCAGCGTTTCAACCGTAAGTCTATCCAAAACTCCAGCGATAATTTTCTAGACCTTTGACTTACAGAGTTCTAGGACTCAGTGCTGAATCACTTTTAACGATCCAAAAAAGTAGTTCTTGTGGACGATTTCAATTTTACTTAACAATCTAAAGTTCTTGTATCACGGTAATTTTCCAGTATAGCTTTCTTTTGAAAAGTTTATTTTGTATTGTTAAAATTAGTACCAAATGCTATTAAACTAATTTTGAACAACTAACGCCTCGTGCAGTATTTAAAATTTTTCGTTCATTATTAGCAAACTCGTGAAGAAAAATCCCGATAATTCACTCGCTGAGTGCGCTAACCTCTAATTATAAGTGATTATTCAAAAAAAAAAATTAAATGCTTTACAGGTTGACCCAATATTAATGTTTAAATTTGTGAGAGCAATGATCTTTTATTCAAAAAACTATAAATTGCTTCATCTGATATATATTTTATTTAACTAAAATCTATTTTGGGCTTCCTGTGGACATTATTATCGGTCAATCCACGAGTTACTTCGCCATTGGCGGGTTGATTTTTATTTATTTTTTTTAATCTATTAATTATTAAACTGCTATAATTACCGGCTAACGCGGTACCCAGATCGATCCAGGTCGTTTTGATCCACATCTGGCACATTCGACCCACCTTAAATACACATTCGATCCACCTTAAATACACATTCGATCCACACAAACTTCAACTTCAAACTTCAAACTTAACTGCGTTAAGTGTATGTTTTGCGAAATTAAATAATAATAAGTCGGAAGGGAGTCAGTTTACAACGAGTTGAAGTGAAGTGTCGGACGGGGTTCGAACGAAGAACAACATCATGAAAGAAGTTCAAACCTAAGACTTCGAGCAATCAGTTATATTTTTCAGTGAAATCGAATAGGAGAATGAAAATGTCTCATTGTATCATGTTATTTTGAGACATTTAAAGTAAGAATAAAATGTCTCTGGAGGAATACGCGCCCATAGTTACCAAATCTAAACAAAGCGAAGTTCTATGCCATTATTAAAACAACTGAAGACTTTCACGATTAGTGATTCCAAATTACTTTCCAATAATAACCAAATAATACATTCGCGACATTGAAGGAGATACTACAACAAAAATGCTCATGGGCAATGTGGCGGGATGCAATGGTAAAGAAAAGTCGATTGCATAGTGTTCTCACAGGGGGTCGTGGAATGTAGACTCCTATTACACGTATTACAGACTTGCTGGTGTGGTTTGTCAAGTTGATAATTAGATATTTAAAAATATCACCAGTTTATTATAATCTATACAATTAATAGGCAAAATAATGTAAAATTGAAGTAACAGTCAGTACGACGACATATCCAAACACCATAAACCAATAATCTTCCTCAATGTTTGTTTTCAGCGGAAAAAGCGATTAAAGTTCGTCTGATGGGAACTAATGTAAGCCATGTTGGTCAAGTGGAAATCCAGTACAAAGGAACCTGGGGAGCAGTTTGTGTTTATGGCTATAGGTATGACTGGGATATAAAGGATGCTCACGTGATCTGTCGAATGCTTGGTTACAAAGCAGCTGTTAATTTCATTTGGAACATCGAAGGAGAGCCAATAAAAAGTTAATTTTCTCCATTAAAACTAGTTCCAGATTCTCCACTTTAAAACCATACGCAGTTACAAGGGACTGCAACCTTGCACTAAATAACTTGATGTGCACGACTGTGACTTAGTGTGATTGAACTTAAACCGTGAAATTGTACTAGAAAAATAATGCAAAATAGCACTATAAAACAATGGAAAACAAAGGATTTTGTACTATTTACGTTTTATACTTTTTCACGGGTTAAGGACGGTGGCCCATAATGGCGAACCATTTTTTTTCCAGTTATTTTATATTTACTTTGTAGAATGGGTAAAGGTCTTTTAATTCACGAAAAAAAATTGGGGGTATCCATGCATTTTACGGAGATAATCAATAGTAAACATGGCCAATAACCGCTGACCAGCGATTTTTTAAATCTTTAATATAATTTCATTTTCTCCAATGTTATTTCATAAAGAAGTACAGCGAAAGTAATAAAAACATCTTAAGACTGAATCCTTCAAAATGAAAGCAAAAAACGTTATTACTGTAATTACTAGTACGCATTTTTTTCGATTTTTTGGCCTGTTTTTAATTCATTGGACGCCTGACATCCGACACCATTATTGCAAAATTACTATTCGGCCGAATCAATTTTGTTTTATCCATAATTTTTTCTTGTATACATATAGCTTAATTTAAATCTTAGAAGCAAACGAGAAACATAAAATTATAGGTGTATCCATTGCGATTTAAAAAGTTATTTGCTGATAAACGCACGAAACATTATTAGGAATCTTGCCTAATAACCACCAAATTCCCCAGCCCTCCCTAGCGAGTGCTAAGTAAATACAATGCATTATGGACTATTTTCAAGTATGGCCCCCCCCGGCCAACGCTCATTCGTTAGTACCTGTTGGTCAAACGAACCGTTTTCTTTTTTTTTTGTTATGCCCGCTTGTCAGTTATCCAGAATGAATTTAATTTTTAGAATATTGAGAATCCATGTGTTTTTCTTCTCAAAATCAGAATTTTCTTCTCCAAAATTCGTAAAACTAGTTTGTTTTCACGATGGTTTTTGTGCGAAACACGATCTTCGAAAAAACGTTTATTATTCAAATTTGTGTGACGTCTCGCGGGCGCTCGTTGAGTACATAGCGCAGAACAAGTGCGCGCCTGCAATTTAGTGGCCCACCGTCCTTAAGTGCGATCGCTCTATTGACAACTCTTAACATTTAGGTCTTATTAACAGAGCGGGATGTCTGTACGGGAAAATCTTGACTGAGGTCGGAATGTACAGACCGAGCGCAGCCAAGTCTGTACCCGACCAACGTCAAGATTCTCCCGTACAGACCGACCAAACTCGGTTAATAAGAGTGTTATTATATGACCTTTTTTTCGATTAAAAAGACAAAATTTTATTCACCTGTTTTTGTTTACAAATACTTTAATTGAAGCGCACGCTACACTCAAATGGCTTCCCAGTATTTTTACTAAAATACCGGTTAAAACCGGTTTGACAAGAAAGCCTGAAAGAATGTATAAACCTGACATTCGAAAGAACTTACAGATATTAGAAGCCCAAAAATTCCTTAAAATGTGCCTTTTTTGCCATCGATCTTAGAGACGAGACAATCAAAACAAACATAATACTCAAAAATTGTTTACTGTCCGTCTAAAATGATGAAAAAGCAAGTTTATCACTGGTTTTGAGGCACAGACTGTTGGCAAAATACGTTCACATTGAACGTACAACCTTCAAACTTGATATTTGCTCCTGCTAAAATGGCTTGTCTCTTTCTGTACCACTGAAGAAGTAGACAGACTCTGAGTCTCAGCGGTTACTGTGGATGAAGACGTCGAAGGAGCTGAACTATTATTCAGGATGGCTGACATTGCTCTTTGGTTCTTGAGGGACGCTGATTTATAACTGTCAGTGCTTTTGAGATTTTTATGGCTGCTTAACTGTGCCACGTAGTAATTAATTAGTTGGCCACATTTGCATCAAGGAGCCTACCAATGCTTATTTTGCGTACAGAATGGTTTGTGAGTTTTCTCTTGAGACCTAGCTGATCTTGTTTGTTGCTTAGTACTGTTTCTGATGCCTCTTTCATGAATTTGCCTATTTCATTCTTGCGAAGAGGTCTGTTTAAATACCAAACTTCATCCTCTGGTTTCCGCTTGTGGTTAATGGCCAAATAGAAAGAAGCATCGGACTCTGAACATTGATTGTGGTCGATGACTGCGGAAAACCTTGTAAAATTCAACTGGACATCTTGATTTGTCTGTACTGGCGTACGCTTTTGGCTCAAAAGCTCTTTGGTGCCCTCCTTCTTGGCCCGTTCGCGTCTTGCTACCTTTTTCTGTTTTCCACACTAAGCATTCAACACCAGTTTCTGGATCACTTTCAAGACTGACATCTCCAAAGCTCAACTTTCGGCTCTCATCTAGCTCTTAAACCAAAATAAAGGGATAGAAACCACCACAAGGCTTTTTGAAGTGATTTTGGCTCTTTAACACTGAACTGCCCGCTCTCAAACAGTGCATTTTTCTTCAGCTACGGTGAGCTCTCTTGCTGCATTGGGAAGATTCATTTGCCTTTTCTATTCAGTGTCAGGTTTTTCAGTTTTGCAGCAATAACACTTCCGGACTTTGAAAACTCATTGTCATTTAGAGTATTGTATGAAGACCCTTTTTCCTGGAGATATCGATCGTTGGAAACTTCTTTGGAATCCAGTAAGTGTTCCTGGCTCGTACTCGCCGCCATCTTGTTTCCGGATGGAAATGAAAAACTTGCACAGCAGTGTGTTCAGCTCAGCTTCAGGTATGTCTTTCATTTTTCTAGTTTCTTGACAGGATTGACAAAATCGTTGCCAGGTTTTCAGGTCACTCCTTGTCTTGTACTCAGTGTTTCTTGATTTTTGCGCGTCTAAAAACTTGTGTATCATGTCTTCATCTTGATATTTCTTGTTGCTGATTTGCGCTTCAAAAGCTGCCGTTGTTTCACATTTTAATATGCAATCGGACCGGTTATTACCGGAGAATCTAGACCGGTCCGAGATGTGATCTAACCAATCAAATCGCTCGATTTGCTAGTGTCTACGCTCCAAGATACACGGTCATAAACAATAATAAAGTTATAAACAACAGTGGATAAAAGTTTTGTTCAGGTTTGCAAAACGAAATACCACGACTAATTACACAAAGGTGCAGAAAATTCCTTTGCGAATGCTCTGAATGGGAATGCAAATGAGCTCCCGTTTGTATAAACAACAGTGGTAAGGTTTTTTTTTCAGGTTTGCAGAATCAAATAGAGTGCTTACAATATAGAGTGATCGCACTTAACCCGTGAAAAAGTACAAAATCTAAAGAGTACTAAATAGTACAAAGTCCTTTGTTTTCCATTGTTAAATAGTGCTATTTTGCATTATTATATCCACATCCACTGGATATGAGCAATCGCGCGCTCTGATTGGTTCCTCTACTACTAGGCTATCAGCTCATATCCCGTGAGTAGAGAAAATCAAAATGGCGGATCGTTTTGCCGAACTAACTCGGGACGAAATAAAATCTTTACTAGAAAACAAAACTCCAAAACAAAAAACAAAAAAGCAATAAAGTTTGGAATGAAAGTATTTTATGGTAAGAAGTACATTTTTTTTTCCAATGATTATTAATACAGATTTTTACCCAAAATCTGCTGTCTCTTTCGTTTTGCCGGTTTGTTTACAGTCCTCATGCCGGCTAATTATAAACACTTTTTTGTGATCTTTTGCGACCTTTTTTATTGTAGACTTGTTCTAGAGCTCATATAAATTTGACAAATATATCACCTAGATGTCCAAAACTGAGTTAAATAGCTGCTTGCAGTTGAAACTATTTTATGCTTGATTAACTGTTTCGTGCGATTTGTCACGTCCTCGAAAACCGCCCCGTAATCTTGAACAATTATTTTTCCACTAATATTTTTTAAACTTGAAAATAATTAACATTCTGTACATTTCTCACAATCCAGTGGATGTGGATATAATAAAACAATTATTACACTCAATCTCGTCGTCCATGGCTAATAGCTATGAGCTCATGTACGACTCGATTTCGTGTAATAATTGTTAATTATTTAGCTAGTAGAGTGAACTAGCTAAATAACTCAAAATAGCCCTGTTAAACAATGGAAAATAAAGGGCTTTGTATTATTTAGTACTAATTAGATTTTATACTTTTTCACGGGTAAAGTGCGATCACTCTACAATTTCACAGGTTAAGTGCGATCACTCTATCCGTGAAAAAATTAGCGAACTAAATTGTACTAAATAGCGCGAAATCCTTTGTATTCTATTGTTTAATTACCTGTGCAAATTGGTGCAATTCTTACAAAGTTTTTCACGGATATATTGTAAGCACTCTACCATGACTGATATATTACACAAAGGTGCAGCAAATTAATTTGTAAATGCTCTGAATGTAAATGCAAATTAGGCTCCCGTTTCTATAATTTGCACTGCGTTACTCTTAACGGCAGCGTGAGAACTGAAATTTCAGATGTACAACACGAATAAATATGACTCGGTACACTTTGCTCGATAGAAGTGCTTTATAGTCACAAATGGATGAGTTGATAGAAGTGTCTCATTGACTAAAAGCTTAGTCTGTTGGTTGTCTTTTATTGAGAACGCTGTCGGAGTTCCTTTTCATTTATCATCGCAAATATAGCTATTGAATTTATCAAATGAAAGCAACAACGTAAAAAAAAAATGGTAATGTAATAACATTCGTGTTTATGACAAACACTGAATCCAATACATGTAGACTGATCATGAGTTCAACGAGATGATATCTGCTGCTGAATTTCAAGTGTCCTAAAAAAACAGCTGAGCTAGCATAACTATATTACTACTGCTTTTGCATTCATTTCAAGAATGAACGAAAGAAGGAAAGTACACTACGAGGGGAGGGAAGGGGGGGTTGGAAAGAGAAGAAACTAGTAAATTTGAGCCTAAAGGCTTGACTGAAACTCGTAACTATTTTACACATGATCAACTGTACTCTGCTCTGGCCTTGGTATTGATTCCCGCCTTATGGAGTCAATTACGTACGCACACTGAGTAGTGGAACCTTGGCGACAAAACATAAAGAAACATGCAGTAAAGGCTCTTAGTAAAAATCTAGCCAAAAACTCAACAACAAAAAAAGGAATTGATTTCACGAATGCGATTTGAACACCGTTCTGACTTCTTTTTCACATGCTGGTGGTACAATTACTCGACTGCATGTGCGCAATCCAACGAGCATGTCAAATGCTCTTAGGCGTTATGTGAGTCAATAAATTATTCCTGTTTATTATTCCTGTTATTGTAATGCTTCTTGGTTATAAACGAAAAACAGTCGTATGTCTAGAATATAAGCGACCACCACCACGCGTGTCACTATAAAATGTCCAAAAAAGAACAAGAGGAACTCGTCCCAGTTCGATACCTAGGGTGCTAATGTTATGCTGTGATCTGCTTGACGTGCATGTCACTATACCTTGTTGAGCTAGGAATTGAATCCAAGTCCAAGCGCTAAGTGCAAGTGGTGGCAAACATTGACTTGATTCAACTGCTTTGTTTGCTAAATTTATGGAGAAACCGTTATGGAGAAATCATTGATCGGGCCGACAAAATTAGTATCATAGCATATTAGTTTGTTGGTTGCTCGAATATTGTTTTGTGGAATGAAATTCTGCCTTTAAAATCTCATTTTAACCGGAACTGACGTCACCGGGATTTGGTAGAATTAAAAAAATTAAAAGAGCCTTACCTGTAAGGTGAAGTTTGATTGCGATTCTACCAAATCCAAGGTGACGCGATGACGGGTATCATGCCCTCCCGCTCGAGTTTTATATATTTTCTCATTCCCGTGTATCTTTCCTTCTTCATTCCTTATCAGTATAATCGTGTCCACAAACTTTAAAAATCTGATTATCCACGGCGACACGTGTGCATCTCATGTTAACCCTCACCGCGTCTCCTTGGATTTGATGGAATCGCAATCAAACTTCCCTTACAGGTAAGGCTCGTATAATTTTTCAATTATCCACGACAAATTTTATTGTTGTCTCTCCTTCAATGTTGTAAATTCGATTTTTAGCTGCCTTGTAACCAAGCATTCGACAGATCACATGAGCAGCGTTTATACCCCAGCCAGAATAATCACAGACTGCTCCCCAGGTCCCTTGGTACTGGATTTCCACTTGACCAACATGGCTTATATTAGTTCCCACCAGACGAACATTTAATCGCTTTTTCCGCTGAAAACAAAATTGAAATTTAATTCTTAGTTTTTATTGCAGGTAAAATTTCGCTCTCACTGTTACCGTAGTTTTATTTTGATTGTTTGTCTGTAAGTTGAGGAGCAAAAGACAAGCACAAAGCTGTTATAATTATTGACGTTACGTAATCCACTAAAATCCTGACGATGCTATGTTTGAGGTATTTGTAGGATGACAGCAAAACTAAAAGATATAAAGATAGTTAACAAATTGTGCTTTCTCTAAAACCTACTTACCTTGCACGTGACACCAACGTCACGGCTATGGTAACACCAAGCACTTCCCCATCCATTATGACTACAGTTGGCAATGGACATTTCTGTACCAGTACAACCAAGGTTAACAAGCCATATTATGCCTTTGACAGGACTAAAGTTTGAGTGTTTGACAACTTGTACTCCAGGGTAGCCAAGCATGCGACAAACCACCTCAGCGTCGTTCTTTTCCCATTTATAATTACATACAGTAACCCACACACCATGGTACCTGACTTCAACTCGACCAAGAACTGGTGGAGGAGCTGTGCATAAAAAATTAGTTAATATTATCTCAATTATGGATATGTAAGTATTATACTTCCCTGGGTGCCAGAGATTTATTTTGTTTTCGTTAGTTAATATTATTTCAATTATGGATATGTAAGTATTATACTTCCCTGGGTGCCAGAGATTTTGTTTGCGTTACGTACGTTTCTTTGATATATAGTTATCTGGGAAGAACCCATCGCCAAACCACTGGACCGCTGCGCCAGTTGACTGACCCAGTAGCTGCTCCAATAGAAAAGTTACTTATGGTCCAGGTTTTGGACTACGACCGTTGATTCGTTGTTGTTTTAAAGCGTATTTTTACATTACCTACTATTGGTCGATGTTGTAATCCGATGATAGATTTGTTCAAGGGATGGAAATGCGATTACACCTCTTTTGATTGTTGAATGTTGCATCAAACTAATACAAACGCATTTTCATTGAAAACAAGAAAGATCTCACCCTATATATTCTCTCAAAGAACCTCGGAATATTACTGATATAACCAAATGTTGTTTATGCTTGCCTGGATAAGCCAATAACAATAAGTGATTCGGCACCCGGCAGACTAGAGCACGAGGTGGAATTACAGTCCAACTTCAAATCTATTGGTTTAGGCTGCGTCAATTAAATGGGTCTAAAGTCCAACGAAAACAGCAACGTCCTTTGCAGTGGTCAAGAGGTTTGGCGAGCCATTCTTCCCTCAATTATTAACGAAACGTAACGCGAGCCAAAACTCTAGCACCCAGAAAAATATTAAAAATGTATTACACAAGAAAGTAAAATTATGACTACAGTTTATCAAGTAAAAATATTTTAAAATCTTTCAGTAGAAAAGAAGCAACTACCTGCAAGTTTTCTTGGTTTTGTTAATGATTAGAGAATTTCATTGACAGTAAAATTGTATTTTTTAGCGTCATTAACTCTTACCTTTATCTACCTGACAAACCACACCAGCAAGAGATTTATACGAGCAACCAGCATTCCACCATCCCCTGTGAGGACACTCTGCAATCGAGTTTTCTTTACCACTGCAATGCACATTTTCCATGAGCATTTTTGTTGTTGTCTTTCCTTCAATGTTGCGAAGGTAAGTTACAGCTGCTTTGTAACTAAGCATTCGACAGATCACGTGAGCTCCTTTAGATCCCAGACCCAGCCATAACGACAGACTGCTCCCCAGGTCCCTTTGTACTGAATTTCCACTTGATACCATTACCAGATGTTATAATGTTTTTGGTTTGTCCAATAACACAAACTCAAGACAGGATGGCGGTGGAATCAATACTTAATGAAGACGATTCAAGCTTTGACCTAGCTATAAACAATGTAAGATACATAGATTTGTTTTACTCGATATTTCATCAATTTATCTCATAATTATAGCATGGAAATAAGGTAAAACAAGGCATTCAATCTAAGCCACGTGAACATGAATTAGCAAGCCAGGTTTTTTTTAAGTGCAAAATACGGAGGAATATACAATGGAAATTAAGCAAATGATTTTGTATTATTTAAGTCTAACTTGATATTTATGCAATGTTTATTTACTGACTAATTTAAACCAATTTTATGCTCTTAACACCAGCCATGAATCAAGGATGTACATATTTATATTGTGATCATGTTAGATACGCCAGTCAGCTCTCAGCTCTCTATTCTCTCAATTTCTCTTCTACACTAGCTCTGGGAGAGGGGAACATTGGGATTCACAGTTATAACGTGGTTTTATGGGTTTTGCCCGTTTTACAGACGGTTTAGCGGTTTTCTAGAGGCCTGCGGTTCACAGATTTTGAAGTTTTTGCGGACTGCGATTTTCGGTGAAATCCAATTGTCTTTGCGATTTTTCAGTTTCCAGTTTTTGTATCACTTATGATAGAAAAGTGCGATTTTTTCAGATGCGGTTTCGGTTTTTCGGGAATTTTAGCCGCGATTTTTGACGATTTTTTGTGTGGTTTTGATAACCCCCTAATGTACCCCTCCTGGGAGTTCCTGTTGTGCATTTTTGCGATCAGAACCACTGACAAGTCAAAGCAGGCTTGTAAAAGCTTCCACTCCCCGATTTTCTGCACAGCTGTTTATGATATTTTTTTTACCTTTTTAAAAAAAAGTAGCCCGACTAAACGCCTATTAGGCGTCTAGTTAATAATCACAGGAGCAATGTCGAACGCGCCTTTGTTTTAACACGGAAAACAAAAATGCGCATTTTACGCGTGCAAAATCAACACGCAAAAACATGCTTTCTCTCTCTCGATTTTAATAGAAAAAAATCTCGTAAAACCAAAAGTCGCCTTTCACAGCAAAATTTGGACCTAAAGTTTGTGATTTTCATCGTGTTTTCCATCTCACCTCTTCGACGAGCCGAGGAACAGCCGTTTTATTAGGCTAACTGACGGAAACAGGCTGTTTTTCCTCTGCTTGATAAAACAGCATTGTGGGTAATGCTGCAAATTCTCGACAGCGGTTACCCCAAATTTCCTGTTTTAGATATTTTTGAGAAGTGCTGAGACATCCTCACCTACAGGCAAAATATTGCACAGATTGTATTTTTTCAGAAGCCAAAACTCGTCCATATTGCCTTGATAGGTCGTGAAATCCAATACAGGACGACCAGAGAAGCTTCATCACTCAAGCAATTACACATTATAACCTTGCCGCCATTTGTGACTCTATCGTCGGAAATTTGCTTCCCACCTTTGAATTCTTCCAGACGATCCTCTCTACTGCCTTTTCCAAATGGCTCGAAAAAAAAATTTATAAACCGATTTCAGGTCACGCTTGAGTGTTTTGAAACAGCACCAGTTTCCTTGACAACGCTTTATTTTGAGTCGGAATAATTTTTAGATCGTTTTCCTTTGAAAAATAGCCAAAAAGTACCCACCCCCTGCGTCCTTTAAGGGTTAAAAGCAGTCAGTAGAAATTATATCACTATACCATAGTGATTGACATAGTAAGTGAGCTATTTTGGTTTTGCTTATGATTAGAAAATGTTTTTGACAGTAAAACTTTTAACGTCATTTATTTTTACCTTTATCTTTATATGCGCGAGCAATAATGGTGTACATTCCACCATCCGTTGTGAGAACACACTGCAATCGACTTTTCTTTACCACTGCATCACTGCAAAAAAAAAAACTTAAATTCCATTGCAATCAAGGTACTTTTAATTTTCTACAATGATACGACATAAAAGCATATTTGACAACTACGTACAGCTTTCAGAAAATGTATACTAGCCTTATAAAAAATTGTAAAGCCTACGTGCTTTTAAAGTCTAAAGACATAGGGGTCCGAAACGTATCCTGATACCTCAAACGTACCCTTATTGTACGTGACACCAACGTCTCTGCTATGCCAACAGCCATATCCCCATCCCCAATGACTACAGCTGGCAATGGACATTTCTGCGCCAGTACAAGCAAGTTCTCTCAGCCATACTATGCCTTTGACAGGACTAAAGTTTGTGTGTTTGAAAATTTGTACTCCAGGGTACCCAAGCATACGACAAACCACCTCAGCGTCGTTCGCGTCCCATCCATAGTAACACACAGTACCCCACACACCATGGTACCTAACTTCAAGACGACCAGAATTGGGTGACTTTCCTCCAGCTAAACGAACTTGAACTGGTAGAACAGCTGTATAATGGAAAAATGGTCAATGTCATTTTAACCATGGATATTCAAATACTATGCCTGGTTTTAGAACACTTATTAGAGCTGTTTCTCCTGGTAAAAATCTTCTAAAAGTTTTCAATCACACGAAGGCTACAGTATTCAAGCTTGCTTAGTTTTATTTACGATTAGATTGTATAATCAAACATAAAGCTATAATTGATTAATGTTCATTCTTACCTTTATCTACCTGACAAACCACACCAGCAAGCTTTTTATACGTGCAATCAGAGTGTACACTCCACCATCCGTTGTGAGAACACTCTGCAATCGACTTTTCGTTACCACTGCATCCCACATTCCACAAGAGCATTTTTGTTGTTGTCTTTCCTTCAATGCGGATAATTCGATTTACAGCTGTTTTGTAACCAAGCATTCGACAGATCACGTTAGCATCGTTTAGATCCCAGGGATACCCGGTATTGTAATTAGTACAGACTGCTCCCCAGGTCCCTTGGTACTGAATTTCCACTTGACCAACATGGCTTACATTAGTTCCCACTGATTCCTGTACCAGCAAATGCAAGTATAAGCAATTCCAAGCAACCATGACACAACGTGACAGGACGAAAGGTCAGTTTGACTGAGAAAGTAAAAGAAGCGCGAAACAAGCTGTTATTCGTGTAATTTTATCATGATACGTGATCCACTGAAACTTTGAAGATGTAATTTTTACGATATTCTCAGATCAAAGTTAGAGATGATGAGCAATGCAGTGCCGCAGAGTGTTCTCACAACGTATGGTGAAAGGTTGCGTCGTATTTTGCGTATAAATGGCTTGCTGGTGTGGTTTGTCATGCAGGTAGATATAGGTAAGAATTTACAAAAGGAAGGAACTGTCTTTTTTCTGTCACTACCATTTACTATACCGAAAATGGTAACATATGAACAAGCGAAATGTTTGTACCATGTGATAGGGCTGTTTATAACCTTTACAACAACAAAAAATTGTGAAAAGTAAGCAGTCTATCATCTTTTTATGCATCAGTGCTACACCATTAGGACGATCTGTAATCTTTGATGATTTCAAGCAACATACATCGAATCGAAAATGGCGATCAATTAGAATAACTATAGTTCTGGACTCACTAGCTTCTCATCCACGTGAAAACGCTTAAGTGTTTCCAGGTGAACACAAGCCTAGTCAGTCCAGGAGTTCAAATTGGACGCCGTATTTCCACTCTTAAATGGTAGTTATTATTTTATAATCCCAAAATGTCAATTTTAAATAAAAAAGAAAGAAAGAAAGAAAAAAGAAAAAAAGAAAAAGAAAGCAAAAAAAAGAAAAACAAACAACAAACAAACAAACAAACAAACAAAAAAAAAGAGAAAAAGAAAAAGAAAAATGAAAAAGAAAAAAAAAAAGAAAAAAAAAGAAAAGAAAAAAAAACCCGTTTAATTTTGTCTGGTGTGGAAATCCAGTACAAAGGGACCTGGGGAGCAGTCTGTGATTGTAATTCCTACTAAAATAATCTACACGATGCTCACGTCATCTGTCGAATGCTTGGTTACAAAGCAGCCGTGAATCAAATTATTCTAATTGAAGGAGAGACGACAACAACAATGCTGATGTGGGATACAGTGGAAAAGAAAAGTCGATTGCAGAGTGTTCTCACAACAGATGGTGGAATATAAAACAAAACAGAAGACAATCTTTATTAGTTTAAAAATCAAAAACCAAACAAAATATACAAACAACAAAAATACAAAAAACAAACAAAAACCTAAAACTAAAGTAACAATCAGTACGACGCGGACATTTCCAAAGAACATAAGCTAAGAAATTTCTTCAATGTTTGATTTTCAGCGGAAAAAGCGATTAAAGTTCGTCTGGCATTGTCAGCTTTAGTCATCATGGTTGGAAGTCACTGTTCCAGAGTGGTGATATTGTCGAGTGAAAGAAGGAATTTTGACAGCCAGTAAGATGATTTATAAACTCACAAGAAGCGTTTATCTAGTGATGTGTGCACGTATATGCTGCTGCATGCAAGTGTCAGTACCTCTACGCAGAATTTTAACATCTGTTGTCAGTTTTCGATTAACGCACATTGATGTTCAACTTTTTCAAGTTATCTTTGCATAGCCGTAAAAAAACCATTGCTACCACCATTTCCCATTCGTTTAATTCAAAACACCTTAAAAAACAACTATGTCAGCTTTTTGAAAAGGTTGAGATAAAAGTAATTACACGATCGCATAATGATCTCATCTTTGATAAACGCCAGAAGAATTTTTATACGTGCAATACCAAGGCGCTACATTCCATCATCACTGTCTTCTGTTTTGTTTTATATTTACCATCCTAGCTAGCTGTAAGTTTCAAAGTATAAAAGCATATTTAAAATGCTTAATACTAATAATTATTACTTTCAAACAGGTGTTTCGTTTCATCTACGCTTGATAAATTTCATGTGTTCCTTTTGTCTAGTCGCTCACTTGCATGGGGATTTAGACCGAAGATCATAAAGCTAGTGTTAGGCTTTGGAAGACCGAGACATTGCTAGCGCTGTCACAACATGTGCTATCCAAATACAGATCATCAGATCTTTTGGGTGGGATGGAACAAAGAAAGTTGAAAGTGAGAACTAACTTCACCGTGAATAGAATTGAAAAGCAATTGTTTAAGATTTCCTTCTTGGAATTCAGTAACAATGGTCAGATAGTTAATACTGTTAATGTCATTTGGGATTGTTTTAGTGTGAAAACCTCCTCAATCACATAATAAGCCAGTTAATCACCTCGAACCCTCGGCTTTATCCATATACAGCCCTCGGGCCTACGGCCCTCGAGATGTATATGACTAAAAGCCTCGGTTCTCGGTAATTAACTCTTACATAGATTCTATTAATCATAAACAAAACTAAGCAAGCTTGAATACTATAGCCTCCGTGTGATTGACAACTTTTAGAAGATTTTTACCAGGAGAAGCAGTTCTAATAAATAGTTTTTAAACCCGGTATAGTATTTGTATATCCATGATTAAAATGACATTGACCATTTTTAACTCGTGGATTTTAAATCCACGAGTTATTGTGAGGGGTCGAATATGCAAATGAGTCAGGTTACTACTTCGTGTATGACAACAATTATTCAATCTATCTATTGTCTAACTAGAATGGTGCCATACATAAAGTAGTAAGCTATTGTGTCACTCACTCACTCACTCACTTTCCTGTAAACTTCCTGTCTGTCAAACTTTACTTCCGGTCTATTCTTGATAATACGATACGGTGCTAACTTGCGTTAGAGTCGTTTTCGTATGAGTGGGAAACTTACCGTACCGTATCGTAACTGTACCAGTATCATAGTTTCTATAAAAACATTCGAAATTCCTGCTGTAACCGTATCGTATCATAGGCCGTACGGTGTTCCCCCTCATACTCTATAATAATTTTCGGCGACCAGTATAGCACTCGGGAAGCTTTGAACGTAATATAACTGTTTTAGATTTGTATACAAGCAACAATTTTAGGCACACGATCTATAAAGCTGGGTAATACAAGTTTTTAACATTACCTCGTGCTCTACATGTAAGTTACATGTACACGGGTCTGCACTCCGCGAAGATCGATTGTACGTGTCGGATGTTAGGCGAAATTGCCAATAGATTTGAATAAATAATTTCTTATTCATTGCCACATTCTGTACTGAACTACTCTCAGTTCCCTCTGCAGCTTGGAATAATTTTCATCGCATCTCCAAGTCGATCGAGCTGTTAAGTTTGGTGGCTATCATGAGTACTTTTATGGAGTAATTTATTTTATTCATAGCGACATTGGTTCATAGAGAAACTTCTTTCATAATTTGTACATGTTCAATACCTTTGCTAAGCGTACAGCCATAAATTAACAATATGTATAAAAATATAACCTTTTCAAACTTTAAATTGCTCAGTGGCTCAAGTGGTTCGGTGCTGGGTGCGAGCCCAGAGGTATCCTGTTCGAATCACGGGCAGACCGGTTTCTTTTTTTTTTTTCTTCTTCTTCTTTTTTTTTACTTTTTCTTTTGCTTCATTATCTATTTTTGTTCTTTCATACTCAATTCAATTATTTTTCGCTAAAGAAATTACATTAGCTGATATTATTAATAATTATCCAAATGACTCTTTCAAAATTATTTACAGATGGGCCCAATCTTAATTTTTAGATTTGTGAGAGCAATGATTTATCATTTAGAAAAAAAAATATTGTTTTAATTGATTTATATTTTTGCCTTCAAATAAAAAACTCTGTTATTTGACTAAAATTTATTTTTAGGCTTCCTGTGGTCGTTGTTATCGGTCAATCCCAGGGAGTCAATCCACGAGTTACTTCGCCATTGGCGGGTTGATTTCATTATACAGCTGTTCCATCAGTTCAAGTTCGTTTAGCTGGAGGAACGTCACCCAATTCTGGTCGACTTGAAGTCAGGTACCATGGTGCGTGGGGTACTGTATGTCATAGTGGATGGGACGAGAACGACGCTGAGGTGGTTTGTCGTATGCTTGGCTACCCTGGAGTACAAGTTGTCAAACACACAAACTTTAGTCCTGTCAAAGGCATAGTATGGCTTGTTAACCTTCGTTGTACTGGTACAGAAATGTCCATTGCCAACTGTAGTCATAATGGATGGGGAAGTGCTTGGTGTTGCCATAGCCGTGATCGTGACGTTAGTGTCACGTGCAAAATAGGTAGGTTTTAGGGAAAACACAATTTGTTAAATATCTTTATATCTTTTTGGTCTGTCGAATGCTTGGTTACAAATCAGCTGAAAATAGAATTTGGCACATAGAAGGAAAGAAAACAACAAAAATCTTACTGTATAGTGTTGGATGCAGTGGTAAAGAAAACTCTATTGCAGAGTTTTCTCACAACGGATGGTGGAATGTAAGGTCTAGTTACACATGCACGTATAAATATCTTGCTGGTGTGGTTTGTCAGGTAGATAAAGAAAATATATAATTCAAGTATGTTGTAGTACGTGGGCTTCATATCAAAAAGGGGTCTCGTTTCATCTACGTCTGATTAATTTAATAATCGAAGCTTTCGAGCCTTCGGCTCATCATCAGCAATTGAAAGAATTACAATTTCCGTTACAAGAATTTGTACACGTTACATATGTAAGATCGCGCATAGATGGAGCTCGAGCCGCAAATGAAACAAACAAACAAACAAACAAACAAACAAACAAGCAAACAAACAGACAGACAGACAGACACAAACAGACAGACAGACAGACAAACAAACAAAAACAAACAAACAAACAAAAAACACGCAACAGCGCGTGCGCTCTACATAAAAACATGTTTCTGATATTTCCTCAATTAGTGGAAGGTAATTAGCAGGAAGATTCCTGCCAGTCTCTGTTGCATAGAGAGTTCTTCATCATAGTTTTTGCAATACATCATGTCTCCTTTCATCTCCTTCGTATGGAGGGTAGCGAACACTATTTTCACGTAAAATACGAATGTAAAGTCTGTAACTATAGAGAATTTTCTTTGTTTGATGTAATCAGGCACAGCCTTAATTGATTCTTGTGAGACTTTTGAAAGACTTTGCTTCTCGCCATCATTGACATTGTAATACTAAAAATGCCAAACGTCTTGTTTTTGACCTCGTAAAATTTAAGATTATCTTGAAGTTTGGTTTATTGGTGATTTGGTTGAGGCAATTTCTCAACAGAACTTACATGTTTGATCGAAATTTTGTTTTCCAGCCGTGTTTACAATGTACATTTACTAGTTAAAGATGCGAAGGCAGGATGACCATAATTTATATTTCTCAATGGCTCTGTTACATTTTATATAGTACTTCAGTTTTTCATTTTGCTTATGTGGAAATTTAAATAAACTTACCAAGGGCCGGCACTAGGACAAAGTCGGTGTGTGTGTATGCACTAGTCCAAGTAAACCCCTACCCCCATCCCCAACCAGGGACAGGCCTTGAAATGTGTCTATATCTATATTTAGATTTTAACCACATGGCCTCATAGAGGTCTATTTTTTTCAGTCTCAACACAAAGAAAACCAAGCAATTTTCCATCCTGTTACATTCTTGCCTTTGCATGCGCTACAGATATATATATATATATATATTTCATATGCGACGCGGCTGGCTTTACTTTCTTTTCATTGAAAACTTTATTGAAGATTTTTTTTCACTCGTCGACAAATAATAATGGTCTCTTGTCAAATTTTCAGCGGAAAAAGCGATTAAAGCTCGTCTGGTGGGAACTAATGTAAGTCATGTTGGTCAAGTGGAAATTCAGTACCAAGGGACCTGGGGATCAGTTTGTGTTTATGACTTTGTCAATTACAGGTTTACCTGGGATCTAAAAGATGCTAACGTGATCTGTCGAATGCTTGGTTACAAATCAGCTGTAAATCGTATTTGGAACATTGAAGGAAAGACAACAACAAAAATGCTCATGTACAACGTGGGATGCAATGGCAACGAAAATTCGATTGCAGAGTGTCGTCACAACGGATGGTGGAGTGTACACTCTAGTTGCACGTATAAAAATCTTGCTGGTGTGGTTTGTCAGGTAGATAAAGGTAAGAATTAACATTAATCCAGTAGTATAGTACTTCAGTTTTTCATTTTGCTTATGTCGAAATTTAAATAAACTTACCAAGGGCACTAGGACAAAGTCGGTGTGTGTGTGCATGCACTAGTCCAAGTAAACCCCTACCCCCACCCCCAACCAGGGACAGGCCTTGAAATGTGTCTATATCTATATTTGGATTTGAGGCCAGTAACCACATGGCCTCATAGAGGTCTACTTTTTTCAGTCTCAACACAAAGAAAACCAAGCAATTCTCCATCTTGTCACATTCTTGCCTTTGCATGCGCTACAGATATATATGTATATTTTTTTTTTCATATAAATTACACTGGTCCCAGGAGTAGAAAATAATAAAAACGTTACTTATTGTTAAAAATTAATCTATTTAACTAATTTATTTATAAATGTACTTTTAAAAAATTCAGTGTTTATCTTAGGTCTAATTAAATATTGTTTTCTTAAGTTATATCTGGACGATTGTTCTTTAGGAGCTATATCTTGGATGGTTACTTATATTTTTCATTTTCTTATAAAGTCTAGTGCCATATCCCCTTAAAAGATCTACAATATAAACATGTTTGGTTGTGTACTCTCTCTTAAAACATCTGTCTAAAAAATTCTGTACTGTTGTAAGTTCTGGACGGGAGGCCCCATACACCGTTAACGCATAACTAAGTTTAGGCATTGCAATAGATAAAAATAGATGGTTAACTTCATATTGTGAATACCCTTCTTTTCTAAGGCTTCTAATTACAAATAAAGATTTATTTATTGCACTAATTGTCTCCTTGATATGTAAATCAAATCTATTGTCTGATTGAAAAGTTACCCCTAAGATTTTTAAATGATTACACTGGGGTATATTAAAGATAGGAGAGCCATAAAAGTTATTCCCTTTCTTTGTAAAAATTATTTCTTTGCATTTAGCAGCATTACATGACATACTATTTATCTTGGACCAATCTAAGAAGGCTTTGACGTAAGATTCAAAATGATCAACTAAGTTTCCATTTATATTGAATACAGGAGATATGATGGTGCTATCATCAGCATACTTAATTAATACTGATTTGTGGCCAGAAGTATCTTTGATTTCTAGATCATTAAGAAATATACTAAATAAATACGGCCCACTTACACTACCCTGTATACTCAAGCCACTTAAGGCCTGGGTCAGGCAAGATTTTAAATCTAAACTTTAATTTAACTTTTCTTTACCTTTTCTTGATGAAATACTATAAAACTTGGTGTGTTGAAATAAATTGATGTGAAAAAGAACTTAAGCTTGACAATCCTTATTAAGATTGGTCACGTGACCAATTATGGAATCTTAAGCCCTGAATCACTCTTTCAGGGCTCCGGTTGCGAGTTTTATCGGTAGATAAGAGAAAACACTGTTTATCAGTTCTAATTGGTGTCCTTTTTACATATCTAGCTGGATAGTTTGACATTTCCGATTTCTTGAGGTCACGTGATCAAACTCAAAAAATACTTTTTAGCCTATATCTTATGTTAGTTGCAACAATGTTCAATTCTCCAATTAGAGTGGGAATGGACCAATAGTGGACTTCAAGGTTTTGCACTCAGAATTTTCCGATATCAAACACTGGGAGCCGGAAAGCATTTTTACTACTTTTTTTCAATTATGACGTCACAAGTCACGTGATCACCAAACTATTCAGCTAAAAAAATTAAGAACCACAAATGGCATACCCTTACGAGGCTCTATACAAACTTAAGCAATTTCTGCCAAGTTATGAATAAAAACGTTTAATTCTTAAAACTCTTATGACCCAGGCCTTAAGTAGCTTGAGTAGTACCTCTATTGATTATTTTCCATTCAGATATGTTGTTATTGCATATTTCTCGTTGTCTAAGATTATTCAAGAAACTTAAAAACTAATAATTTAAATATGGATTTAAAGATAACTGCTTAAGTTTCTCAGATAAATTAATGTTTCTGACTCTGTCAAAAGCTTTGGACATAGTTAATAGAGGGGAATGGTTAGGAAGCCTTTTGTTACATTTCTTTGTTCTAGTCTGGATGTTGAACTGGTCTTGACCGTGCACAAAGTTTGTTTAAATTCATTAGAAAATGGCTATATGAATGAACCGAAATGTTGTCTATTGGATTATTTATTGAAATATTCTAATATAATTAATTTTGAACTAGAATACATCGAACAAGCGGCGGAAAAGAAACATTTGGGTTCAGTTGCTCAACCATGGCAATTAAGGCGAAACAATGAAAAAATAAAAGATTTGTGCACGGTCACGGTTGAAAAAAATGAACAATGACATATAACAAAAGGCTTCCTAACCAGTCCCCTCTATTAACTATCATGAGTACTTTTATGGAGTTATTCAGTATATTATCCATAGCGACATTTGGCTTATAGAGAAATTTCTTTCATAATTTTTTCATGTTCAATAGCTTTGCTAGGGGTACAGCCACAAATTAACAATATGTTTAAAAATATAAGATGTCGATGGGCTTCCTATGGTCATTGTTATCGGTCAATCCCAGGGTCAATCCACGATCTACTTCGCCATTGGCAGGTTGATTTTTTTGATTTTTTTTTGGAATTAGTAAAGCTTAGTTAATAACTGTACGAAATTTGATTAAAAATCTATCTTAGGTTCTATTTCTACGGAATATCTTAATATAGAAGAACTAGTTAACAACCATTCGTTCTGATTATGACCACCAGGAAGACGAAAACGTTTAAACCTTTTATAAAAACTTTTCGCCTTTTATTTGTAAATATCAATTTTTAGCGTATTACTAGTGTCACAAAACGATATTTGTTTTATGTTATAAATTCTTACCTTTATCTACCTGACAAACCACACCAGCAAGATATTTATACGAGCACAGCAAGATATTTTTACAAGCACCCTGCATTCCACTATCCATCGTGAGGACACTCTGCAATCGACTTTTCTTTACCATTGCATGATGTCATTCATGAGAATCTTTGTTGTTGTCTCTCCTTCGATGTACTCAATGACATTTTCGGCTGCTTTGTAACCGAGCATTCGACAGATCACGTGAGCATCGTTATATATCCCAGCCACCCCCACAAACTGCTCCCAAGGTCCCTTGGTACTGAATTTCCACTTGACCGACATGACTTGCATTAGTTCCAACCAGACGAACTTTAATCGTTTTTTCCTCTGAAAACCAACATTATCAGATAATTATCAACAGCTTTTATCAAATATTTATTAGTAGTTACAGATGGTTCTAATATGGACCGTCATGCGTGTTCACCGCATTCTATATGCTCCACCTTTCATTATAGGGGAACCTCACCGATGTTTTCATTTTCTACAATACAGAATGAGCTACTCTTAATTGGATTATTAATGATTCATTAATCGAACAATCATAGAGACGCGTCTATCTATAATCCTGGGCCTGGTTGTTTGAAAGACCATATAGAATTGCCAGAAAGGAAATTGGAGATATGAAGTGCTTTTTTATAAGACACGAGTCCTGGTCAACATTTCATTCCATAAAATTGTTTAAGGTGTGTACCACAAAGTTGCAAGAGATATGAAGTGAAGTTTGAATGACTAATTTTTATTCATTTACAACCATAAGATACGAGTCCTGGTCAACATTTCATATCGTAAGTTTGCTAGAGGTGTGCAGCCTATATTTAAGTAGGTATCGAGTACATAGGAATAATAATAGAAAGTTCTACCTGGTTCATTGTCCAGTGAATTTCCGCGTGATGAATGAAGCCTGATGCTGTAATCGCTATTATGCAAATTAAAGTTTCCATTTCAGCATCTCTAAATTGTACTTCAAAGTTATTACACCCAACTTCCAGGGTCCCTTATATATTTTGACGTGAAACGTGATTTAAGGTCTAAAATCTTTTTGCGTACACGTGAAAGCGACTTTTGATTTTTTTTTTTTTTTTTTTTTTTTGTGAGCGTGAAAGAGATATTTTAATTATCCGTAACGCGTGAAAAGACCAAATATTTTTACTTGATTTCATTTAGCAAAGGGGTATAGCTAGGCGACTCTGAACCCGGGACCAGCATCAGAGAAATCTGCTTAGCGTGGCTTTACAGGCGCCGGGCAGTTTTGGATTGACAATCAAGTTTATGACAGCGTTGCATGATTCTATGAGATCATCATAAAGCAAAATGGACGCTGTAGAAAAAAAATCATTCAATTCTGATGTCGAATCAACTACATGGTGATTAAAGGTGATAAAGTCGCAAGGATTCCGCCTTGATTCTTTTCCTCCCATTATATTGGGGGGGGAAATGCTAGTGTTTCCTCCAGTGGAGCCAGCAGAGGGAGAGCCTTTCCCTTTCATATTGAAGATGTGGAATGGGTTGTCCTCTTTGCCTTCGAAGGCTCTAACTAGGTGATAATTCATTGTTGACTGATATTATTTGGCTGATATTAAATCAAAAGTGCTATTAGTAGGGCTACTTGTATCGTACTAATTCAGAGCCCTCCCATTAGTATGTAAGAAAGATTAAGAGCTCCCCCCCCCCCCTTTTAGAGCTCCGGAAAAACTTCAACACCCCCCTCAATATCTTCATCCCTCCTCGCCATAATTAATGAACTTTTCCTTACAAGTCTGCTTTGAATACATTATGCTGTTAATTCTTACCTTTATCTACCTGACAGACCACACCAGCAAGACGTTTATAAGAGCAACTAGAGTATACACTCCACCATCCCCTGTGACCACACTCTGCAATCGACTTTTCTGTACCACTGCAATCCACATCTGACATAATCATTTTTGTTGTTGTGTCTCCTTCAATGTACCAAATGTAATTAACAGCTGCTTTGTAACCAAGTATTCGACAGATCACGTGAGCATCCTTTATATCCCAGGAATTTGAATAGCCATCAATACAAACTGCTCCCCAGGTCCCTTTGTACTGGATTTCCACTTGACCAACATGGCTTACATTAGTTCCCACCAGACGAACTTTAATCGCTTTTTCCGCTGAAAGCAAACATTGAAGAAGATTCTTGTTTTATGGTGTTTGAATATGTCGTCGTACTGACTGTTACTTCAATTTTAGTTGTTTGTTGACAAACCACGCCAGCAAAATCTTTATACGAGCAACAAGAGTATATCTTTCATCATCCCCTGTGAGAACACTCTGCAGAGAGATTTATACGAGCAATAAGCTTTCCACCATCCGTCGTGAGAACAGTCTGCATTCGACTTTTCGTTACCATTGCAGTCCACCCAATTCAGGAGCTTTTTTGTTGTCGTCTCTCCTTCAATGGAGTCAATGTAATTTACAGCTGCTTTGTAACCAAGCATTCGACAGATTACGTAAGCATCGTTTATATATCCAAGTAATAATGACAGACTGCTCCCCAGGTCCCTTGGTACTGGATTTCCACTTGATCAACAGTTCCCACAAGATGAACTTTAATCGCTTTTTGTCGGATAATTAAAAAGCTTTTATCACATATTCGAATCAAAGTTGACTTTGATAATGACGTTAAGAAGCTTCGAAACGTCGTCTTTTGCTTTTTGATTAATTTTTATCACTCTTATGGATTTTAAGAGTATCAACCAGAGTATACACTCCACCATCCCCTGTGACCACACTCTGCAATCGACTTTTCTGTACCACTGCAAACCACATCGGACATAATCATTTTTGTTGTTGTGTTTCCTTCAATGCGCCAAATGTAATTAACAGCTGCTTTGTAACCAAGCATTCGACAGATCACGTGAGCATCCCTTATATCCCAGTCATAGCTAGAGCCATAATAACAAACTGCTCCCCATGTCCCTTTGTACTGGATTTCTACTTGACCAACATGGCTTACATTAGTTCCCACCAAACGAACTTTAATCGCTTTTTCCGCTGAAAACAAACATTGAGGAAGGTTATTGGTTTATGGTGTTTGGATATGTTGTGCTGACTGTTACTTCAATTTTTGTTTTGTGTTTGTTTTTGAATTTTTGTTGTTGTTATCTGCATATTTTGTTTGTTTGCTTTTTGCTTTTTAAACTGATATCAAATTGTCTGGGCCGAATGCACTGCTTTGTAACCAAGCATTCGACAGATCACGTGAGCATCCTTTATATCCCATTTACCGTAACAGACTGCCCCCCAGGTCCCTTTGTACTGTATTTCCACTTGACCAACATGACTTAAA
Source organism: Telmatactis stephensoni (assembly GCA_029948255.1). Classification (NCBI taxonomy): domain Eukaryota; kingdom Metazoa; phylum Cnidaria; class Anthozoa; order Actiniaria; family Isophelliidae; genus Telmatactis; species Telmatactis stephensoni. The sequence goes on from JALIZF010001532.1 coordinate 288,077, forward strand.
TTAGTTCCCATCAGACGAACTTTTATCGCTTTTTCCTCTGAAAACCAACATTGTCGGTTAATCAACAGTTGTGTTCACATATTTCTTAGTAATTACAGATGGTTCTAATATGGACCGTCACGCATGCTCACCTCATTTCAATGCTCCAACTTTTATTATAGGGAAACTTCACCAATGTTTTCATTTTTTGCAATATACGTATGCAGAATGAGCTACTCTTTATGTTATTAATGATTCATTCATCGAGACAATCATAGAGACGCGTCTATCTATAATTCTGGGCCCGGTTGTTTGATTAAGCAATATAAAACGCGCGCGCATGTCTCTGTACTGTGATATAAACACGATGGAAGATGTAGAGCAAGAGAAAAGCAAGCATAGGAACACGAGGCGTAGCCGAGTGTTTCTCTTGCTTTTCTGTTGCTCTTCATCTTCCAGAGTGTTAATATCACAATACAGAGACATAAGCGATCGTTTTATATTGCTTTCATAAAATATTTTCGACGTTTTTTGAGAAAGCTATGTCTCTGTCCTCTGATATAAACATGGTAGCCAACCAATCAGCGCGCGCGTTATATCTCAAATATTTTATAAAAGACCACATAGAATCGTCAGAAAGGAAATTGAAAATACGAAGTGCTTTTGAATGACTAATTTTTATTCATTTACAACCATAAAATACGCGTCCTGGTCAATATTTCATACCATAAATTAAAGCTGCTAGTGGTGTGCACCCATATTTTTATGAAGGCATCGAGTACATGGAAATAATGCAGTCCCAGTAAGTGCTTGTAGGTTGAAAAAATGTGCAAAGTTCAATACATACCTGGTCCTATTTCCCATACAACTGAAACAGTACCAGCTGACAATGCCCAGGAGTATCGCGACACGTTTAAATCGCGTATCCCATTGCAAATGGTAGGTGCGCAAAGGCGGCTACTGAGGTCAACCAGAAACGTTTAAAAAAATAACGTACTTTTTTATTCATCATATGACAACCAGTGGCATACTGGCGGATAGGAACATCGTTAAATCCATATCAACACTGCTTCAAGTGTTAATTTAATAATTTGTGCTTTTTCTTGTATTTTCATTCTTGCTTGTAACCATCAGTTGTTGAATATCTTGAATAATTTTGTCTCCTGCTGTTTAAGCAAAGTTGCAATCCATGTTTGCAAAAGCAAAACAGCCATACATTCCTAAGCGACGCAGCGTCCAATCATAATCTAGTAATTGTGCCTCGAATTATAAGGAAAAAAAAGTCCTTGACTTGCACTGTTGCCAATCATAATCATTCATTTTGCCTTCTAAGTTACTCTAAGTTTACATAATACTCGGTTCTTGCATATTTTTTCTATTTTTCCTCTGAAGAGTAGCTAGCGAAACGTCGGGATTAATTTTTTTCAAAAACCACTGACAGAGACTATTCATATCAGTTAAAATGAGTCAAATTTCGATTACCAAAAATCATTTCTGGAGTTGCAGAAGAAATAAAAAAGTACATATATAAGAGAACAGTAGCTACATTTAATAAATAGAACTGTTGATTATTATATATTATAATAACATTATAATCTATTTTTATTGATATTATTTTGTTAAATGTTATAAATTCTTACCTTTATCCACCTGACAAACCACACCAGCAAGATGTTTTTACGAGCAACTAGAGTGTACACTCTAGTGCTCAAATTTTATAGTCTAGTGGTGTTCACTGAACTAGTGATTTTTTGTCAAGCTCGATTTTTGTTGTCCCCTTGATGCGAAAAACAATCAGTTTTGCGATAAGTGAACTTGACTCGCGCTGACAGAAAACTGTTCAATACCGTTATCTAAATGATTTTTTCCTGGTTTATCGATTAATATTTTACATTTATTGTAAATACGATTTCGTGCTACTAATGTTGTTAATTCTTACCTTTGTCACCAGCAAGGTATTTATTGATCAACCAGAGTGAACACTCTTTAAACTTTGCAGTTTATGTAACAATAGAGCGAAATTTGGAAAACAGAAGCAAATTCAGCATGTCCATATACATGAGTTCACTTTTCTGGATATCAATGATTGTGATTTCTCTCGTCTCTTTCAGTAGCCAAATTTGATATCTTTACAAAAATTTGAGATGAAAAATTAACTTAGATGTTCTACTTTCTTTTTAATTGTAGGAGATTCAAAAAGTTGTTTTGTTTACGCTTCATTTCTGCAGTTAAAATCTCTCATCAATGATATATCGAAAACGCTCTCTTAGAATTTGACTTAAATCGCTAGAGCTAAGATAACAAGCAAGAGCATTTTTCAAGAATAACCCTAGAACTCATTAAAATCGAGAATATGTGAAAAGGGGAATTCTTTTAAGGCGTCGCCATAATAGTGCCGATCCCATAAAACATACGTCATCATAAACTTTGATCTTTGTCTGATAAGGGTGTAATAACTACTTATTAAACGAGCGCGAGGTCTGTACAGAGAAATATCAGACCGAGGTCTTGGCCGTACGAGTTTAATAAGTTGTTTATTATATGGCAATTTATGGCATTTCGATATTTTACTTCCGGTTTATAGGAGCGCGCGCGTTTACGATTCGCGCCTTTTTGCACGTTTGCAAACGATCAAGAATGGCACAAATAAAGTGAAAATGTCAAATTCAAAGACTGTAATTTTGGAAATAATTCACAAACAAAGATTTATGTCAGCATTACCTTTTCAAAGAAAGAAGAAGAGTCTTTTTTGATAACTTTTGGAGCAGATTTGAAATTATAAAGTGGACCTTTAGAGCCAAAATCAACACCGCCTCGATAAGCTTACCGACAGGATTGGTTTGTCAACTTGTGATGGACTCATGGTGCGTTTTCCAAACATTTTAAACGACATAAACTGGACCAAAAGTTTGTGTTTTCTCGTAAAGATTTCAGTGAAGTTGCTACTAAAGACTTGGAGATAATACGTAAGCTCAAGTTTACTTTGGACCTCAAAAAGAGAAAAAAACATTTGACATTGACTCCAGAGTTCGCCGAGGTAGTTTGCAGGATTGAAATAACTCAAAACTGTAAGTTTAATCTATGATTGTTTAGCTCAGTACGAAAGCATTTTTGTGAAGAATGACGTCCTTTATTTGACTGTGAAGTTTTTGTACCGTACGATATTTTTTTCCTTATAATTAAAAAATATAATTATTTAGCTCGATGAGTAAAAGTTTTCTTTAATTTATTAGAATGGATTGAAAGTAGTTTAGTATTAATTTTTGTTAGTTTTAACTATTTTTCGTTTTGAAAAATTGTTTGAACGATGCGTTGCAAGTTAATTCTTGGTGTGTTTTCAAAATAGTTTGCGGTCCGGGATATTTTCCGTAATCGCCCATGGCCATTAAGGGGGATCCAGACCGTCAAACAGCCAATCAGAGCGCGCGAATTCACCGGAAGTAGTTTGTGCCATATAATAATACTTAAGTGTAAATGACTGTAAATATCAAACATTTTTTGAAATGGGCGGCCATTCCAAAAATTAGATTTTCTTGAAACTCTGCATACAGCTTCCCTATACCTACCTATGAAGAAACACCCATATGATTAGGTGTGGAAGCCTTTGGTTTCCATGGCAACGCACATGCCTTATTTTGGGCCAGTTTTGATCAAAAACACTCTCAAATTTCCAACTTTTTAATACCTCGCTGTAACTAGGTTACCTAATGCCTGAAAATAATTTTAATATCCTAGAAAAGATCAATCTTTTGCTATTCGTTTGGTTGCCTTTGTGTCTCAATTGTTGCCTTGGCAACCGAATACAGGTATTTTAAACATTACATGGTTTTCGAGATTTGAAAATTGCTGAATTTTGACCAACTTTAGGGATCCATAACTCTGGTGGTAACGCTGAAATCGTAAAGCAACTGACATCATGTGAACACTTTATCTTAGCCTTTGTCAGGAATTGTTTTATATTTTTGGGCAATCAAATAATAACGATGTCATGCTGCTTTAAACTAACCCATCTATTGCAATTGCAGGAAATATGACCTCGCATTTTGTTCTGATTTTTATGTTTAATCCTCTTTACTTGGCTTGAGAAAGTGATGAATAAGGGCTCTAATGACAACAATTTATGTTTTTATCAATTTCAAAGAAATATTGATCAGTTAACTGACGGGTCTTGCAACTGAAATATGCTAATTAGCCTGCTTCGACCCCAACTTTTACTGCATCATAGTTCCAAAATTTTCAATCACCACAACGTAAATTTGGCACTATAAGTAGACTTACCTTGACTCAAAGCAAAAATATATCATCAAAGAATAATTGTTCTCCATGTTGAAAGCATTGGCAACCGAATCAGTCCAAGAGAAACGTGACAACGCCAATGAAGTCCAGCTTCATAATTCACGGCAACTTTCAAACATCTCTTTCTGAAATACTCGATAATGCTTCATAAGAAGTCTTAACATATCCATCAGAGGTTAGTAAAGTCCATAATCCTCTTTGAAGAAGCCATTTCAGGAGGAAAAATCAAGCGAAAGCCACAAAGCTCGAAGACTTTAAAAATATGTACCGCTGACCACGTCAATAATCATTCAAGGCTCACCACAGGTAACCCAGATATTCCATATTTGGCTTCGTTCTCCGCTTTTTTGGGGGAGGGAGGCGCAGGAAAGGAAGGAAGAAGGAAAGGAAGGAGGGAGGGAAGGAAGGAAGGAAGAAAGGAACGACGAAGGGAAGGGAAGGAAGAAACGAGGGAGGGAAGGAAGGAAGGAAGGAGGGGGGCATTGGGGGGTCTGGCCGGTACACCGCAACACCACAAAGAAATAAATGTCATCACCGCAACACCGCAAAAGGAAGGAAGGAACTGTTTCATCGCAGTCTTCTTGGTATGTGAAACTTATGTGTGAAGAGTTTGACTTAGAGGTAGAGTTTGCTACTGGAAAACGAAAGGCTTCATATCTTCAGGCATTGCATGCCCTTGATGCTTTGTCCTTGCAAGTCGTCCTGATAAAGAAGTACAGTACACTGTACAGTGAGAGATTGAAAAGGAAGTAAAGTGAGAGATTGAAATGGAAGTAAAATGCACTTGGTTTATGATAATACTGAATTCCTGTCGGACTATTATCAAACACTTGAGGAACTCCACAAACGTACGAAAATAATAGGTACAATGTCTGAAAATTGTATCGTGATTCCGTTATTAATCTTAACTTTTTTGTGTTTCTCAATTTAAGGCAAAATTTTTGACAATTAACGCTAAGCTGACTGAAAGACACTTTAGGACACCTAATCAATAAAACTAAGCTATCATTAAATACCCTAACACTGAATCACATGGTTTGAAAGAAGCCGAAGCATCTGGTCAGAAGCATGTGCATCGAATTGAAATAAATATACAGGATAACAAATTATTTTAGCAATTCCGTGTAATCTTCAGTCAAATTTAAACATGACTAGTTGTACCGCCGACACAACAGAAATGCGGATCTAGACCTTTTGAAAGAGGGGTGCACCATTTTACAAAACACAGAGGGCATAATTTCCTCAAGCCCCCTTCTAAAGTAGCATCACAGGGCTGTAGCAAGCCATCAAATTCTGAAAGGCTAAAACAACGTAACCTATTCTATAGTTATCCTTTTTCGCAAGCGCAGCGGGCGCGAAATTTGGGCTAAACAATTACGATAAAACCAACCAATAACAAACATTTAGAAAGTAATGCTTTGGGAAAGTATATTGTTCTACACGTTTAGACAAGATATAGAGAGTGAGTGAGAGAGAGAAAGAAAGAAAAAAATAAGAGGACCCAACTGAAAAGGGGAGGGCACTGGACCCCCTGCCCCCCCCCCCCCCCCACCCCTTGGATCCGCCACTGGATCCCCACCACTGAATTGATCCCCAATTACCACGTTGTCATGCAAATGATCCCGAGAAAAATCATTGAACCTGTGCCGCATATTCAGACTGCAGAATACACTGCTGTTTTTTTTTCTCATTTTTACTCGAGTACCATCTCCCTCCCTCCCTTCTTTCCTGAGGGGGACATTGGGGTTTGCGGTGGTGCGGTGTTGGCTTTTTTTAGTTCGCTGTTGCGGTGAACGAGACTGAAAAATGCGGTGTTGCGGTGATCACAAACCTTGCGATGTGCAGTGTTTACGTTATTTTGTGTGCGATGTACGGTGAAGCGAAATATTTTTTGCGGCATTGCGATTTTAAGGTCCAACAAAAATGTTTTATCACGTTCCTCTTGAAAAAATGCGGTGACAGTGTTCCGTCAAGTTTTTTTGCGGTGTTGACATTTATTTCTTTGCGGTGTTGCGATATGCCAGACCCCCCAATGCCCCCCTCCTTCCTTCCTTCCCTCCCTCGTTTCTTCCTTCCCTTCCCTTCGTCGTTCCTTTCTTCCTTCCTTCCTTCCCTCCCTCCTTTCTTTCCTTCTTCCTTCCTTTCCTGCGCCTCCCTCCCCCCAAAAAGCGGAGAACGAAGCCAAATATGGAATATCTGGGTTACCTGTGGTGAGCCTTGAGTGATTATTGACGTGGTCAGCGGTACATATTTTTAAAGTCTTCGAGCTTTGTGGCTTTCGCTTGATTTTTCCTCCTGAAATGGCTTCTTCAAAGAGGATTATGGACTTTACTGACCTCTGATGGATATGTTAAGACTTCTTATGAAGCATTATCGAGTATTTCAGAAAGAGATGTTTGAAAGTTGCCGTGAATTATGAAGCTGGACTTCATTGGCGTTGTCACGTTTCTCTTGGACTGATTCGGTTGCCAATGCTTTCAACATGGAGAACAATTATTCTTTGATGATATATTTTTGCTTTGAGTCAAGGTAAGTCTACTTATAGTGCCAAATTTACGTTGTGGTGATTGAAAATTTTGGAACTATGATGCAGTAAAAGTTGGGGTCGAAGCAGGCTAATTAGCATATTTCAGTTGCAAGACCCGTCAGTTAACTGATCAATATTTCTTTGAAATTGATAAAAACATAAATTGTTGTCATTAGAGCCCTTATTCATCACTTTCTCAAGCCAAGTAAAGAGGATTAAACATAAAAATCAGAACAAAATGCGAGGTCATATTTCCTGCAATTGCAATAGATGGGTTAGTTTAAAGCAGCATGACATCGTTATTATTTGATTGCCCAAAAATATAAAACAATTCCTGACAAAGGCTAAGATAAAGTGTTCACATGATGTCAGTTGCTTTACGATTTCAGCGTTACCACCAGAGTTATGGATCCCTAAAGTTGGTCAAAATTCAGCAATTTTCAAATCTCGAAAACCATGTAATGTTTAAAATACCTGTATTCGGTTGCCAAGGCAACAATTGAGACACAAAGGCAACCAAACGAATAGCAAAAGATTGATCTTTTCTAGGATATTAAAATTATTTTCAGGCATTAGGTAACCTAGTTACAGTGAGGTATTAAAAAGTTGGAAATTTGAGAGTGTTTTTGATCAAAACTGGCCCAAAATAAGGCATGTGCGTTGCCATGGAAACCAAAGGCTTCCACACCTAATCATACGGGTGTTTCTTCATAGGTAGGTATAGGGAAGCTGTATGCAGAGTTTCAAGAAAATCTAATTTTTGGAATGGCCACCGTATATTTGATATTTAGAGTCAATGACACTTAATACACCATCAGACTGCTCATGAACAAACAGTTTTCACTCCAAGACGACTGGTGGGTCTACTGAAAAACTCGATCGAGCCACCTTAATCGCTTTTTTCCTCTGAAAGCAGATACTACAGATAATCAAATAGCTTTTATAATATATTGCTTGGAAATTATTTATAGATGATTATTTCTTCTCCCCTCAGTCTACTTGTTCATCGGTAATTATTTCGGTCGTACTTCAAAGATGCTTTCTTCAGTTCTGTGATACAGAGAGCAGGGGCAGATTTAGGTGTGGTGGTCAGCAAAATCTACCTTTTTAATCAAATTTGATTTTAGCATTTTAGAAATATATATGTTTTAAATGTTTTCATTTTTTGTTATATTCCGATACTTTTTAAGTTGTCTCATTTACGTTGTTTCATTTCCTGCCCTTTCCAGGCTCTCTGTCCTATCTATTTTCCCGCCTTTTCCGGGCTCCCCGTCTTATATCCTCGCGTGCGTACACTTGAACAAGACCCAACACTTCGATCGATGGTCAACCTTGCTTTATGCAAAAGAACATAATTCGTTTTTTAGCCAGTCTAGTAGGTAAGTATTAAACGCAAATACTAGAGGGAGTTGTCTTTCAAAGTTTTCAAAACACCGAGAGCAGGACAACAGAAGTCTCGCAATCCGTTGGTAAGAATTTTATAAAAGAAAAGCTTGAAAATATAACTTATTTGACTGATATACTAATTACTCGTGCCCAGGCCTTTAGGCCGGGAACGAGTTATAAAATGCAAATGTTTTTTTTTTCCCTATGGTCGTCGACCAGAAGAGGCCTTTCTTGCGCAATCGGTCACGTGTTAAAGCTCCTGATTGGTTCAGAGCGCAAGAAACAACGCCCTTCATTCATCACCTTTGAGCGAGTGCGAACTCTTCGAAGGTCTTCGAAGTGAACGCCAGTCAGGAACTTTAGGAATGCAAGATGGCGGACAGCCCAAAAAATAGCTTTCAGAGACAGGCTTTTCCAGCAGTGAGACAATAGAAAATGGAGCCTTTAACTCGAGATATACCTAGACACTTATAAGAGCTTCAGAATGGGCCGTTATTTTGGGCTTGATCTCTAATACTTTGACCAAATATCGAACTCTCAATGGAGTACTGAAGCTGAAGCTCTCGCGACTGGTGGCAATTCCTTCGAGCTGGAGATCTACGAATTTCTCACCCTACATGTTGCTAAACGAACGCACATAGAGGCAAGTCAATTATATTTTTCATTCAAGCATTCAAGAGATCTTGAGAGGTTTTTGTATTGAATTTTAACAAAATTCTGGCCAGACAATGTATTTATATATTTTCATGGAACCAAGGCTCTATTTAACCTGATTCGTTTGGTCATGTAATGGATAAGACATCTGAAACATGAACGAAAAACATATATACACGATTTTTAATTTGTTATTGTGTCAAAAACGTCGTTGTAGAAGTCTTTACAGCAAACAATTGAGATATAAAGTGAAATAAAAAGCTGAATAAACTGGTATATTTTTGCATGTTGGAGATATCTAATTACTCGTGCCCAGGCCTTTAGGCCGGGAACGAGTTATAAACTGCAAATGTTTCTTTTTTTTCTTCTTTTTTTCCTCTCGTCGTCCACGAGAATGCGGCATTCTTGCGCAACCGGTCACGTGTTACAGCTCCTGATTGGGTAAGAGCGTAAGAAACAATGCCCTTCATTCATCACCTTTGAGCGAGTGCGAACTGTTCGAAGCTAGCGAACGCCAGTCAGGAACTTTAGGAATGCAAGATGGCGGACAGCTCCAAAAACAGCTTTCAGAGACGGGCTTTTCCAGCAGCGAGACAATAGAAAATGGAGCTTTTAACTCGAGATTTACCTAGACACTTATAAGAGCTTCAGAATGGGCTGTTATTTTGAGCCCGATCTCCAATACTTTGACCAAATATCGAGCTCTCAATGGAGTAGTTGAAAATGAAACTCTCGCGACTCAAAGCAATTCCTTTGAGCTGGAAATCTACGAATTTCTCACCCTACATGTTGCTAAACGAACGCATATAGAGACAAGTCAATTATATTTTCATTCAAGCATTCAAGAGATCTTGAAACGTTTTTGTGATGAATTTTAACACAATTCTGGCCAGACAATTTATTTATATATTTTCATGGAACCAAGGCTCTATTTGACCTGATGCGTTTGGTCACGCAATAGATAATCTGAAACATGAACGAAAAAATACACGATTTGTTATTGTGTCAAAAACGTCGTTGTAGAAGTCTTTACAGCAAACACTTGAGATATACAGTGAAATAAAAAGTTGAATAAACTGGTATATTTTTGCATGTTGGAGATATCTAATACCATGCATGATAATAGAGGGACAGAGGCAAACACTAAACTGCTGACAGACAAATTGACTAATCAGATATGCTTTAAAGAGGTCAAAAATGGTCCATATTATGTTACGGTTAAGTGAAGAATGCGTGAAACGGCTCGGGGAAGAGTACGAACGGGGCCGGTCCTTGAAGCCTCTCCTCCCAGGGCACGAGTGAACGCACGTGTGCGTCTAGTTAGTAATACCCAGTGAAAAATAATGCCCCTCATTCATCACCTTTGAGCGCGTGCGAACTCTCCGTAGTGAAGGCAAGCCAGGAACTTTAGGAATGCAAGATGACAGACTTCAAAGAAAATAGTATTCAGGACAGGCTGTTCCAGGAGTAGAACAATGGAAAGTGGAGCTTTTAACTCGAGATATACCTATATACTTATAAGAGCTTCAGGATGGGCTGATATTTTGAGCTTCATCTCCAATACTTTGACGAAATATTGAACTCTAAATGGAGTACTTCAAAGCAGGCCCTCGCGATAAAGACTATTTCCTATGAGCTGGAAATCTACGAATTTCTCATCCTACATGTTGCTAAACGAACATACATAGAAGCAAGGCAATTATATTCCTCATTCAGGCGTTCATGACAAGAGAGCTTGAGAGGTTTTGTAGTGAATCGTAATATTGGAATTCTGAAGCAGACCATTGCATGGAACTTGACCTTGATTGCGCGTTTGGTCAGGTAACGTCTTTTATTCATACATAAAACATCCGAAACATGAACGAAAAAATACAGTATTTGTCAATTGTGTCAAAATGTTCAGTTCTTGAGATCGATAGAATAAAATGAGAGATTTAACACTGTGTGTGGTTGAATTCTATTTGCCTTTAGTTTAATAATTGAACATGTCAAAAAATGTAAATAATTTGGCTGTCACCGTAGTCCGATATACAAAGTCATACAATATAGGTAAGTAGACGCACTGAGTGGTTTTTTTTTTTCGGGCTACACAAATGTGTGTGTATATAGGTGTAGTAGAGACGACAGAGAGAATACAATCTCCAGTTTGCTAGGGCGATGTTTCTGACCGAGTTAACCACAAATGTGAAAGTATGCCTTGTTGAAGGAAAAGCAGTGCGCGGCCGCAAGCGTAACTAGAACGTTTCGGAATCCAAGTTTCTCCCTATACTACATCATCCCACATCTTTTTTGTTACGAACCCATACAACTGAAAAGCGACGGTGTTTGGAAAAAAAACATTTTGGAACTTTTAGACTGGAGTAAACAATCCAACGCGTAATTTGAGAATGAAGATTGACGGTGCATGAATTTGACTAATCGTCGCGGGTCGCGGGTCGCGTGTTCGATGTCGCGGGTGCGGGTGGTTGGTCGCGGGTGCGGGTAGGATGGTCGCGGTTGCGAAATTCAAAAAAAAAAAAAAAAAAAAGACAAAAACCTAAACAAAGGGTAGAAAAATCGAAGTACAAAAAAAAAAAAAAAAAAGCAGGATTCACGGAATTTAATATCTCCAAATCATTCTGCAATGTAGTAAATCGATCCGCTAACTTATTCAGCCGTCACACAATTAACAATGCTTCCTGCCGTCTGCAGCATATAGGAAAATTGTTGTCAATCTGTCAATATTCATTTTGAGGGCTTCTTCTTGTGTTTGATGTTTATGTGATGACTCTGTGTTTGACCCTACAGTACTTGAATGTTTTCTCTATGCCGTGACCTGACTTAAACACTGACCTAGACATTTGCTCGTGTGTCGGCCTACGGCCTCATGGGCTATTGACTCGTAGTCCATTCGGCCTCGAGGTCTAATTGTTAAGTATACTTTGAGACGTATATTGAGGCAGTAACTAATACTCCAGATAGAATAAAAGGAGAGATTTAAAGTTAGAATTTTATTTATCATTTTGATCTGAAGCAATAGACAGTCAGGAGCCAGTCCGAGCACGGCTGTGACCTCAATAGTACAAGTCTGACCCGCTTGTTATGTCTATGACAAGTGACCGTCAATTGCGTTTGACTACATAATGTCTAGTACGTGAGATTTTATATTCATAGCGATATTTTGCTGCACACACAGAGAGAAGTTTTCTTTTGTTTGTTCGGATAGGTTCTCCTTGCTGTTTGTGGGGCTACAACCATAAAAACAAATATCCTGAAGACGTAGGTTGTTTATGTAATTCGAGCTAAAGTGATCGTGGCCTCACCAAGAAACACGACACGACTTTGCCCTGAAGCACTGAGACAAGCAATTAAAATTGCGATAAGAGAAAGTAAGCTGTCGTTTATCTAATGAAGGGTCTTTGGTTGATGTAGTAGGTAATTTAACTTTTCGCCTTCAAATGAAAACTCGTCAATTCAGTAAAATGTATTGTTTGGGCTTCCTGTGGTGATTTTGGGCAATCCACGAGCTACCTCCGCTATTGGCGGTTTGATCTCTAGTGTCGTGTCTCTTATCTTCAGAGTAGTTGTCAATTAAGTTCCTGCTTACTAAACAGTTAGGATTCGTTTCCTTTTTCCTTGTATTACCTGAGTAATTGTGTAAGACATTTCCCCCTCATTATAACTCGTGGATTTGCAATCTACGAGTTAAGAATAGTTAGCGAGAGGCGCCATTGAGACTGAGTAATGTATACTTATCGTTTTTGATAAGATCCTTTCACGGCTAAGAATTTATTTTATCTTATCATTTTCGGGACAAGGAAACGGGTGTTACTAAACCACGAAACACCGAAACACCGAAACAACGAAACACCGAAACAAAGAAACAATACCGATTTCACTATGGACCATACACAATTTCTGCATTTCTTTTTTGCCTATTTCGAGTTAAAATGAACAAGAACTGGGCCATTTTTTAAAACATTGAGGCGTCGTGTATGCTACTAATCTGTCATCACTCAAATGTAACAACGAATCTCCGACCACACAGCTTGTCACGCCAGAGGGTTCAGAATAGTCTTGTCGGGATGCGGGATTTGGTTGTTTTGATAGGTGGGATTCGGGATGCAAGCCAAAATAAAACCTGGAAGCGAGAATCGGAATATAAAATTTCAATCACGAGCGGACGGAGCGGAGAAATTAAGAGAGAAAAGTGATAGTAACAACGGAAAGAATAGAAATTTCGAAAGAAGAAAGAGAGTAAAAAGAAAGAAAGAAGAAAAATGAAAGAAAGAAATTTGTAATAGCATTTTTTAAGATCCCACAGCTCTCAACAAATCCAATCGTCTTTCCCAACATCTGCTTGTTTTTTTTTCACAAATTTACAACAGCGCGACACCCACTGCAAATGAACAAACAAGCAAGAATGGAGATAAGGTTATATAAGCACTACTAACATCGACTGATAAGGACCGATAAGGCGGTATATATCATGGTAAAACGTCTGTAGATAGCGTAGAGTGGGATCACAAAAATGTATTTGCTAGATCCTTTGCTAATGTTTTATACAAAAAACTGGAAATACTCTTTAAGAACGTCAGCATGACCATTGGTTAAAAACCTTTATACATTAAATAAATAAAAGAAAGAACAACTATCAGCCCACAAAGAAAATTAAACGTCGAGCCAGGTTTAGTGTACATTTCGCCAACGATTTTACAACTTTTGACTGAATCACATAAGCAAAAATTATATGAAGTATTGGGTATTCGACTTTAAATAAGTCATGTTCAGGACTGTTGACCAGTAATACTTGTACTATGTCACACAAACTATCATGATCAAATTTTATCGAATCAGTCTCACAGATTACCGAATTAATTGTAAAATTTTACTAAATACCCAAAGTTCCAACATAGTTCTGTTAAAATTAAATTTCTAAAATGTTTACAACCTGTCTGTAAATCATGTTGCAAATATATGTTTGCGGGACGTGAATTATTTCATGGCAAATTGTGGTTTTATATCGGTGCTACTGTTTGCAGAGGATAAGTGGCGAGTGACAAGCTGTGTGGTCGGAGATTCGTTGTTACATTTGAGTGATGACAGATTAGTAGCATACATGACGCCTCAATGTTTTAAAAAATGGCCCAGTTCTTGTTCATTCTAACTCGAAATAGGCAAAAAAGAAATGCAGAAATTGTGTATGGTCCATTGTGAAATCGGTATTGTTTCTTTGTTTCGTTGTTTCGTTGTTTAATAATAATAATAATAATAATTTATTTGTAAAGCGCTTATACAAATCTGCTCTAAGCGCTGAAAATAATAATAAAATTGATAATAATAATTATAACAGTAATAATTGCAAGGTACAGAAATTAATCATAGAAAGCTAACTTAAAAAGGTATGTCTTAAGTTCCCTTTTAAAAGACGTAAGACAGACAATGTTCCGAAGGTTTGTAGGAAGCGAATTCCATAGCATAGGTGCAGAAACCTGGAAAGAACGGTAACCATAGCTTTTTACTCGTGCCCAGGCCTTTAGGCCGGGAACGAGTTATAAACTGCAAATGTTTCTTTTTTTTCTTTTTTTCCTCTCGTCGTCCACGAGAATGCGGCATTCTTGCGCAACCGGTCACGTGTCACAGTTCCTGATTGGGTAAGAGTGTAAGAAACAATGCCCTTCATTCATCACCTTTGAGCGAGTGCGAACTCTTCTGTCTTCGAAGCTAGTGAACGCCAGTCAGGAACTTTAGGAATGCAAGATGGCGGACAGCTCAAAAAATAGCTTTCAGAGACAGGCTTTTCCAGCAGTGAGACAATATAAAATGGAGCTTTTAACTCGAGATTTACCTAGACACTTATAAGAGCTTCAGAATGGGCTGTTATTTTGAGCCCGATCTCCAATACTTTGACCAAATATCGAGCTCTCAATGGAGTAGTTGAAAATGAAACTCTCGCGACTCAAAGCAATTCCTTTGAGCTGGAAATCTACGAATTTCTCACCCTACATGTTGCTAAACGAACGCATATGGAGGCAAGTCAATTATATTTTTCATTCAAGCATTCAAGAGATCTTGAGACGTTTTTGTAATGAATTTTAACACAATTCTGGCCAGACAATTTATTTATATATTTTCATGGAATCAAGGCTCTATTTGACCTGATGCGTTTGGTCACGTAATAGATAAAACATCTGAAACACGAACGCCGAAAAAATACACGATTTGTTATTGTGTCAAAAACGTCGTTGTAGAAGTCTTTACAGCAAACAATTGAGATATATAGTGAAATAAAAAGTTGAATAAACTGGTATATTTTTGCATGTTGGGATAAAGGCAAACACTAAGGTGCTGACAGACAAATTGACTAATCAGATATTCTCTAAAAAGGTCAAAAAAGGTCTTTATTATAATAATAATATAATAATACATATTTATATAGCGCCTATCCAGATCTGTTCTAAGCGCTTTACAATACAAAACAAACCGAGGTAGACCAAGAGCTTAGGTTGGCGCCTTTGGCTGCCGCTACACAGTCCATACCACGATACTACTCAACATTTTACAATAATTTTAAACAAAATCATATTACAACCACAGCTATTATAAGAAACAACAAAACATAACTCAAAAATATGTGCATGATGGCCGTTGGCTCAGTTGAGCTCATCCGCCCTTTGAAGGTCTTGTTTTTAATCCTGCCTGGGTTATTTTCAATTATGTTACGGATATAAAGGCAAGTCAATTATATTTTTCATTCAAGCATTCAAGAGATCTTGAGACATTTTTGTAATGAATTTTGACACAATTCTGGCCAGACAATTTATTTATATATTTTCATGGAATCAAGGCTCTATTTGACCTGATGCGTTTGGTCACGTAATAGATAAAACATCTGAAACATGAACGCCGAAAAAATACACGATTTGTTATTGTGTCAAAAACGTCGTTGTAGAAGTCTTTGCAGCAAAAAATTAAGATATATAGTGAAATAAAAAGTTGAATAAACTGGTATATTTTTGCATGTTGGGATAAAGGCAAACACTAAGGTGCTGACAGACAAATTGACTAATCAGATATTCTCTAAAAAGGTCAAAAAAGGTCTTTATTATGTTACGGTTAAGTGAAGAATGCGTGAAACGGCTCGGGGAAGAGTACGCACGGGGCCGGTCACTGAAGGGCTCCCGGGGCACGAGTGAACGCACGTGTGCGTCTAGTTAAATTATAAGAAGACGATGTCAGTAGCATCTTATCAGCAGAACGAAGACATCTAGCAGGTTTGTATTTAGAAATTAAATTGCTTATATAGGACGGAGCTAACCCGTGCAAAGCTTTAAAGGTAAACAAAATAATCTTATAATCTTAATAATCTTAATAATCTTTCTGTGTTTCGGTGTTTCGGTGTTTCGTGGTTTAGTAACACCCCAAGGAAACAGGCCCGAATGTTTGTCGCTTAATGAACGTATCGTTGAAGTTAGTTTACCAGTATGGCGCGCTGATTGTTTCAAAATTCGAAGATAAATACATCAGCAAAAAAACCTTTTTGAAACGAAAAAATCTTTTTGAAGCAAAAAAAACTTTTTGATATGAATTACCAAATGTATCTTTTTGATATAGAAAAAAACTTTTTGATACATAAAAACCTTTTTGATACGAAAAAACCTTTTTGATACGAAAAAAACTTTTTTGATAAGAAAAAACCTTTTTGATTCATGACAAAACCTTTTTGAAGCATTAAAAACCTTTTTGATACGAAAAAACCTTTTTGATACGAAAAAACCTTTTTGATACGAAAAAATCTTTTTGATTCACGAAAAAACCTTTTTGAAGCATAAAAAACCTTTTTGATACGAAAAAAACCTTTGTGATGCGAAAAAACTTTTTTGATACGTAAAAACCTTTTTGATTTATAAAAGTCCTTTTTGATACCAAAACTGAATCCTTTTTGATAAATAAAAATCCTTTTTGATACGAAAAAGCCTTTTTGATACGAAAAAACCTTTTTGATACGAAAAAAATCTTTTTGATTCATGAAAAAACCTTTTTGATACGAAAAAACCTTTGTGATGCGAAAAAACTTTTTTGATACGTAAAAACCTTTTTGATTTATAAAAGTCCTTTTTGATACCAAAACTGAATCCTTTTTGATAAATAAAAATCCTTTTTGATACGAAAAAGCCTTTTTGATACATAAAAAAAACTTTTTGATACGAAAAAAACCTTTAGTGATGCGAAAAAACCTTTTTGATACGAAAAAACCTTTTTGATACGAAAAAACCTTTTTGATACATACAAAAAACTGTTTTGATACACAAAACCTTTTTATACATAAAAATCTTTTGTATACATAAGGGATGAGGTCAAAACAATGGTCATCCAATAGACCATTTCACGGTTGTCGTGGCTCAACCTCAGCCTCGACAGTGTGTAATATATTCTTTAGAAATTCACTGCAGCCCATGGTAATGTAAGGAATGTACACATCAACAAACAATCAAAACACTTTAAAATTCCATGGGCTGTAGTCAAATTCTAAAGAATATATTACACGGTGTCGAGGCTGAGGTTGAGCCACGACAACCGTGAAATGGTCTTTGAACCCATCTTGAAATCTATATATCCGTGATTTTGAACATGGCATGCAAAATATGTTGTTTGAAACAACATTGAAACAATCAAACCATTGAAGACGAGAGAATAAATACACTACATTGACCATAAAAACTTCTCATAATTCACGTAAAAGTTGGTTCACTGATGCTTCACCTTCGTTATCATGGTTAACATTATTCCCTTGAGCCAAAAAGCGCGTTCACTGATCAGATATGTGTGCCATAAGTTATTTATAGCGATAACGTGATAATACTTCCATAGCGTGACCATTTATCAAAAGATAAGAATTCCGCTATGAACTGACAAGATGAGCATAAGCATAAATATCTTTTTATCGGGTTTCCTAGTAAACAGGCGCAAATCCAACAACGAATACGTGAATTATGAGAAGTTTTTATGGTCTATTTAGTGTATTTATTCTCTCGTCTTCAATGGTTTGATTGTTTCAATGTTGTTTCAAACAACATATTTTGCATGCCATGTTCAAAATCACGGATATAGATTTCAAGAATTCAAGACACGTCACGTTACTTTCCTGCGTTGTTACTCTTGTTCAGTTTTGTACGTTGTTACTCAGGTTCAGTAATAATAAAGCATATTTTCAATATCCATTTTCCTGAGTTTTCGAAAATTAGGCCAATAAAACAATGAAGAGTGACATCGATATTTTGTCCGCATCCACATCCGCAAAGTCCACCCGCGTTTTACAGCGACCCCATGTAAATCGTCATGTAACATAAAAATCCAATTTTTAACCACGTATTGACGTATTCTAATATGTGTGCCCCTTTGCAAGCGCTAATTTATTCGTGTGAGTGCGAAAAATATTGCGTGACCGAAAAGATAACTCAAAAGCCAAACATCAAAATTAAACCAGATTTTGAGAGACTACTCCTATTCATAGGGCAAATAACATACTAAGGAGCCAGGTTTCTACGATTTACAGCTAAATATGATTTCCCTTTATTTTAATGAGCCTATATTGTAAATGGATAAAGCTAACAGTTGGACCGGAATACCATGTTATACGCGAAGACAAAAACAACTGAGTTCACTCTTATTGAAGTACCTAGAGATGTAGCGAAAACAGCCTTGCAAATAGTTTAAAAATACACAGCTTTTTCATTCGCGTTACCATAGGCGATCGTTTGTGTTGTGACATCACCAAAATGGGCTCCCCAATGGCAAAGAGGCCATGGCAAAGTTGACAATGGCCATGGCTAGTGACTCATGGTTTGCTTTTCTCGATTCTATCGAAAGTTTGTGCAGTGAAGTTGAGAAGAGGACTGCATGCTCTCATGCTGATACTCTTCAAGAAGGATTTTATGTATCAAAAAGGATTTTAATGTATCAAAAAGTTTTTTTCTTATCAAAAAGGGTTTTTTTTCGTACCAAAAAGAATTTTTTTGAATCAAAAAGGTTTTTACGTATCAAAAAGGTTTTTTCGTATCAAAAAGGTTTTTTATGTATCAAAAAGATTTTTTATGTATCAAAAAGGTTTTTTCGTATCAAAAAGGTTTTTTATGTATCAAAAAGATTTTTTATGTATCAAAAAGGTTTTTTCGTATCAAAAAGGTTTTTTTATGTATTAAAAAGGTTTTTTTATGTATCAAAAAGGTTTTTTCGTATCAAAAAGGTTTTTTCGTATCACAGGGGTTTTTAGTCTCCTTCGCCAGTCCGGAAAGGTAGCGACTTTTAGCCACCTCTCTACGTCACAACATGGCGGCGCGGGGTTCCTGTGCTGACGACGTTCACCAATAAAGTTTCAGAGCAAAAATCTCCATTGTTTTTTATGTTTTTTACCCATAGTCCTCTGCAGTTTTGAAGCATGATAGTTAATTTATTCATATTCAGTGTTTGTTAGCGCTTGTCCTTCGAGAACGGCTTGAAAAATATACATTTGTTCACTCTGTTGACACATAACATACCAAGAAAAACTTCAGGAGGTAAGATAAAACTATGTTTTATTTGTTGTTCGGAAATTTTTCTGGACTTAAGGAAAATTCTTTGGGAAACTAGAGATATTAAACTGTATGTATGCGGAGTGTGTAGTGTGGGCACAGCGTAGTTTTTGTCTGTGGGCACGGAGTTTCTTTCCGACGGTTGGCATTTCGTTCTTGACATTCGACTCTAATCTCTCTCTCCGTAGACTAGAATGTAACCTAAAATGGAATACCACCGTGGACGGTTAGCAGGGCCCGGTTGTACGAAGGTTGGATAAAGTTATCCACCGGATAAGAGTTATCCACTGTATAGATTTTGTATAGATTTTGTCCGCTGGATAAGGATTTATCCGCTGGATAGCGCTATTCACCCTTCGTACAACCGGCTCCAGTTCTTTGTCGTTTTTGTGGAAAATTAGCATTGGAAGAAAACAGAAAAGTTCTTTTGAGGGACCATTTTGTTGCAAGAAAAGCAAGAAATGAAGTGCCAATCACACCATTGTATGTTACAAAAGAGGAGCGATTGTATGCAGAAGATGTCAACAACCAAACCAAAGCAGTTATTGTGAAACGTATCGAAGAAAATATTGGCCTTATAAGTGACGACATTTTGCAAGAGAAGTTTCAGTTGCAGTTTGATATTATAAAGAACAAATTGTCATCAACAAAAAAAGACCTTATTATATCCTTGTACACAGAAATAGATGAGGAAATCAATGACAGGCTAAATGAGGATAACTTCCATATTATTGAGGATTCAGATGATGATGATAATGTTGATGAAACTGCTACTGACATGTAATTGAATTCAGTGTTATATTTAGCGAAGCTAACTCTTGTATTCAGAGTAATATCTCTGGACTCTAGCACTGGGGTGAATCAACATGCTCCCCACAAAACAGATTATTGAACATCATAATAATTAATTTCTAAAGGCTCTTCCATATAGCTGTCCATATGGCTGTGAACACCAAATCCATTGTTGTCTTTAGATATATTACTTTTACAACAAGGAAAACAGACCTACATTTACTTCACAAATAGATCAGGCATAGCTATAGACCCATTTCACTTATTCCCTCACTGGAGGACCAAACAATGGTTGTTCTCTCTCTTGAGAATTGATAACTGTCATGCAAACATTTTTCATTGTTTGACCTCCAGTCAGGGAATAAGTGAAATGGGTCTATATGTTCTGTAATAGCTTTGATGGAACAAGACTGGAGATCTAGAACATGCAAAAAGTTATAGGGATCATGAGCCAATTGAAAATTTGACATCCCCTTCTTGGGTTTTACATCTTGGAACATATTTGATAAATCAAGACCTTCCTCTTAATAATTCTTTTAAAAGAAAATTCTAACTTATAACAAATTAACTTAGAATCAATATACAAATAATATAAAAGCTCTGAATGTTCATTTGCCATATGTATTACACTATTGTCTTCTTTTATTTCTCTATTTCAATGTCTCCATTTTTTCTCTTCTTTCCAATCAATTTTTGTATAACTTCTTGTAAAACTTACAAGATTTAATCATCACTTGCAATGTGTACCAAAACCAATCACTAATAAATTATTGTTGTACTGTAATTAACCCACAATATATTACTCAGCTTCATTAACTTCTCAGTATTCAAAATAATTACCCTTTCTAATGTCAAGTACTTTATTTTTAAATATATTTTTCTATAACTCACATCCATGCATGTCATCATTCTATTATTTTGCATTATAGTGCAAATGCCAATGGAAGTGTTATTTCTTTCCTTTCAGAGTGATATAAGCAGTGACAAGAAAAGGCCAAGAACATGAACGTGGCATGATGATTGAATTTGTAATAAAAGCAGCAAACACATAGAACATTCAAATGCTTGATCTTAAGTATTAATTTGACAAGTTTCATTAAGTATTGAGTTAATTTAACAAGTTTCATTACTCAACATTAGAAAATTGTCAAGCCTGATTGTTGGTACGTCATCTTGCAAAATTTTAGCAGCTAATATCCCATGTCCTCAAAGAATTTAATTTCGGTGCAGAATTCTGATTTCCTAAATGACTATACGTTGCATTATTAGTATTTGAAGTTTGTAATAAACACACTCGGGCCTCGATTGAGCTAGAAGGCAGAACAGAGAGTTAATTTGGTACGATAACGAGTTTGACTTTAAACCAAATTCAAATTACGAACTTGAAGTCTAGCTACGTTAACTGGTCTCTGAGCCAGCAAATTTCCTTTATGGCCATCTTTTAAAACCTCGACACATTCGTTTGCATACAGTTGGCTATCCAGTGTCAAGAAAACACTTGATTAATGTTTCTTTGTTGCGAAATTAGAAAGACAAAGACCTCAACGCGCCTTAAACTTGAGAGTCCGCCATTTTGATTTTAGTGCAATCTGTTCTGAGCTTAGTTTCCATGGCGATAAGAAATCCTCAAATCTGATTGGTCGAACCGCTTGTTTACATCATGACGTAGAGAGGTGGCTAAAAGTCGCTACCTTTCCGGACTGTTCGCAGCCGTTATTAGTCTAGCTCCCATTCCCCTGCGGTCCTCTCCCGCCAGCCACTGGCGGGAGAGGACCGCAGGGGAATGGGAGCTAGACTAATAACGGCTGCGAAGGAGACTAAGGGGTTTTTTTCGTATCGAAAAAGTTTTTTATGTATCAAAAAGGTTTTTATGTATCAAAAAGGTTTCTTCGTATCAAAAACATTTTTTCGTATCAAAAAGGTTTTTCGTATCACAGGGTTTTTTCGTATCGAAAAGGTTTTTTATGTATCAAAAAGGTTTTTTCGTATCAAAAAGATTTTTTCGTATCAAAAAGGTTTTTTCGTATCACAGGGTTTTTTCGTATCAAAAAGGTTTTTTCGTATCAAAAAGGTTTTTTCGTATCAAAAAGGTTTTTTCGTATCAAAAAGGTTTTTTCGTATCAAAAAGGTTTTTTCGTATCAAAAAGGTTTCTTCGTATCAAAAAGGTTTTTTATCATGTATCAAAAAGGTTTTTTATGTATCAAAAATTTTTTTTATGTATCAAAAAGGTTTTTTCGTATCAAAAGGTTTTTTATGTATCAAAAAGGTTTTTATGTATCAAAAAGGTTTTTTAGGTATCAAAAAGGTTTTTTAGGTATCAAAAAGGTTTCTTCGTATCAAAAAGGTTTTTTCGTATCAAAAAGGTTTTTTATCATGTATCAAAAAGGTTTTTTTAAGTACCAAAAAGGTTTTTTATCATGTATCAAATAGGTTTTTTCGTATCAAAAAGGTTTTTTATGTATCAAAAAGGCTTTTTATGCATGTATCAAAAAGGTTTTTTATGTATCAAAAAGATTTTTTATGTATCAAAAAGGTTTTTTAATATCAAAAAGCCGGGTTTTTTCGTATCAAAAAGGTTTTTTCGTATCAAAAAGGTTTTTTCGTATCAAAAAGGTTTTTTTGCATTGCATCAAAACCGTTTTTTCGTTTCAATTTTTTTTTTTTTGCATCAAGAGGTTTTTTCGTATGAAAAAGTTTTTTTTTTTTGCACCAAAAAGATTTTTTCGTATCCAAAAGGTTTTTTTCGTATCAAAAAGATGTTTTATGTATCAAAAAGGTTTTTTGGTATCAAAAAGGATTTTTATGAATCCAAAAAGTTTTTAATTTCATTCCAAAAGGTTTTTTCGTATCCAAAAGGTTTTTTCGTATCAGAAAAAGGTTTTTTCGTATCAAAAAGATATTTCTATATCCAAAAGATTTATTCTTATCAAAAAAAATTTTATATTGAAAGGTTGTTTTTGTGTTACAAAGAGTTTTCACTTATGAAATGCTTTCTCCACATGAAAGGGTCTCAACTTTTATCAATAATCTTCTCAAGAACAAGGTTTTTTTTGCTGATGTATTTATCTTGAAATTTGAAACAATCGGCGCGCCATATACCAGAGGTTAAAAATATTAGGTTCTTTCAAGAGTCTGCAGATTGTAATTTGATATACTTTATATATAATTTATTTTATTACTCGTGCCCAGGCCTTTAGGCCGGGAACGAGTTATAAATTACAAATGTTTTTTTTTTCTCTTTTCGTCCTCAGCTATTTCTGATTGGTTCGTTCTAAGGAACCTCTGATTGGTTAGGAACGTAAAAACAATGCCTTTCATTCATCAGTCCTCTAGGGGGCGTGAGCTCCTCGAAGCTGGGGAATAAAGACTTGGGCAGGATTTAATGGTGGACAATGGCTAGAGTACAGCTTTAAAAACAGGCCCTTTGAGCAGTAAAAAAAGCAAAGTCGAGCTTTTTACTCGAGGCATACCCAACTCCATTATAAGAGCGTTAGAATGGACAGCTATTTTTAACTCGGTCTCCGATTCTGCGACCAAAAAATGAATTCTAAAGGACTTCTTCAAGTCGTACACTTTCCCCGTCTCAAGCCTCAGATGTAAGCCAGAATTGGCGAGCTCTTATCATCAAAGCAGAGTGCCCCTCACAGTTCTCACTCCATATGTTGCTAAACGAACAGCAATAGAGGGAAGTCAATTGTATATTTCCCGTCAAACAGTTATGAGAGCTAATGGGGCCGGTTTTTGTACTAAATTTGAATATCGAAAACGAAGGAGACTGAAGCTCTGTCATGTACGTGCTTTGATGATCTGATAGTATGCGTGTTTTATGTTTTCATATTAAAATATGAAAGAAAAATGTAGATGAGTAGTTACTATGTTAGTCAATTGGTTGTAGAGTTTTTAAGACAAACAATTCAGACGATAAGTGAAATAAAATCAACTTAAAGAACAAGATATTCTCTTGAATTTTACGAGGTCTTAAAGAAAACAAGACTTTTGGAATGTGGGGTCAAGGCGGATTGGCAAAAATCTGTCACGGAGCTCTGGAAGATAAGTAGGGCTTATCAAAGTAGTCGTCACCCACAATTATTGAGGCTGAGCGTTTGTCAGTACTTCAGATCGATAGAATAAAATGAGAGAATTATTTGGCCGTCACGGTAAACTATTTATATGGCATGGTAAATTGATACAGTTCGTTAAGTGGATCTAAGTGGGACAGTTCGGGCAAAATTAAGAAGGTTATTAAGACCTCTCCTATAAACAGGGCCTCACCTTGGGCACGAGTGAACGCACGAGTGCGTCTAGTTTCTATTACAACTGTTATGATACACTTTTCCAGTTTTAATTAGTTTTTGGTTTACCGCGTTAGTTTTAATAATTTGGTGGTTTATAGTCTTCAGTGTGCTGTCATTTTGCTGACAAGAGTAATTTCAGTTTAGAATATCAAAGTATAGAATATCAAAGTAGGGAATTCCCCTTGGCTTTAAGAAACAATAGATTAACCTTGACATCTCTGGAATAATATCCTAGCCGACAACATTTGGCATCCGTTTCCCATGATTGGCAATGTTTTCACGTGCAACCAATCACATTGGAAAAGGCGCCGTCCAATCTGATTGTGTTTACCAAAACACCCATCCTTGCGGTTCATTGAGGCCTGTCTCACAGGACATTATAAAAGAGAGAGTTACTCAAATAGATAGACTTCCTTTTAGACCTAGAGCTAGATATGTGTACAAGTCCTTATTAGAGTATAATAAAACAAAGCCTACAGCGAAGGAACTGTCTCGTCGTAGAGTTAAAGGTTCATCGCCAGCTCTTGTATAGAACCTACACGTTTGGACCTAGCAGTCCCTCGTAACAAATTGGTGGAGAACTAAGTTCGGGGTTTGCAAAACGTACTTGGTCGCAGAGACAACAAAGTCCGGCGAAGATTACTAGTCGTTCTCAACCTCGAGATCCTCATTTGGTACCAAGCTCTGATAAAAGCGTCTTCATAAAGAAAATTTCCTTACGGACGTTCAACATTGAAGTGTATTGCTGAATTCACAAGGATTAAAGAGTTATTCATTTCAAGTTATCGTGATGTCCTATCCAATTGAGCTGGTGCTTGTCTCATGAACCTCAGCTCTCAGCTGTTTGTATGTAAGTCCTTCCTGTGGTAATGTGTGCCTTTCTAATTTAACTTAATATAATCTGTGTATTTATAAATCAATGTTCTAACTGTATATTCTCGTTGCATATATATTGTACTTCTATAAAATAAATAACTCGTATATTTTATGTAGGGCAATTAGTTTATTGTTCTGTCAGTAGTACTTTGGTAATTGTTTTATAACATTTCAAACGATTCAGGGTTTATAACACATTGCATTTTATAGGTTTCAAGTTTTTATAATCGCTAACAATCTCTTTAACAAACTACTCTTTTTTTCTCTCTCTCTCTCTTCATCCATATATTAGCACATTTTTAATCATAAAGCCATAACTCCTACCAGCTGTTCATTTTTGTAAATTTAATCATACTTCCAGCTGTGTATATATTAACACAACCGCAAATAAAGCAAATTCCATTAATAACCACATCATTTAATAATCATGACATCATCTCAGCATCTTTGCGGACAAAATATCGTCACTTTTTCTGCATTTTACGGCAAGTTTGAAAGCGTACACGAGTTCCTTAGCGACTTTAGCCGTGCAGCAGCATTTTACGACTTATCTGATGAAAAGCAAGCGTTGGTTCTACCATTCTACCTGAAAGGAAATGCCAGCATTTGGTTCAACTCTTTGCACTACAAGGATGATTTATTAATTGCGCAGCTGAAAGAAGCACTTTTAAAACAATTTGTATCAAAGGACTATTATCTCAGACTAAGAAATCGTCTCGAAAATTTGAAACAGTTCCCAGGAAAAAGCGTACGACAGTATGTTGCAGAAGTACGACAATGTTGTAGCAGACTCAGCCTCATAGAATCAGAATGGCTCCAGGCTCTATTGAAAGGTCTTCGATCAGAAATAAAGGAGTTTGTTGTTCTCAAAGAACCTAAAACATTTGAAGAAGCTGAAAACTACGCTAAATTGAAAGAATTTGTGATGGCCTCTTCTGCCAATGAATTGAAAGAAAGGATAATGGAGAAAGTAAAAGACAACTTTGAATTACAGCAGCAAGCGACACCAGAAATACATAATTACTTTTTGTATGATCGCGTCCCAGAAAAAGAGCCAAATCAAGATAATTCTATTGATGAACAAGCTCCCCAATACCTAAACGATACGCCAGTAGAAACGCTTGAAGCAGAAATAGATAAGGTAAAGCATTTAACTGAAAGTCAACGTTTGCAACAGAGGAACAACTCCTCTTACGGCACTGAAGTAGTATGTAGCTTTTGTGGTAACAGTGGACATTTATTTCACAGTCAGTATTTGATTAAACAAAATGATTTTGAAAGCCGTGATAATCTCATGAACTCGCTTGTAGATTTGCCTGAAAATGTTGACTGTTGTCAAATGGAAAATCCAACAATTTATAAATGCAAGAAAGTTCTTACAATTGCAGGCGTCGTTGGCCAAGCCGATAGAAGAGAAGTCAGTGAAACTGACGGTTCCGCAAAACAAGAAGAAAGGCGCCCAAACAACAAAAAAGCTATACCGAAAGGTGTTGTAAATATGCGCAATAGCTCAAAAACAGTGAGTAAATTGAAGTCCAAGAGCAAGAAAAAGCGTTATCCTGAGAATGTTTTCACAACCAATAAAGAAGCTGAAACATGCATTAAACAGTGTGTAACTCAAAGTCACGCCACAGACAAACATCACAATGGAAACGCTTGTGCGCCTGACGAAGAAATGGATGATTGTGAAGTTGCTACGACACCACTTTTGTTTAATGGAGTCACTTCAAGCTTGAAGCAAGGCAGTATTGTCGTAAACAAGAAGAAATCAGACTCACAAAATAGATCAACACCTGTTCGACCTCAGCGCCGAAAACGAAAGCATAGCCATGGTCACTCAAAACTATTTACTAAACAGCAAAAACAGAAGACTGATCCTAAAAGCAATAATTGTAGTAATCAGCCAAACATGCCTACAAAAGTACAAGTTAAAATGACATCTGAAGAACTTGGAAAAGAGAAGAAGGACTGCGAACGAAAAGAGAAACCTGACGTATACACAAAGGGACAAGACAAATATAAACGACGGTTGGCTCAAACAGTAACTCAAACAAATGTAACACAAAGTACGCCTAGAGTATTGAAGCTTAAAATAGACTCAGAGAAATCAACAGTAGAAGGTACAATTGATGGATTGGATGTAAAGATGCTTGTTGACACTGGAGCCCCTGTCACAGTACTGAACAACAAAGTTTGTGAGAAGTTAAAATCTAGTTGTCACTTGTGTTCACTTTCTGATCCTGACATTGTGGTACAAGCAATTGGTGGCAAGTCTTTAAATATTGTTGGTGAAATCGACGTTTCCCTTATGTTGCAAGACAATGTTTTTCATATTCCTGCGTTAGTCAGTACAGACCTCAAATTTGATATGATACTTGGAAGAGATTTCTTAAGCCAGTTCGTTTGTGCCTTAGATATGTCTGATGGAACATTGACTTTAACTCCAAGAAATTTGCACGACTCTTCTAATACTCCAAAGAACGTATCTTTAACCTCTACTCAAACTAATGTTGTACAAGTTGGAATCAACAAAAGTGTTGTCGACAAAGACGTGGAATTAGGGAACCCATGTTCGTCATTTTCCATACAGCAACAATCAAGTGAAAATGCAATCTTTGGAAAGTTGACATACTTAACTATGCAGAGCAATGAAAACTCAAGCAAATCATTCCCGGCTCAGGTATTTCAAGTGCGTTCTAAGAACCACCCCATGGCCAGAAAGAATGGAAGCAACTCCTGTCTCACAACCCAACAGTAATTCAAAATGTATTAATACAATGGATTTTTCTTGACAATCTTCAGTTTTGGAAAATAAGTGAAAAACTTAGGAAAGTCAGCGAAAAGTACAGTACCGAAAAGCCAGCAGAGTAATCAGAGAGTTACGAAACCTTGCAATCACTGCAGAAACAAATAAGCTCGCAGCTGCATTCTGAAAGTGATTAATTTGTAAAGCTTGAAGTCTGCGAAATACAAGATTCTGTAATGAGCTCTAAACAGTCTCTTGTTGACTGAAAGCAAAATCAAAGCCCACCTGTATTCTCAAGCCTTTTGCGTTTTCTTGTTCAACGAGTGAATGCGGAGATGCAGGAAAGAGCAACTAAATTAGTCCTAAATCGGTTAAAAAGGGTAAAACCCACCGCAATGGACCAATGGTATCAAGGTTAAAACTGGCAACTAAGGTACACTACCTGTTGACACCAAAGTACATTTCACGCAGTGCAAGTGAATCTTCAAAAAGCCGAAGAACTTGCCAATAACAAAATTGGGAATTGTCAGTGGAAGACTTCGTGTATGAACAGTAGATGCATTAACTTATTTCTTATGACTTCATCAAAACCTTAATCATTAATGAGTGATACTAAGTGAAGATAAGTTATTACTAACAATGTATGTTCAAATTTCTTTTATCAAGTATTCTTAGTCTCAACTAATCATTAAGAAACGGACATTGAACTGACCCTCCAGAGACCACACCTAAGAACAACGATGTACAAACAGGATAAACTGAAGCGCGTGGTTTACAATCTATTACCGTTCACAAAGTAGATTATTTCAAAGGGTTATGATATGACAAAAAGTTGTATTCTTGCCCGTGATCATTTATTCAAAACGCAGTATTTTCTTATACAAATATTCAAGAGGACAAGAAGACGCCCATATTGCAATTCAAGGTATAGATCGAAAAGATTTAACGCACAAAATGCATGTTATTAATCATGTACGACCTCGACGAAAAAAGTTTCTTCCAAACAGATCATCCTAATCAAGGACTACCATAACATGCAAGGCAAGGCCTAAATACAGAAAAAAGTGGAGTGAATACTACTGAGGTACAGTCACTGTACTTTAGTAGTATTCATTCTATTTTTTAGGGGCCCTATTCTTTCATGGGATAGTGTTGCGGGGCTTGGCTCAACAGTGACACAAATTAAGCTACAACGCGTATATATAGGAAACTGCAAGAACCAAATGAAGTAGAACGTTTGAACGTTAAAGTACATGCTTTTCTTGTAAATACTATTGAATTGTTTCCTTCATCGAACACCGAGCTGAACTTGAATGCCAAAACCACGTATGGTAACATTGCTAAAGCTACAGAGTAGAAGAACACTGCGAGGAAACATACCTTTGTAGAATTATAAAAATTAGAGGAAAAAGGGAAACATAGTACAGTGTTATTGCGAAGGTGGAGAGAACTCTGTAACATGGCAACATGCAAAGCTAGATGTGGAAATGCAACGAAAAGTGAAAAACGCACTAGAAAATAATGTCAAAATGGTCGAGCTGAAGAATGGCAGTGCTACAAATATCGAAACCAACGGTCACGAAAGTGAGAGGGAGAGTTGGTGGAGAATTGCAGGAGAATATATACTGCATTGAGATACTACCGTCGTCTGTCAGTTGGAGACCAACAGCTAAGAGTGTTAATCAAAAGGGAAAATAAGTCACGATGGTGAATATTAAAATAATACTGATAAAGAGTGATTGGTACAGATGGATAGCTACAGCTAGTATGTTTATGCCATTGAAGCAAATGCCACAAAGAGTTAGTGCTAATATCTGCAGTGTCTTCGTTCAGAAGAATTTCCTATTAATTTTATGTACCACTTGCTACCACTATTATTAAAACACAAGAAAAATGCTGACAGAGCTTATATGGCACCAAGTTTCAAAGTCGTGATCAATAATATCAGAGGAGTTTTTGCCAAACCACAGAGAATCTAGAGTCGTTGGAATAAAAGTACTTGACTGGTTGTAATGGATGGAACAACAAACAGAAATAATTACGGCATCATCGCAAATCACACAATTCATGATCACTTTTAGTCAGTAATAGCTAACGTACTAACTCTCAATTAATCATTCATTAGATCTTATAGAAAATTAATTGTGCATCTGTTATTGTTGTTGTTGTTTGTGAATTAGTATAGTTGTATGTTTTAAAAATCCACTATTCAATAATTCTTACTCAACTAGTAACGCGCATTAATTTTTTTTTTCTCTTTGTAATCAATTTCAGACTCTGAAACGTTTCGTTTTAAGTTACAGCATTCCCAGTACATTTTGCGAGTTATAAACAGTTGCCTTACCACAAGTATACTTTAAATAAAAATATGTAAAGAGCTAACCTTAAATATTCATGGTAGTAAAATTATTCTTTAATATAAGTTCATAAGGCTAACAATTCAGTGTAACACTTTCTACAATTATAATCTAACTCTATATGCATAATTAAGCTGCTGTGGTTCCTCTGAGATGTTGACACCAAACCTTTTGCAAGCACTCATAAGATGTAACTTCAGTCCTCGCTCAATATTGCCGAACAGTATTCACAAGTTAAAGACCCATGGTCAAAGACAGTTAACAATGGTAGATCTGATATGGACCAGTCAGTAAGCAGTGCAATGTATGTATCAAGTTCTAAGTGCTAAGTAATGTGAAGACGTTATGAGAACAAAAACAATGTAAAGCAAATAAAGCGGAAAGAAGACAATCTTGATAAAATACGAAAAGCTACGACATCAAGACAAAACTCAAGATTCAATTTGTATGACACTCGTTAAGCTTGTCTTCTCGTACGGATATGATATCTGGGTGCAAATAAAAACACTCAATGAATTTTGAGATAATGATGAATAGGAACACCACAGAATAGTATTAACCTAAGGGGTTGCTCATTTGAAGAATAAGTGAAAAAGAGATGGTACAGGGTCTTGTACTAGCTTCCTTAGACAACAGGCAACAACACTGACACCACCAACGATGAGCCGACGCCATCTATCACTATATCAGCTAGACTCAGCCCATGAGACTGTGCTGCAGCGAATTCCTAATTAAAACAAGGAGCATCACATCATCTCTACTACTAACAAAGATTTCTGAATGGGAATCGAAAGCTCTAGAGTAAAAGAATCTTGCTGATGAGTACAAGAATAGCCAAAATTGCAAATGACAACAACTATGAAAGAAAGAAAGAAAGGAAGGAAGAAAGAAGAAAGAAAGATTAAAGAAAGAAACGGAAAGAAAAAAATGAAAGATGGAGTACAGAAGAACTGAAGAAAAGACATGCAGTGAACTAAAACGAAATCCTACAAAAGCTTATAGGAGAAAATACAACCTATCAACAAAAACAGCACAAAAATCAGTTTGAGACCTCAGTGCCACTTAGTAGTATGATGTCAAGAACTTACGTGAAAAAAGAAAGAAACGATGAAGAACGGTGACAATCGTTTGTGCTCTAGACTTAGTGTAAGCTAGTGGCAATCCTAGGTAGGCCCTAGCAAAACCGAGGCATAGACAAAACAATACTCTCAAAAGGGCAGTTATATGACGATCACCCGAAACATGCCGAAAGTTTTAAATAGTCGACAGTGAACAACAAATTCGCCTTATTGTTGGAACTTTAAGTGAAAAACTACAATGAGAGGATTTCTTTGCAAAGCTTCAAAGAAATGAAAGGAAATCAAGATAGACATGTTCACGAAAATAAACACGGAGATGCTTGCCGTGATCAGATCTAGAAGATGTACATGACATTTGTAAGCAGACATCAAAATCTAGCACAAAACAAAAAAATGTGGATTCCTTGGTCTTTAGCAAAAGGACAAAGTGAGTCTGAAAAGAAAAGACTCTTTACCGCTACAATACCTGAAACTAAACATATTAGAATTGGTAACTTAAAAATTGGAACTAAGATATATGCGAAATGATGTAAAGCTGTTTTAACGTGATGTCTCTATGTTCTTATTGCGACAAATTTTGAACAGTGTAAAATGTAGCAATATAACTAAATCCTCACGAGTCAAGCAAGACAGGAACAAATAACAAAGACTATATGTGCTGTGGATAACAACATTACAACAACCTGTTTTTAATTTAAATTATCCTAATATTCTTTCTAAGCTCTCCTAAGGTGCACCAGGAGATGCACCAAGCTAAGTGGGGGGGCATGTTATGATACACTTTTCCAGTTTTAATTAGTTTTTGGTTTACCGCGTTAGTTTTAATAATTTGGTGGTTTATAGTCTTCAGTGTGCTGTCATTTTGCTGACAAGAGTAATTTCAGTTTAGAATATCAAAGTATAGAATATCAAAGTAGGGAATTCCCCTTGGCTTTAAGAAACAATAGATTAACCTTGACATCTCTGGAATAATATCCTAGCCGACAACATTTGGCATCCGTTTCCCATGATTGGCAATGTTTTCACGTGCAACCAATCACATTGGAAAAGGCGCCGTCCAATCTGATTGTGTTTACCAAAACACCCATCCTTGCGGTTCATTGAGGCCTGTCTCACAGGACATTATAAAAGAGAGAGTTACTCAAATAGATAGACTTCCTTTTAGACCTAGAGCTAGATATGTGTACAAGTCCTTATTAGAGTATAATAAAACAAAGCCTACAGCGAAGGAACTGTCTCGTCGTAGAGTTAAAGGTTCATCGCCAGCTCTTGTATAGAACCTACACGTTTGCATAAGCTTATTTCCAATTAATCAAATCCTCGAATCATTTTACTAGTATTTATTATTTTGCTGCTCATTTGAGTTCTTTGAAAGCTCTCAAAGCCAAATTTATTCAAAAATTGCACGAGAAAAACCCTAATTTCCCTCATAGATGTTAACTCTCTACTAGCGAAAAAAAGCAGACGAGTTATTTTTTCCAAACCAATTGGTAGTACAGAGGCAGAGAGGTCATTTTCATGTGTATTAAAAGTGCACACATGGCTTCTATTCGGAGCAAAATCAGTCCACCAACAGGCTTGCAGATTTAGCCGGGTTTTTTTCCGGTTGGTCATAACGTAGTACCCTTAAATACTGTGGAAATCTGCAAGCAATTTATGGTGCTAAATCCGCGAAGGATGGCAGCTTCGTCTCTCTTTTAAAGGTTGGTGATGGGTTATCAAGATTTAATCTCTATACACAAGAGGTACTTAGAAGAGAGGGTATTGATCACAAGTCACTCACTATAAATTTTTAGTCTTTTCACGAATGACGTCAAACGTGGTTCGGTATCCGTTATTTTAGGCCAATCACGTATCACGTGAAACCCCCTTGCACACCGTACATATAATGTACACTCTGTAACGTCCTTGGAGGAGGGGAAGAATCCTAGTTGTAAAGATAACTAACAAAGAGAGTACAATACTTCAAGCTAAGGCATGCTTTAATACTACTTCAGAATCCTTGAGCACGTGTGTGCTACAATCCTATTGGTCCGTGAGATCATATGACACTCAACTTTTTAAGATTTCAGTCACCCCCCTTTCAAAAATCCTGGATCTGCCTCTGGAGAGGAAGCTTGATATACGAACTGCTTCAGTTTTATGCCGCTAAAAAAGCTACTAGAAGTTTGCCCGCTGTTTGACTACGCCTACGCCTACAAAAAAACACATTTTTTTAGCTTTAGTAAGTTGTATAACTGTACGATTTGTAAGCTCGCGCTTACCTGGTTGGTCAGCATTTTTTTCTTTAACTAGCCGCACACGTGCGTTCACTCGTGCCCTGGGAGCCCCTTTTAGGAGGCTTCAATGATCGGCCCCGTTCGTACTCTTCCCCGAGCCGATTCACGCATTCTTAAAGACCTTTTTAACCTTTTTAAAGAATATCTGATTAGCCCATTTGTCTGTCAGCAGCTATTAGTGTTTGCCTTTGTCCTTCTATTATCATGCATGGGTATTGGATATCTCCAACATGCAAAAATATACCAGTTTATTCATTTTTTTCTTTCACTATATATCTCAATTGTTTGCTGTAAAGACTTCTACAACGACGTTTTTGACACAATAACAAATCGTGTATTTTTTTCGTTCATGTTTCAGATGTTTTATCAATTACGTGACCAAACGCATCAGGTCAAATAGAGCCTTGGTTCCATGAAAATATATAAATAAACTGTGTGGTCAAGAAATCGGTGTTAAAACTCAGTATAAAACCCTCTCAAGATCTCTTGAATGCTTGAATGAGAAATATAATTGACTTGCCTCTATATGCGTTCGTTTAGCAACATGTAGGGTGAGAAATTCGTAGATTTGCAGCTCAAAGGAATCACTTCTTCAGATCGCGTCGCGAGAGCTTCGGTTTCAAGTACTCCATTGAGAGTTCGATATTTGGTCAAAGTATTGGAGATGAAGCTCACAATAACAGCCCATTCTGGAGCTCTTATAAGTATATAGGTATATGTCGAGTTAAAAGCTCCAAATTACATTGTTCTACTGCAGAAAAAGCCTGCCTCTGAAAGCTATTTTCTTTGTAGTCGGCCATCTTGCATTCCTAAAGTTCCTGACTGGCGTTCACTACGAAGCACGAGTTGCACGCGCTTAAAGGTGATGAATGAAGGGCATTGTTTTTTATGTTTTTAACCAATCAGAAGTGCCTCAGGACGAAACAATCAGAAGTAGCTGAGGACAAAAACAGAAAAAAAAAACATTTGCAGTTTATAACTCGTTCCCGGCCTAAAGGCCTGGGCACGAGTAATTATAACTGAAGTCTTCTGATTGTGAGAACAGCTGACGTAACTAAATTGCATTTCCAAATGATGTTTATCTCCATCATCAATATTTGGGAGAGATACGGCGACCCCCTTAGACATTAGTAGTATATCAACTGATACTGACCTGGAGTCTGATTACCACAGCGTGATATTATTCGACTAAGATTATGTCCCACTGCTAATGATAAATGGACAAAGGCCAGGCTACGTAAACCTAAAACAAAATACTCATGTTAGAAAGGAAAAGTCGATTGCAGAGTGTTCTCACCATGGATGGTAGAAGGTATCGTCTTGGTGCACGCATATACGACTTGTTGATTAGATGGCAGATCCTTATCCATCGGACGGTAGTTACGTAGGTTATCTTTCGCAACCAGGCAGGAAAATGAAGACTCAAACTTTGTCAGTTTTAGTAATAAATGTATGCTTCAGTGAAAGTAAAATAAAAACTTGGTAAAATCCGAGCCCCCAGCGGGGATTGAACCCACGATCTTCGGGTTGCCGGTCCGATGCTCTAACCACGGAGCTATGGAAGGCTCTAGTGGCCAGCAGGTCGTTGATCATATTATAGCTGGGCTCACTCGGGACGAGCGCTGTTCGATAACCTCAGCGGATTAAATCATACAGAAATTCTGCACGGATATCGCTAATATGTAAGTTCATAGTGAATAGTTAATAGTAAGTTAATAGTTTTTATATTCATTATTACAAAAACAGGCAAAGAAAAATCAGCGACTGCAATGTATTCCCCAAATACTAGGATGGCAGAATGTAGATTCTGATTGCACGTATCGAGTTTTTGCTTGCGTTTATCAGAGATGTGGCGATGATGCTATCGTTCAAGATCTAATCTCGCGAATCAAATGCTAACGTTTTGTAATCATTACAATTCATGTATAAAGATATAATATTTTCATTGAGAGGAAAGGGTACATTTCCAGTTGCCAATTGTTAAATTGATATATAGTTACCAATTGCCAATCTTTTAAGTATTATATAGTTACCAATATATTTTAATATACACTTATTTCCAAAAACGTTGCGCAGTTCAAAGCAACAAGCGTAAAGCAAGACCGAAATGGGTGCTGGTTTTGTTTGTAAGGTATTCAAATCAGACTCGTTTCTATTGAACTAATTACAAAATGTGAGCATTTTCAAATCCTTGTTAGTTTAATTCTTTTGATAGCAAGTCTGCTTGGAATACATTATGCTGTTAATTCTTACCTTTATCTACCTGACAAACCACACCAGCAAGAGATTTATACGAGCAACTAGGGTATAACTTCCACCATCCCCTGTGAGAACACTCTGCAATCGACTTTTCTTTACCAGTGCAATCCACATCGGACATAATCATTTTTGTTTTTGTCTCTCCTTCAATGTTGTAAATTGGATATTTAGCTGCTTTGTAACCAAGCATTCGACAGATCACGTGAGCATCTTTTATATCCCAGCCATATGTATAGCCAGTATCACAAACTGCTCCCCAGGTCCCTTGGTACTCGATTTCCACTTGACCAACATGGCTTACATTAGTTCCCACCAGACGAACTTTTATCGCTTTTTCCGCTGAAAACAAACATTGAAGAAGATTTTTGGTTTATGGTGTTTGAATATGCCGTCGTACTAACTGTTACTTCAATTTTAGTTTTTGGTTTGTTTTTTTGAATTTTTGTTGTTGCTATTTGCATATTGTGTTTGTTTGATTTTTGTTTTGAAACTGATATATATCAGATTGTCTGGGCCGAATGTACTGATTTGTACCCAAGCATTCGACAGATCACGTGAGCATCTCCGGATCCCAGTTACTATCACTACAGACCGCTCCCCAGGTCCCTTGGTACTGGATTTCCACTTGACCAACATGGCTTACATTAGTTCCCATCAGACGAACTTTTATTGCTTTTTCCGCTGAAAACAAACATTGTTGGATAATCAACAGTTGTTTTCACACATTTCTTAGTAATTACAGATGGCTCTAATATGGATCGTCATGCATGCTCACCTCATTTTAATGCTCCAACTTTCATTGGAAACTTCACCAATGTTTTCATTTTCTACAATTTTCAGAATGAGCTACTCTATATATTATTAATGATTCATTCATCGAACAATCATAGAGACGCGTCTATTTATCAATTCTTGGCCCAGTTGTTTGAAAGACCATATAGAATAGTCAGAAAGGAAATTGAAAATACGAAGTGCTTTTTATTCATTTACAACCATAAGATACGAGTCCTGGTCAATATTTCATACCATAAAGCTGCTAGAGGTGTGCACCCTATATTGAAGTAGGTATCGAGTACATGAAAATAATTTAGTTCCAGTATTTCCTTGTAGGTTGAAAAAATGTGAATGTGCAAAGTTCTACCTGGTTCATTGTCCAGTGAATTTCCGCGTGATGAATAAAGCCTGATGCTGTAATCGCTATTATGCAAAATTGCCATTTCAGCATCTCTAAATTGTACTTCAAAGTTATTACACCCAACTTCCAGGGTCCCTTATATATTTTGACGTGAAACGTGATTTAAGGTCTAAAATCTTTTTGCGTACACGTGAAAGCGACTTTTCATTTGATTTTTTTTATGAACGTGAAAGAGATATTTTAATTATCCGTGATGCGTGAAAAGACCAAATATTTTTACGTGATTTCATTTAGCAAAGGGGTATAGGCGACTCTGAATCCCGGGACCAGCATCAGAGAAATCTGCTTAGCGTGGCTTTACAGGCGCCGGACAGTTTTAGATTGCCAATCAAGTTTATGACAGCGTTGCATGATTCTATGAGAGGTCATAAAGCAAAATGGACGCTGTAGAAAAAAAAATCCTTCAATTCTAATGTCGAATCAACTACATGGTGATTAAAGGTGAAAAAGTCGCAAGGATTCCGCCTTGATTCTTTTCCTCCCATTATATTGGGAAAAAAATGCTAGTGTTTCCCACATTAGTTCCCACCAAACGAACTTTAATCGCTTTTTCCGCTGAAAACAAACATTGAGGAAGGTTATTGGTTTATGGTGTTTGGATATGTTGTCGTACTGACTGTTACTTCAATTTTTGTTTTTTGTTTGTTTTTGAATTTTTATTTTTTATTTTTGCATTTTATTTTTTAAACTGATATCAGATTGTCTGGGCCGAATGTTCTGCTTTGTACCCAAGCATTCGACAGATCACGTGAGCATCGTTTATATCCCAATAACCATCTCCACAGATCGCTCCCCAGGTCCCTTGGTACTGAATTTCCACTTGACCAACATGGCCATCTATAAAAACCAACATTGTCGGATAATCAACAGTTGTTTTCACATATTTCTTAGTAATTACAGATGGCTATAATATGGACCGTCATGTGTGCTCACCTCATTCTACATGCTCCACCTTTCATTTTAGGGAAACTTCACCAATGTTTTCATTTTTTGCAATATACGTATGCAGAATGAGCTACTCTTTATGTTATTAATGATTCATTCATCGAACAATCATAGAGACGCGTCTATCTATAATTCTGGGCCCGGTTGTTTGATTAAGGTAACGCGCTCGCGCATTCGTGCGCATAACGTTTGCGCATGGTTTGCACGCGCGCGCTGATATCGAATTTGATTGGGCTTCCTGTGTTCTAAAATATTTCAATATGGCGGACGCCACGTAACTGTATTCAAAGCCTTATAACTTAAAATCTAGCACCGCGACCTATCCTAATCGTTTGCTTTTTCGACGTATTTTTATCAAAACTAAAACATATCAAAAAAGGAAAAAAATTCCTCTATAGGTTTTTGAGAAAATCGCGAAAAATCGTCAAAATGAACGTCCGATTCGCGCGTAAGTACACCTGATTTTCATTTTTCAATTGCGAATACTCAGCTTTACCTACAAATAAGTGAAGACATATTACTTTTCATGATACTTTGTCTACTTTAGCATGTCTGAAAGGCTTTAGGTTGCAAATTTGCAAAGACTTACCGTACGCTAGAGGTCAGACTCTGAAATCTGTTGTTTTCGTTCGAAAAGGCGAGATTTTGCTCTTTTCAGGCTATCATAGCACCAAAACTAGCACCGTGACCCCCCATTTTCTTTATTGATTTGATGTTCCCAACTCAAAAACAATATACATAATGATTTATAGAAAAATTCGTCGATAAAAACTCGCGCGATCCCATTACCTTAAGCAATATAAAACGCGCGCGCATGTCTCTGTATTGTGATATATTAAACACGATGGAAGATGTAGAGCAAGATAAAAGCAAGCTTAGGAGCTTGTTTCTCTGGCTTTTCTATTGCTCTTCACATTTCAGGGTGTTTATATCACAATACAGAGACATAAGCGATCGTTTTATATTGCTTTTATAAAATATTATAGATGATTATTTCTGCTCCCCTCAGTCTACTCCACTTGTTCATCGGTAATTATTTCGGTCGTACTTCAAAGATGCTTTCTTCAGTTCTGTGATACAGAGAGCAGGGGCAGATTTAGGTGTGGTGGTCAGCAAAATCTACCTTTTTAATCAAATTTGATTTTAGCATTTTAGAAATATATATGTTTTAAATGTTTTCATTTTTTGTTATATTCCGATACTTTTTAAGTTGTCTCATTTATATAAGTTGTCTCATTTCCCGCCCTTTCCAGGCTCCCTGTCCTATCTATTTTCCCGCCTTTTCCGGGCTCCCCATCTTATATCTACTAGCGAAAAAAGCAGACGAGTTAATTTTATTTTTTCCAAACCAATTGGTAGTACAGAGGCAGAGAGGTCATTTTCATGTGTATTAAAAGTGCACACATGGCTTCTATTCGGAGCACAATCAGTCCACCAACAGGCTTGCAGATTTAGCCGGTTATTTTTTCCGGTTGGTCATAACCTACTACCCTTAAATACTGTGGAAATCTGCAAGCAGTTTATGGTGCTACATCCGCGAAGGATGGCAGCTTCGTCTCTCTTTTAAAGGTTGGTGATGGGTTATCAAGATTTAATCTCTATACACAAGAGGTACTTAGAAGAGAGGGTATTGATCACAAGTCACTCACTATAAATTTTTAGTCTTTTCACGAATGACGTCAAACGTGGTTCGGTATCCGTTATTTTAGGCCAATCACGTATCACGTGAAACCCCCTTGCACACCGTACATATAATGTACACTCTGTAACGTCCTTGGAGGAGGGGAAGAATCCTAGTTGTAAAGATAACTAACAAAGAGAGTACAATACTTCAAGCTAAGGCATGCTTTAATACTACTTCAGAATCCTAGAGCACGTGTGTGCTACAATCCTATTGGTCCGTGAGATCATATGACACTCAACGTTTTAAGATTTCAGTCACCCCCCTTTCAAAAATCCTGGATCCGCCTCTGGAGAGGAAGCTTGATATACGAACTGCTTCAGTTTTATGCCGCTAAAAAAAGCTACTAGAAGTTTGCCCGCTGTTTGACTACGCCTACGCCTACAAAAAAAAACACATTTTTTAGTTTTAGTAGGTTGTATAACTGTACGGTTTGTAAGCTCGCGCTTACCTGGTTGGTCAGCATTTTTTTTCTTTAACTAGCCGCACACGTGCGTTCACTCGTGCCCTGGGAGCCCCTTTTAGGAGGCTTCAATGATCGGCCCCGTTCGTACTCTTCCCCGAGCCGTTTCACGCATTCTTCACTTAACCGTAACATAATAAAGACCTTTTTTGACCTTTTCAAAGAATATCTGATTAGCCAATTTGTCTGTCAGCAGCTATTAGTGTTCGCCTTTGTCATGCATGGGTATTAGATATTTCCAACATGCAAAAATATACCAGTTTATTCAACTTTTTATTTCACTATATATCTCAATTATTTGCTGTAAAGACTTCTACAACGACGCTTTTGACACAATAACAAATCGTGTATTTTTTCGTTCATGTTTCAGATGTTTTATCCATTACGTGACCAAACGCATCAGGTCAAATAGAGCCTTGGTTCCATGAAAATATATAAATTCGTAATTGTCTGGCCAGAATGTCGGTGTTACAATTCAATACAAAAACCTCTCAAGATCTCTTGAATGCTTGAATGAGGAATATAATTGACTTGCTTCTATGTATGTTCGTTTAGCAACATGCAGGATGAGAAATTCGTAGATTCCCAGCTCATAGGAAATAGTATTTATCGCGAGCCGCTTCCTTTCAAGTACTCTATTTAGAGTTCGATATTTGGTCAAAGTATTGGAGATGAAGCTCAAAGTAACAGCCCATCCTGAAGCTCTTATAAGTATATAGGTATCTCTCGAGTTAAAAGCTCCAAATTGCATTGTTCTACTGCAGGAAAAGCCTGTCTCTGAAAGCTATTTTCTTTGTAGTCGGCCATCTTGCATTCCTAAAGTTCCTGGCTTGCGTTCGCTCAAAGGTGATGAATGAAGGGCATTGTTTTTACGTTCTTAACCAATCAGAAGTAGCTGAGGACGAACATAGGGAAAAAAAACATTTGCAGTTTATAACTCGTTCCCGGCCTAAAGGCCTGGGCACGAGTAATTATAACTGAAGTCTTCTGATTGTGAGAACAGCTGACGTAACTAAATTGCATTTCCAAATGATGTTTATCTCCATCATCAATATTTGGGAGAGATACGGCGACCCCCTTAGACATTAGAAGTATATCAACTGATACTGACCTGGAGTCTGATTACCACAGCGTGATTATTCGACTAAGATTATGTCCCACTGCTAATGATAAATGGACAAAGGCCAGGCTACGTAAACCTAAAACAAAATACTCATGTTAGAAAGGAAAAGTCGATTGCAGAGTGTTCTCACCATGGATGGTAGAAGGTATCGTCTTGGTGCACGCATATACGACTTGTTGATTAGATGGCAGATCCTTATCCATCGGACGGTAGTTACGTAGGTTATCTTTCGCAACCAGGCAGGAAAATGAAGACTCAAACTTTATCAGTTTTAGTAATAAATGTATGCTTCAGTGAAAGTAAAATAAAAACTTGGTAAAATCCGAGCCCCCAGCGGGGATTGAACCCACGATCTTCGGGTTGCCGGTCCGATGCTCTAACCACGGAGCTATGGAAGGCTCTAGTGGCCAGCAGGTCGTTGATCATATTTATAGCTGGGCTCACTCGGGACGAGCGCTGTTCGATAACCTCTGCGAATTAAATCATACAGAAATTCTGCACGGATCTCGCTAATATGTAAGTTCATAGTGAATAGTTAATAGTAAGTTAATAGTTTTTATATTCATTATTACAAAAACAGGCAAAGAAAAATCAGCGACTGCAATGTGTTCCCCAAAAGCTAGGATGGCAGAATGTAGATTCTGATTGCACGTATCGAGTTCTTGCTTGCGTTTATCAGATATGTACGTAGCGATGACGCTATCGTTCAAGATCTAATCTCGCGAATCAAATGCTAACGTTTTGTAATCATTACAATTCATGTATAAATATATAATATTTTCATTGTGAGGAAAGGGTACATTTCCAGTTGCCAATCGTTAAATGGATATATAGTTACCAATTGCCAATCTTTTAAGTAATATAAAAATTAGGTACTACCTAATAGCGGAGCTCCCATTTAAATATAATAATAATTTTAAATACTTTGTTTTATTTTGACGTTTTTGATTCAAATGAATTGGGCTTGCTGTGGTAATAGGCAAACAAATATTGCATTTTGTTGTAAAAGTTGAAATAAAGACTATAGATCAAGCTTTATTTCTTGCCCTTCAGTCTCCTGAGAATTATAAGGCTTTCAACTCAGTGACCATAGTGATATTTATTCAGATATTTGTGTCAGATTTTATAATTGACTTAGTAGTAGTGCTTCATAATTCTCAGAAATAGGATGCAAAAATCCCTCAAACTGATTTCATTCACATAAATACTGAACCTAATTCAACATCCTTCAATTAAACAATTAGACATTGCAGAAAATTATATTTAGATTTTTCTGTCTTGACAGTATTGTGGCATCTTGGTTTTTCTTGTATTATGTAGAGTAGAATGACACTGATAAATAGTTGTCTTTACACGAAACAAGAATTCTCTCTTCCAGGTTACACTAATCATGACTTTAGATGAAATTGTAAAACAACTCAAAACAACTACTACCTAAAAGCAAAGCTCCAATTTCAATTTTAATTTTTTTATGTTCTTGATTCAAATGAATTGGGCTTCCTGTGGTAATTGAAAAAGTTGAAATGAAGATTATTTAAAAAGCATTTTTAAAATAAGTTTTGGTTTTGGTTTGTATATTGTATGGGCTTGTATGCTCAGTGACCTTTGTTACAGTAAATTTTAATATTCAGATTCACTGTCAGATTTCATAACTGACTTTGTAAGGGTTCATAATTTTCAGAAATAGAAAGCAAAATCTCCAAAACATTTTTTTAAATTGATACAAGTAATTAAACCTTTTCGACATCCTGAATATTACAGAACAACATATATTGATTTGTCTGTCTTCACTATATTTGTGACATCTTGTTTTTTGTGGTTGTTGTTGTTATTTTGTTTTGTTATTTAATGTAGAAAAGAATGACACACTAGCTAGGCGAATACTTGTCTCCCACTTTTCTCTTCCAGATTACACTGATAATACAATTTAAAGTGATTATAAAAACAGCTAATTGAAATAACAAGAAAACAAGGAATTAAGCATTTTCAGTCTGTATTTAAGGCTTCACAGGGCTCACTGAGCAACTTCATCCAGATGAATAAAGTATAAAAACAATTCTAGTTTGCATGGCAAAATTCCTTCTTTTTTTCCTGTCAATTGTTTCATTAAATTCCAGACCAAAACTTGAGCTGTATTTACACATTAGTGGGGTTGAAATAAGTTCAAAATCAATTTTTTTACTAATTTTATTATTATTAGAACTAGTGCAAAAAGTTCACCGTAAAACAAAATGTCGTTGTACATTATTTTCATGTAAGGCTTGATCGAGTGTTTCTTTAAACTTGGCCACAGTTCAACGTGCATAAAAGGTTTTTTTTAAGTCATCAATCCCAAATCAAAGATAAAAGATCAAATATAGGTACAAGAGACTTTTTGATATCATTTTCTGGCCAGGGTCTTTACCTTGAAGTGCTTTCCTTGTTGTCTTTTCGAAGCATACTGGTCCTTGTTTCACGCTCAATGCAGACGATT
This sequence comes from Telmatactis stephensoni, assembly GCA_029948255.1. Taxonomy (NCBI): domain Eukaryota; kingdom Metazoa; phylum Cnidaria; class Anthozoa; order Actiniaria; family Isophelliidae; genus Telmatactis; species Telmatactis stephensoni. Next base: position 332,033 of record JALIZF010001532.1, read on the forward strand.
CTTGATTTATTTCCAACTTTGGCTAGATTTTTAAGCAGCTTTATTGAAGGCATCTTCACGAAACGAAGAATACACGATCCTCAATGACTTATTCATTATGAGGAATTTTTTTAAACTACGAATCCAACTAAAAAGTCGTCCAACTTTGAAAATATCCTCTGTGTCTTTCGTCTTTCGAGCAGTTTTTGAAACGACACCAGGCCCGAAAAAAATTCAAACGTACGGTTTTTTTCGCTTTAACCTGTCAAGATTGGCACAGATTAATGTTCATCAAAATCGCTAAATTTTTACGAGGGTTTCGAGAATACTACTTTTAAGCTTTGCAAGTTAAAACTGCAAGGAAACTTGTAAATTTTCAGTTTTCAAAGTGTCAGCGCGCGTCAAGTTGGCGCCAAAAAGCAATCAGCCAATCAGCATCGCGATGTACACGGACGTATGTACGGACGTATGTATGTATGTATGTATGTATGTACGGACGGATGCTATACTCAAGCCATGGAAAATCAACTCGATGGGTTACCATTTTTTCTTAGGTATGGTGCTCCGCTCGCGCGGGCCTTCGGCCCGCGCGGGAGCTCCGCTATAATATAGTTACCAATATATTTTAGTATACACTAAAATTTCAAAAAAAAAAAAAAACGTCACGTTGTTGTGAAACCAAAGTTACAAACTTTTCGCCAGCATCTAGTTTAAATTTAAATATTCCTGGTTATTTTTTTGAGCAAGTGCCAACACCTCTTGCCTCTGGAGGTGTTGGTATGTACATAAATAATAACCTGGATTATTCTGTTATTGAAAGAACGTCGAATTCTTCATTCCAAGCTTTATGGATTGAAATTAATATCCCGTCAAAGAAAAATATAATTTGTGGTATTATCTACCGACAGCACAACTCTCCTAATTCTTTCTTAGCATACTTTGAAGAAGTGCTTGAAAAATACTCTGATGGGAAATCTGTTTATATCCTAGGAGATTTCAACATAGATCTACTCAAATCCGAAACTTGTAGTTATAGTCACAATTTTTTGCTTTCACTTCAAAGTTGCCATTTCTTACCAACTATCGACAAACCAACTCGAGTCTATCAAAATTCTGCTACGCTAATCGATAACATATTTACTAACAATCCAGAACAACATATTATTAGCGGAAATATTGTTTCTGACATAAGTGACCACTTTTCGCAATTTTGTATCATCTCCTCGCCAGTAAAAATGTTAGATAGGTCGAAAAAGAAAATTAGACATTTTTCCAATTTTTCACAAGACCTCTTCCTGGAGGAGCTAGCCAATGTGGATCTATCTATGAATGGCACCAGCGTTGATCAAAAGTTTTCTTCTTTTCACAAAAAGTTAATTGCACTTGTGAATAAGCACGCACCGCTTAACGAGCCCTCTAAACGTCAACTTAAGAATTTTGCTAAGCCTTGGATAACTAAGGGTCATCCAAAATCTATCAAGAAGAAAAATAATTTCATTTATGCAGGGTGATAAAGTAAATTACAAGATTTATAGGAATAAGATATCTAACTTAATTCGGTTGAGTAAAAAAATGTATTTTTATTCCTACTTCAATAACAATATTAATGATATAAAGAAAACATGGCAGGGCATTAACATGATTATCAATAATAATAAGAAGAACCAGAAATATATTTCAGCAATAAGAGATCCCAGCACAAATATGGTAACCCAAGATAAGTCAAAGATACCTAACATTCTCAACAAGCATTTTGCTTCGATCGGATATTTTGAAGTTCTTTCTTTTTGCTGATGATACCAATCTACTTTGCGCTAGTAAAGATTTAAAAAAATTAGAATCAATTGTAAATGAGGAGTTAATTAAGTTGTGTGACTGGATCACAGTGAATAAACTAACCTTAAATATAAAGAAAACAAACTTTGTTATTTTTCGACCTTAACAAAGACAAATTAGTTCTAGTATTAATATAAAGATTCCCGATTCTTTACCAAGACGTTTCATAGCGTTAGAAAACAAGGAGTCTGTCAGGGGAAAATTACTAGTAATTTTCCCCTGGTCTGTTCAATTTTTAGGTTTACTCATTGACAGTAAACTTTCGTGGAAAAACCATATTGATTATACTTGCACGAAAATTAGCAAATCAATTGGTCTTATCGCAAAGCTAAGACATTTTGTTCCCCAGAAAACTTTAATAACCTTATATTGGTCATTGATCCACCCCTACTTAAACTATGGAATAAGTGCTTGGGGCCAATCCTCCAAATCTCTTTTAAATAAGTTACTAATTTTACAAAAACGGGCTCTTAGACTTATATTTTTTGTTAGCTTCACGGAAAGTGCCATTCCATTATTCATAAAAACTAAGATTCCTCCACTAAATATTATGTTTTGTCAATCAATTGCACATTTAATGCATGATGTTGTCAATAAGAAGGCCCCTACCAATTTATGTAAGCTTTTTGTGCCAGTTTCTGATATTCACTCTTATAATACTCGATCTTCGACAGCTCAAAAATTGTATACTCGCGAGTCAAGAATTAACATCCAGCTAAATTCTATTTCTCGTGTAGGTGTGCGACTTTGAAACGCTATTCCACTCTCAACAAGGAATTTGTCCAAAAATACGTTTAAAAAGGATTTAAACAACCTACTTTTTAAATTGTTTCAAAATGAGGGATCCTATGTTGAAATTGAAAGGGTTATTCAGATTCTTAGTAAAAATACATCTTGACTATCAATCTCATTTTTTTTTATCTCGGCTTTTTTAACCACTTTCTCTTGTTTTCTTGTTAAATTGATCTCATTTGCACCCAAAATTAACTTACTTTCCTCTTGTCTATTCATGTTATTCATATTATCTTTAAATATATAATTCACCTTATCATTTTTCATTTACTTATATTATTGTTATGTATTTCCTTTTTTACAAATGTTAATGTATATATAGTTTTACTACTGGCCTGCCCCGATTAGTTTCCTTTACTATTTGCAGGCCAGTGGAGTAATGTAAATCTGTATTGTGGTTTCTGTAAATACAATTTGACCTTGACCTTGACCTTGACCTTGTTGCGGTTCAAAGCCAAGACCGAAATGGGTGCTGGTTTTGTTTGTAATGTATTCAAATCACACTCGTTTCTATTGAACTAATTACAAAATGTGAGCATTTTCAAATCCTTGTTAGTTTACGACACTCAATTCTTTTGATAACAAGTCTGCTTTGAATACATTATGCTGTTAATTCTTACCTTTATCTACCTGACAGACCACACCTGCAAGAGACTTATACGTACAATAAGAGTATACCTTCCACCATCCCCTGTGACCACACTCTGCAATCGACTTTTCTGTACCACTGCAAGCCACATCGGACATAATCATTTTTGTTGTTGTGTCTCCTTCAATGGGCCGAATGTAATTAACAGCTGCTTTGTAACCAAGCATTCGACAGATCACGTGAGCATCCCTTATATCCCAGTAATGGCTAGAGCCATAATAACAAACTGCTCCCCATGTCCCTTTGTACTGGATTTCCACTTGACCAACATGCTTTACATTAGTTCCCACCAAACGAACTTTAATCGCTTTTTCCGCTGAAAACAAACATTGAAGAAGATTCTTGGTTTATGGTGTTTGAATATGTCGTCGTACTGACTGTTACTTCAATTTTAGTTTTTTGTTTGTTTTTGAATTTTTGTTGTTGTTTTGCATATTTTGTTTGTTTGACTTGGTTTTTTAAACTGATATCAGATTGTAAAGAACACAAAAATGTTGATTTAATATTTAACTTCCCTTTGATTACGTATTGATTGACTGCTTAGTAATTCGATCTTTTTCCAATGAACTACTCGATGAATCACACGTGGAAACAAGCTCACAACTATTTACGGGATAAAGGAGGTAAAATCGATATTATAATTGTAACGAAGTGATTATTTAGTTTACATAATAGTTTATTAGCATTATCTTTGATTCGTCGTGTTATTATGAACTAGTTTTCTTATGATTTATACCTTGTAACTGTGTTGTAGTAAAAATATGATTGGAATGCATACCAAGTAATCACGATCTAAATTTAACTTGAAGACTCTACTTTATTAGCAAGCATTGTAAAAGTAATAGGTTTTCCTTTTGATTTAATTGTAGCTTTACGTAATTCAATAAAGAAAGAAACGATGAATTGCAGTATAAGTAAACTGGAATACGGCCCACCGAGGACGTATAGTTATTGACCTCAGCCGTTACAGTAAAGCTCCTTTATTGTGTGACATGATGACAGACAATAGCGAGGCCGGCTATTTTGACGATCTCAAAACAGATGAAACTAAACCGACAAGGAAAAGGACCCAAACCGAAAAGGGGAAGGAATATGACAGATCTCTATACATAAACGCTAGAAAAAACTGTTACAAGAAATGGAGGAGAAAATTAAATCGACTATCTACTCTGCTTGTAGACAGCGAAGATGTCACGCTATTGCGTACCGAACGAAATGAATTGGACGAGTTATTCAACGAGCTAACGGCGCGACAAGAAAGGCTTGAAGAATGTTTAGAAAACGACGACAGTTTACAAAACCAAGCCGAAAACGATTACGACTGCTGGGACCGTGAGAACGCCGAGGCCCTTAAACGTGCAAATAATAGAATCACTGAGCTGTTAACAGAAAACAGTGACAACGCTTCAACGAGATCAAGCCGCACTCGAGTTTCAAGCAAAACAGGAATCTCAACATCATCCCGTATGAGAAAAACCGAAGTGGCGATCAAAGCAGCCAGACTAGACGCAGAGCTAAGATTCCACAAAAGCGAAAAAATGGTAGCATTAAGAAAGCAGGAAGGAGAAATGGAGAAATTGAAGCTAGAAAAGGAATTAACGATACTGAAAGCAGAGCTGGATGCCTTCAACAGAATTAAGGAAGAAGAAGAAACGATGACTCCACTCTCGGACGTAGACGAAAAGGATGAAATGCTTCAAAAGTACCTTAACGACCAGTTAAGTCAAATTTCATTAGCAGACGCGCATCAACTCAAAACTCCAGGCGGCAACGATCAAGATATAAAAGTCATGAATCATGGAATCCCGACGCCGGATACTCCGGAAGTAGTCAACAACGACTTAGAGAAGAAAACGAAGAATCCTGGATCGCGGACACCGGATTCCCCGGAAGTAGCTAAGAACATTCCGTACGCAGAAATGAATAATCCTGGGCCGTCTACGACGGATTCTACGGAAGCAACTGAGAAACAAACAGACAAGAAAAACAACAATATTGAATTGTCAACTGCAGATTCTTCCGAAACACCGCCACCAAACTCCGGCACCAATCCAACGTACAACACAGATGCACTGACTCGACTTGTAGATCTATTGTCACAGCGACACGAGAAAGATCATCTTCCCAGACCCGAACCAGAAATCTTTTCTGGAAATCTGCTACGTTTTCCCTCTATGGATTAAATCCTTCGAGACGCTCATCGAAAACCGAACAAACTTGCCTGCTGAAAGATTGTACTATCTTGGAAGATATACATGCGGTGAAGCTAAAGAGGCTGTACGCGGTTTATTGTCCCTAAACAGTGAAAATGCGTACCTCAAGGCCAAAAGGCTACTCCACAACAGGTATGGAAATACCTTTCTTATTGCCGACGCGTACCGCAAAAGGATTAATGATTGGCCAAAGATTCCCCCGAATGATGGTCCAAGTCTGAGAAAGTTTTCGGACTTTCTCGAACATTGTAAGTCGGCGATGGAAGAAATAAAATATCTGAATGTGCTGAATGATCCAGAAGAGAACCAAAGAATGCTAAAGAAGCTCCCGAGCTATCTTGTTACACGTTGGAGTCGAATTATAGACCGCTGGTTGACGAATGATGAAAACGATTCCGAAGAAGCAGAAAAGCAAGGATATCCACCTTTTGCAGAGTTTTGTGATTTCCTGAAGACCGAGGCTAGAATTGCGTGCAACCCTGTGACATCCCTACGCCAGCAAAAAACCCTAGAAGAACCATCGGACAAGGCGAAATCAAATAACGCCGCTACACTAAGGCGTAGATTCCCCACAGTAAACAGCTTCGCGACAAGAACAAAGAGCACAGACAGCGAAAGCAGGTCGAAGGAAACAACAAGGAAGGACACATGCTCCATGTGTAAAGCAGACCACGAACTTGACGGGTGCAAGGAGTTTCTGAAGCTGAGTCTACAGGAAAGAAAGGAACATGCTCGATCAAAAGGTCTCTGCTGGGGATGCTTAAGACAAGGCCACAAAAGTCGCCAGTGCAGAACAAGAAAGACATGTGAAGTTTGTAAAGGTTTACACCCTTCGTGTCTCCATGACTATGCCTACAAGTCAAATTCTGGGCCCCAACAACCCAACAAAACTGATGGAAACTTTGTGTCAAATCGCATTAGCACTCAGCCAGCAAAGATCTATGATGCAACACCACTACATAGCATGATTCTTCCAGTCTGCATTCGACACGTGGATCATCCGGATAAGCAAGAGATGGTTTATGCCTTACTGGATGAACAGTCGGACGCGTGTTTTGTAAGTGAGTCAATACTTAAAACGCTCGGGATCGACGGACCTGATGTAGACATTGAGTTATCGACTGTTCTCGGACGGGAAACAATTCAAAGTAAAAGAATCACCGGACTTATCGTGAGAGGCGTGAAAGAAGATAAAGAAATACAACTTCCAAGAACGTACACAAGAAACGAAATCCCTGCTAAGAGAAGCCAGATACCTTCACCAGAAAGCGCCGACAGATGGCCGCATCTGAAGCGAATCTCTAGAGAGCTAAGTCCATATCAAGACAACATTGAAGTTGGACTGCTAATTGGCCTTAACTGCATTAGTGCACTCAGGCCATGTGAGGTTATCCCTGGATATGGTAACGAGCCATACGGTAGAAAAACTGCTCTTGGATGGGGTATCATTGGGATGATCGAGCCTAATCATTACAACAAAGTTCAGGCTAACCATGCGATCACCCAGAAATCTGAAAACAGTCCATGCAAACCAACAGGTCGATTTGTCTTCCAGAATCAGGCAAAAGAAGTTTTCAGTACCAAGCAAGTCCAAACAATGTTTGAAATGGATTTTAACGAGAAGGAGACAGGTAAGCCCCTTTCCTTACAAGATCAAAAATTTCTTGAGATTCTCGGAAAAGAGACTCGTCAGCTACCCAATGGCCACTACGAAATGCCTCTGCCATTTAAGGCTGACCACTTCGTGTTTGAGAACAATGTTGAAATGGCTCTAAAGCGGCTGATGCATTTAAAGAGAAGGTTACAAAGTGATGAGAAGTATCGTCAAGACTATGTTGCCTTTATGCAAGCGATTATTGATGCAGGTCACGCCGAAAAGGTAGAAAACACGTCCCCCGCCAACGATGATAAAGTGTGGTATATCCCACATCACGGGGTGTACCATCCAAAGAAGCCTGGAAAGATCCGAGTAGTCTTTGACTGTAGCGCTGCTTACAAAGGTCAGTCATTGAACAAACAGCTTCTGCAGGGCCCTGACCTGGCAAACAGCCTTGTTGGAGTTCTCTGTCGGTTCAGACTAAATCCAATTGCTTTCATGTGCGACATAGAGAAGATGTTTCACCAGGTGAAGGTGCGTAGCGACTTCCGAGATTTTCTGCGTTTTCTTTGGTGGGACAACGCAGACCTCGAGAGCCAGCCAAGGATATACAGGATGACGCTTCATCTTTTTGGCGCTGTTTCTTCGCCCGGATGTGCTAACTACGCCTTAAAAAGGGTCGCAGACGATTTTCGCAAGGAGTGTGGTGACGAGGCCGCTGATTTCGTAAAAGAGGACTTCTATGTCGATGATGGACTCAAATCGGTGCCCACTGTTAAAGATGCAGTTAATTTGATAAACAATACAAAGACCTTGTGCAATAAAGGAGGTTTCCATCTACACAAGTTCACCTCAAACGCCGTACAGGTCATCGAAGGCGTACCACCGCAAGATCGAGCAGATGGCATAAAGAATCTTGATATCGACTTTGAAACCATGCCTATAGAACGTGCACTTGGAGTGCAATGGTGCGTTGAGTCGGACACCTTTCAGTTCCGGATAACGCTCAAGGATCGTCCATTCACAAGAAGAGGAATACTGGCCACAGTGAGCTCCATCTTTGACCCTCTTGGCTTGGTAGCACCGGTTATTCTTCTTGGCAAAACGATACTTCAGTCACTGTGCCGAGAAGGAGTTGACTGGGATGAGAGAGTACCTGATGCTATTAGACCTAAATGGGAGAGATGGAGAAAAGACCTGCGCAACCTTTCAACGTTGAAAATCAATCGATGTGTCAAGCCATTCACAAACTGTAAGTCCGCAGATTTGCATCATTTCTCGGACGCTAGCAACGAAGGTTATGGCCAATGCTCCTACCTTAGAGTCGTCGACGGCAGCGACCAGGTAAATTGTTCCCTAGTGATGGCAAAGTCACGTGTTACACCCTTGAAACCCATCACTATACCAAGGCTAGAGCTTTCTGCTGCGCTAGTGTCAGTACGAATCAGTCAGCTATTGCAGAGGGAGATGGGTAAGCTTAGCCTCATACATGTGTTCTGGACCGATAGCAAAGTCGCACTTGGTTATATCAACAATGAAGCCAGGAGATTCCACACGTTCGTCAGCAACCGAGTCCAGCAGATCAGAGAGCATTCAACGCCTGATCAGTGGCATTATGTAGACACCAAGCAAAATCCTGCTGACCACGCTTCTCGAGGACTCAGTGCAAGCGAACTGACTAAATGCCACAAGTGGTGGAACGGTCCCGACTTCCTGCAGATTCCTGCTTTAGAGTACAGCAACTCTCAAGGAGTTTTTAAAGAGAATGATCCAGAACTGAAAGGAGTTCGAGCATTTACAGCTCAAGTCAAGGAGCAATTCGCCCTTACATCACGGTTAGATTGTTTTTCTGACTGGCATCGCGCTAAGACGTCCGTAGCACTGTGTCTTCACCTACAAGACAGATTCAGAGGCAAGACCGCCAATCCGCAACCGAAAGAGATGAACAAGCCAGCTACACGATCACAGTCCAAGCAAGATAAGGCAACGGAATACAAAGAACAGCATACACTTATGAATGTCAGTGACCTTCAACGTGCTGAGCGCTACATTTTAAAGGACCTCCAAAGGGAAACACTTTAAAGAAGAAATCCAAGTCTTGCGCGCTATGGATACTGAAGGCGAAGTCACTAGAAGATCTGACACTACCAGGCGCAATCGAGCCTTGAAAAGCACAAGTTCTCTCTTTCGCCTGGACCCCTTCCTGGACGACAACGGGCTTCTCAGAGTTGGTGGTCGTTTGATGCTTGCAGACATTCCATATGGTCAGAAACACCCTTTAATACTACCAAAGAAAAGCCACATCACAAGCCTCATACTCTGTCACTTCCACGAAAGGGCGCGACACCAAGGTCATGGAATTACGCAGCAATTGCTAAGAACGTCTGGATACTGGATAGTGGGTGGAAAAATCTGTTATTTCTCAGCACATATCAAAATGTGTGAAATGTCGCAAATTACGCGGCACAACACAAACCCAAAAGATGGCAAATCTACCAAGAGACAGGCTTGAACCTGCTCCACCCTTAACCTACTCTGCCGTCGACTGTTTTGGGCCCTGGCTGATCAAGGAGGGACGGAAAGAAGTAAAGCGGTATGGAGCACTATTCACCTGTATGGCCTCTCGAGCATACACATCGAAGTGCTCAACACGATGGAAAGTGACTCCTTCATTAACGCATATCGCCGCTTTGTGGGTCGTCGCGGCCCAGTAAGGCAGCTGAGGTCCGACCAAGGGACAAACTTTGTCGGAGCCAGGAACGAACTCCAAGCGGCCTTGGAAGAGAGCAATAGAGAGATCAGCAAAGCCCTATTGAAGGAGAATTGTGACTGGGTAGTGTTCAAAACGAATGCTCCACACGCAAGCCACATGGGCGGCGTGTGGGAACGCCAAATAAGGTCCGTCCGAAGCGTACTGAACGCCCTACTCGAACGTCAAGGCACACAGCTGGACGACGAGTCTTTAAGAACGCTAATGGTAGAAGCGGAAGCAGTTGTCAACAGCCGCCCGTTGACTACAGAGAGCGCGAGCTCCACCGAATCAATGCAGCCACTGTCTCCAAGCAACCTTTTAACAATGAAGACCAAGGTCATTCTTCCCCCTCCTGGGAATTTCCAACGTCCAGATCTGTATTCTAGAAAAGCGATGGCGTCGCGTACAGTTCCTGGCAAATGAGTTCTGGAACAAGTGGAAGAAAACCTTCCTTCAGTCACTGCAACTACGACCGAAGTGGACTACAGCCGAGAGAGGACATCCAGGTTAATGACATCGTGGTCGTGAAAGAAGAAGGACAGCCACGAAACAAGTGGTCTTTAGCCCGTGTCACAGAAAACCTATCCGAGCGATGATGGTAAAGTACGAAAGGTACAAGTTGCTGTAGCAGACTCGTCAGCAGATAGTAATGGAAGAAGAACAAGACCCCTTAGTACCCTGCAACGACCAATCCACAAGCTGGTATTACTGTACTCAAGAGAAGAACAGGAGCAAGACCGGGGAATCCCCATCAAGGAGCCCTAAATACGAAACACTTACAAGAACCTTAAAGAACACTTTAATGTAGTTACTGTTAGCACATTTGATCTTATTAGTAAATTGAAATCTCAATTTAGGGGAGCCATGTGAAGAACACAGTGATTTAATATTTAACTTCCTTTTGATTACGTATTGATTGACTGCTTAGTAATTCGATCTTTTTCCAATGAACTACTCGATGAATCACACGTGGAAACAAGCTCACAACTATTTACGGGATAAAGGAGGTAAAATCGATATTATAATTGTAACGAAGTGATTATTTAGTTTACATAATAGTTTATTAGCATTATCTTTGATTCGTCGTGTTATTATGAACTAGTTTTCTTATGATTTATACCTTGTAACTGTGTTGTAGTAAAAATATGATTGGAATGCATACCAAGTAATCACGATCTAAATTTAACTTGAAGACTCTACTTTATTAGCAAGCATTGTAAAAGTAATAGGTTTTCCCTTTGATTTAATTGTAGCTTTACGTAATTCAATAAAGAAAGAAACGATGAATTGCAGTATAAGTAAACTGGAATACGGCCCACCGAGGACCTACAGTCATTGACCTCAGCCGTTACACAGATTGTCCGGGCCGAATGTACTGCTTTGTAACCAAGCATTCGACAGATCACGTGAGCATCCTTTATATCCCAGTTACCATAACAGACTACCCCCCAGGTCCCTTTGTACTGGATTTCCACTTGACCAACATGGCTTACATTAGTTCCCACCAAACGAACTTTTATCGCTTTTTCCTATGAAAACCAACATTGTCGGATAATCAACAGTTGTTTTCACATATTTCTTAGTAATTACAGATGGCTCTAATATGTGTTACGAGAGGGACATCGTAAGGAATCGCCTGCTCTGCTAACTCGTTTATTAGACTTTGAACAAGAGCTAATTACAAGCTAAGCAAGGGTTGGTACTACAAGGCGGGATAGAGCCAGGCCAACCAGAAAGATTTTCCTTAGTCGGAGTGGCTGTCAGAAGGAGTTCCTTACTCGACCACTTTCCTTACTTAGGGCTGTACTTTCCAATTAACACTGAGTCGTACCCCGAACTTGCCTCGCTAGTTTGTACAAAGACTAAAGAGTGTGCGAGTGTAACAAATATCGACAATCCTTAAATAACAACTAAACTAAATCTAATTTCCTGATTACGTCACGTTTGGAGTCAAAGAGAAACCCTACGTTGGTCTGTTTGGGTTATAGTGAAAGAGGGTGCGTCACACAAGTCGAAACAATACACAAATCCTACAATCAAAACGGTCAAGGTTACAACACTTGAAATGCTTAGCTAGTAAATTACTCAAAAATACATTGAGGTTAATAAATACATAATTATTGGAAATCTGTAGCGTAACATACTCCCCTTCTTAATTTTGTGCATCTCCCGATGCGCTGCTCGTCTTAGACGTGATGCAAATAGTAGAAAAACAACTAGTGATTAAAATAAGGTTGTCTTGAATAATGTCTATCAATTTGCTTAAATTTTTCTAACTGTTCAATCAAATGTCTAATCTTTCCTTCGCATCGGTGTATTCTGTTCCAAGTATAGTCAGTCAAGTCACTTTTAAGTTGATCTGCGGTCGCATAAGTCTTCTGAAGTTCACGTCGCTGAACTCCTATCACATTCTCTTTATCATCGATGATGTTTTGAAGCTCGAATAGTTCTCTTTCCTTTTCGTTGAGTTCTTATTGATAATTTTTGGATGTATATTCTGGAGACGTTTTTGTAGCTTTTTAATTTCTTTGTGAGCAACGTCCAGTTTCTTAGCCAATGTAGAATTTTCAAGTTCAACTTTTTGGATAAGAGATTCGACTTTGTTGTCTTCAACATCACAATCAGGCAAAAGTACTTGTAACCTTTTCTTTCTGTTGAATTCTTTCATTCTTTGAGCGTTCCTTTTCCGACACGCAGGAGATCTCTGTTTCTTTGCAAATTGATGTTCCTTGCTACTTATAATTTTCATCTCGATGGAAAGTCAGATCAGTAAAACGTCAAGTCCAGTACAAGGGAATCCAGTTAAGGTTCTCCTTGTTGTAATTACGAGCGATAAGCAGAACAGTTAGGTTCTCCTCCAGTGTTACGAGAGGGACATCGTAAGGAATCGCCTGCTCTGCTAACTCGTTTATTAGACTTTGAACAAGAGCTAATTACAAGCTAAGCAAGGGTTGGTACTACAAGGCGGGATAGAGCCAGGCCAACCAGAAAGACATCCCTTAGTCGGAGTGGCTGTCAGAAGGAGTTCCTTACTCGACCACTTTCCTTACTTAGGGCTGTACTTTCCAATTAACACTGAGTCGTACCCCGAACTTGCCTCGCTAGTTTGTACAAAGACTAAAGAGTGTGCGAGTGTAACAAATATCGACAATCCTTAAATAACAACTAAACTAAATCTAATTTCCTGTTTACGTCACGTTTGGAGTCAAAGAGAAACCCTACGTTGGTCTGTTTGGGTTATAGTGAAAGAGGGTGCGTCACACAAGTCGAAACAATACACAAATCCTACAATCAAAACGGTCAAGGTTACAACACTTAAAATGCTTAGCTAGTAAATTACTCAAAAATACATTGCATTGAGGTTAATAAATACATAATTATTGGAAATCTGTAGCGTAACATATGTTCCGTCATGCATGCTCACCTCATTCTACATGCTCCACCTTCACCAATGTTTTTCATTTTTTGTAATATACAGAATGAGCTACTCTATCTTTATATTATTAATGATTCATTCATCGAACAATCATAGAGACGCGTTTATCTATAGTCCTGGGCCTGGTTGTTTGAAAGACCATATAGAATTGTCAGAAAGGAAATTGGAAATACGAAGTGCTTTTGAATGACTATTTTTTATTCATTTACAACCATAAAATACGCGTCCTGGTCAATATTTCATACCATAAATTTTAAGCTGCTAGTGGTGTGCACCCATATATTTTTATGAAGGTATCGAGTACATGGAAATAATGCAGTCCCAGTAAGTGCTTGTAGGTTGTAAAAATGTGCAAAGTTCTATACATACCTGGTCCGTCAGACTATTTCCCGTACAACTGAAACAGTACCAGCTGACAATGCCCAGGAGTATCGCGACACGTTTATCGCGTATCCCATTGGAAATGATAGGTGCGCAAAGGCGGCTACTGAGGTCAACCAGAAACGTTTAAAAAATAACCTTAGAATTGTGGACATAAAAAAATCCGAAATAAAAGAGTAAAAAGTAAATAGTTGGCTCGCTGAAGGTATACGTTAAACTGCGCACGCTATCGTGTCTTTATCACTCGTAAGTTAACATTGATACACAATAAAATGACAAAGTGCATTTATAACAAAAATATTTTTCGTTTAGCCCTTCCCTGCTCATGCTTTATTTTCCCTTTTTCCCCTTTCTTCTCTTCCCCACTTACATTTCTGTTCTTTATGTACATTTGTTTTAAGTCTATAATCTTATCTATAATCTTATCTATAATCAACGACTTTTTTATTTATCATATGACAACCAGTGGCATATTGGCGGATAGTAACATCGTGAAATCCATATCAACACTGCTTCCAGTGGACAGTGGTGATATCAATGATATTTTCAAATGTGAAGATATACATCTCTTTTCGACCAATCACGAGCCAGCATTTTCCCGCTCCTCGTGGCTTTCAGTTCAGGGCGCGTTGGCGTTTATTTATCAAATTTTCATCAAATTCAAGTTTATCTTTGCTGATTTAACTTAAGATGCTTAAGTTGCTTTCACAACTTCAAGGATAATTGAGGAATCGTTTTTGTAGCTGCTGGCTTAGTAGCCAAGCAACCATAATGCCATCACCTGTGTAAGTCCGTAACTTCTGAAATCCGAAGTGATTACGATGGGAAAAAACGGCTGGACACACGAAATAAATCCGAGCATTAGTCGATTTTTTTATATTCGATTTACGACTTTTAAAAGAAATGTTTTTGCATTCTACAATGAGTAAATGTTATTAACATTCCATTTAACTCTGCTTTTCGAGTAAAAACACCTAGGGGTTATTGCAAAATATGTTAATAATTTCTACGAACAAAGTACGAACAATCCGCTGACCAAACGTGCAGGCTCTTTTTGCCATGTGGTCGACGTCGTTCATGAGAAAACATTTCAGAGGTGAGTAGCAATGTTTCATCTTCGTTTTTCCGATATAACCAGACATGTCTTTCAGCGAATGTGCGCAAAGATAGAATTTCAAAGAATCTTTCTTGATTTTGGGAGCTTTTTCAAAAGTTTTGATACGAAAGATGAACGTTACTGCGAAAACCCTTGTATCGCGACCGCCATTTCAAACTTTCGGTTGGATTTTGGGATTTGGGGTTTTCCGATGGACCAATCACATGGAAGGAGGCGGAGCTTTGCGAATGACCTTGATCACTCGTTCCACATTTAATTTGCCATCCGCCTTGTTCAAATCGTATCTTTTTGAAAATTATAAGAAATTGAGATGACTCTAGCATATCCAAAAGAATTGAGATGGAGAGTGATTTTCTTGCTAAGAGAAGGACGTACTGTTAAAGACATTGCTAGAGTTCTTAACGTCGGGGAAACGTTTGTCAAGAAGATAAGGCTGCTCTTTGAAACAAACCAATCGATCGAATTTCGCCGAAGACCGGGAAAATTTAGATGGCTGCAAGGTATATAAATGTAAACTTTTTCTATTTATTATATTTATTGGAAAGCTAGAGTAAAAGTAAGAGAGAATAATCTCCCGGTCAAATGACTAAGCCAGTCCTGTAACTCATCTTCATATATTTCGGGGTATTGCCTTATAATATTCTTAATCAACAAAATATCTTGAGCTGTAAACACATCACGAGACACGATGAGAAAAAAAATGAAGATGATGTATGATGTCGGTTTGGGAATTGGTCTCATTTTGTAAAGTAATAGTTCACTTCAGTAGTATTGATTTTACTCTAGCAAGAATCAAAAGTGTGACGTGTTGGTTGTTCATATTGAGCAGAATGTCATTCTTGACCTTAGGTGACCCCCCATTTATATTTTACATTTTATTTCCTCCTATGCGCCTCTTTTTTTTGTAGGAATTTTGAAGGCAAGTTTATCGTAAAAATTCATGAATCCCGAACTGCCTTAAAGCTACTTAAAGATATAAAGAAAGACAAGTGTAAGGTGACTGGAAATGGTGAGCTTTTGTTGTTAGGTGATCATTAAAGTATGAGAAATGACAATTTGAGATTACGGTTAAGCAACCGATTTACTCCTTATCATAAATTAAGAAGCAGCGACTACAGTAAGACAACATAAAAAGCTGTTACAATTTTCTTTTACACCTACCAATATTGCACGTACGTGACACCAACGTCCTCGTTATGCCAACAGCCTATATGTCCCCATTCACTATGACTACAACTGGCAATGGACATTTCCTTTACTGCAATACAGAAAGGAAGTTTGAAAATAAACAACAATCGTCGATCTGGGCGCATCTATTAGTTATCCTAGCCAACATTTCATACTAATACTGCTCAGAAAAGGTATGCACCCTGTTTGAGTGTAAAGTTTTACTTGGTTGGGAAGACTATTTTCACACACAACTAAAATATCACGACTGTGACAGCAGGAAAGGGAACTTAATGACATTCTTCATTATATGTTTATCTCCAGCCGATAACATACAACTATTTAGGATAAATAAAATCACTTCCTTACACTTTACTGAGCAGTACCAGCTGACACTGCTCCGGAGTATTGTAAGAAGTTAGTTCCGCGATAAGTTTGTCGTATGTTCCATTGTAAAAAGTCCAGGCTACTGAAACACGTGAACAACATTTGAAAAACAATATAACTGAAATGAATGGCGTTTGTTTAGAAAAGTCGTCCTACTACAAATAAATTTTAGCATAGAGCCAAAAATATCCTTAGTACATGATCCAGGAACCATGCAGGAATTTTGTACCTTAAACTACACAATTACAAGCCGAGGAGAAAGCGAAATACATTCAAATTACGCAAATATACAAAAACAGTAGTCGAACGAAACAGGCAGCCATAGTGTGTACATTTAGCTGCGGAAGCCTTCAAGCAATTTCGTACCCAGTGCTCGCGTTACTTTTAGCCTGCGGGAACAAATTTCCCTCCTGCTGTCTTTCCTTCAATGTGCAGAATTCGATTTTCGATTGCTTTGTAACCAAGCATTCGACAGGTCACGCGAAAATCGTTTACATCCCAGTAACTTCCACCATATTATCACAGACTGCGATTTTTGCACTTTTTCCGACATTGGACTGATAGGTTTACCTTTTCGGTCTATCTATCAACGTCGCAAATCGGCAAATTACCCAGAAGCCTTTGGGGTACACTGTCATGAAAACGAGGTTGACCACGAGGCTTCCTGTGGTCGAGAATTGTCGCGAGGGATTGAGAGCAATTGAACAAAATGGCGGACGCGATCAATCGGAATTTATCGAACTATTGGCTTCTAATCTCAAGATATTTGGATAGTGACTGCTTTAAATGGTTAATATGGAA
Organism: Telmatactis stephensoni; assembly: GCA_029948255.1. Lineage (NCBI taxonomy): Eukaryota > Metazoa > Cnidaria > Anthozoa > Actiniaria > Isophelliidae > Telmatactis > Telmatactis stephensoni. The sequence continues at coordinate 349,140 of JALIZF010001532.1, forward strand.
TTCTCGAATTTAGTGGTGGCCTTCTTACCAGCTGTTGTAATCAATTTGTAATGTATTGATCGTCCAAGAACACGAGACAGAGATCGATTTGTGGCAGCGAACTTCACTTGAGGACACTGAGACATGTAAGACACGGAGATATTGTCTTCAAATCGGTAGTTTGTTTAAATTAATAATACTTCACCACTGCTTGCACATAATTTTTGCTTATATAAACATATTTATACAACTTTCTCTTGCTTTTCGAGTGCTCTACATCTTCCAGAGTGTTTTATATATTACGGTACAGAGACACAAGCGATCGTTTTATATTGCTTTTATAAAATATTTCCGGCGTTTTTTGAGTAAGCCATGTCTCTGTCCTCTGATATAAACATGGCAGTCAGCCAATCAGCGCGCGCGTTATATCTCAAATATTTTATAAACAGTGTCTACAGTCATCTATAAGAAAAATAAATGGTCTTCCTGAAAACCGAGTTAAAAACGAAATAATAATCTGCTCCATATTGAAATTGATGGTAATACATGTATTGAAAAATTGTTAAGAAACTGAAATGATTTTATAGAAAAGTAACTGTGGCACTTCTAGAATCTACCAATGTGATAACTGCAATATCAAAATCATTTTAACTTGGACATCAAAACAGTCGTCTGCTGCAGTTTGTAAGTTTTATTTCCATAAATCAAAGTAAAAAGTACAGAATAGAGATTTTGTCTGAGCTATAATGTAATATTATAGATCATATTGGATCATTTGGTACTAAACATTTACAAGATAAAGCAGAATGTATACTGTATATGTCTAGCATGATAAAAAGACCAGCAGTATATCAATAACCACCAATCAGGTGGTACAATTATCTACAAAATACTTTCTCCCCGGCCAATAAAATTACCTGTAGTACCTGTCATGCATTTTTGCAATCAAAAGACACTGACAAGTCAAACTGGTTTCCATTGACTTCTGTTTTTCATTTCTCCCCAAGTATTATACACAGGTAGCCCGAGTGAACGCCTGTAAGGCGTCTAGTTTTGATATAAGTAATCTTTTGTAATCTGCAATATCCTTGAACTAATTTGACACAGTGCTCTAGCGGTGGACTGTTTAATTATCTGCATGGTGGCACTTGAACAGAATTTTCTTACAATGAGATCGCCAAGAAAATGTTCCGTGTCAACACAATTATTTTGTGTTCGATATGCAAATGAATTTCTTCAAAAGAAAGATAAACGCATGCGCAGACAAATGCTCTATATGTTTTCAATGTCATTTACAGCTGCTTTGTATCCAAGCATTCGACAGATCTAGATCACGTGAGCATCGCTTATACAGTCATTTCAGAAAACATTGTCGCTGCTCAGTCTCAAGCTTACGCGACTTGACCGAAAGGGATGATGGGTAGATATAACCGAGGCAACTATAAAATGCATATCTATTTAGTCAAGCCGAGGACCTGAACCAACCACACCGCTCGCCAGCGAAGGTCTGCACTAATAGCTCGACGCATGACTAATTAGATATGCATTTTATAGTCGCCTCAGTGATTTCTACCCATCATCCCTTTCGGTCGAGTCGCGTAGGCTTGAGGCTGAGCAGCGACAATGTTTTTTGAAATGACTGTATCCCACCAACTATTACAGACTGCTCCCCAGGCCCCCTGTACATCCACTATTCCAACATATCTTACATTAGTTCCCACCAGACGAAATTTAATCGGTTTTTCCAATGAAAGCAAATATATTTTCGAAAAATATGTTGATTGAAAAATATTTTTCGTATCAGATATGTAAATACAATGGTATTATTCGAATTGGACGCTGATGATTTTCTTTAGATTCATCCTTGTGTTAGCGCTAGTCCACGCCCAATCAACCGCGGGCTATGACCAACATCTCATACTGATACTGCTAACGGTACGTGCGCTGTTTTACTTGGTCGGTCAGGCTATTTTAACCAACAACTAAAGTATCAGATCGTGACTATAATAACAGTTAACATTGTTCATTTGTTTATCTCCAGCATAATATGCAAATATTTAAGATAAATAAGATCACTCCCTTACACTTTTAATTAGCAGTAACAGCTGACACTTCTATTGCAACAACATATTTTCGCAATAAGTTTATCATATGTCACACTGTAAATGATAAGTGCATAAACGCCAGGTTACTGAAGTAAATCTGAAACACATGGACAGCTTTAGCTTTGTGAAAAAAAAACAAAAAACAATTTGATGTTATTGTTAGTGTATTCTTGTTTAGAATGGTCGATGTAAAAAAGTCAAAATGTAAAAAAGGAAACTGTTCATGAATTGAAATTTCTTATAGGTTCAGTAACGCACCCTATAGTGCTTTATTTAATTTGCTGTAGCTCTGATACAAAATAAAATGACAGACGGCATATTTGTAGCACTTTCTCATTTTTGTGCACGTTATCAAAAGCAATATGAACCAGATAAATATTGCTTGTTTCTATGTTGAAATTTCGTTAAAGTCGGGACTGCGGAGACAGGGAGGGGGACTATAGCCATCCCCCCCCCCCCCCCCCCCCACGCGCGCACACACACACACACGCACACACAAACACATGCACTTCTTACACTACATAATCAAATGTTCTGTTTGAAAAAAAATTGATTGGTAGTCTACTTTATTTTCAAATGCTAGTCAACCCTCTTTTTGGGGCACTACAACTCAAGCAAATATCGACACCATTGTACGCCTGCAGAAAAGAGCAACAAGGCTAATAATGGATAAACGCTGGGACACTCCATCTGAACCATTGTTCAAAGAACTTGACATTACTCAATTTCCAGAGCGCGTCAAGAAGGCAAAAGCAAAGCTTGTACATAAATCATTGAGTGATAAAACACCAGTGTACATTATAGAGATAAGTTTAAACTTATTAAAGATGTGCATCAAATTAACACCAGAAGCAGAGCACACAACTTAGTTCTTCCAAAGTTTAGGAGATATTTTGGCCAACGCACATTTAGTTTTACTGCTGCTTCAATCTGGAATGAATTGCCCAATAAGATTAAAGAACTCAAATATGTTAATTCTTTTGCCAAAGAACTGAAATCAATTACTTTAGATAGATAGAATTTATATTTCAAAAATAAAATAGCCTTCAGATAGAAGACCATAGAATTTCACAAACTAGGTCAATTTTTTTGGATTTTTAACACTAATAAGTTTTGTTATAATATATATGTAACGTTTATTTTATAATTTGAGGGCCACGTGTATGTTATCTTTAGATATTAAGTGTAACCCTCCGTAAATAAAGTATTACTGATTCTATTCTATTCTATTCTATTCAATTCTTACCTTTATCTACCTGACAAACCACACCAGCAAGCCATTTATACGTGCAATGAGACGGTACATTCCACCATCCACTGTGAGAACACTCTGCAATCGACTTTTCTTTACCACTACATCCCACATTGTACATGAGCATCTTTGTTGTTGTCTTTCCTTCAATGTCCCAAATTCGATTTACGGCTGCTTTGTAACCAAGCATTCGACAGATCACGTGAGCATCGTTTATACCCCAGTAACCATAACGAGTACAGACTGCTCCCCAGGTGCCTTTGTACTGGGTTTCCACTTGGCCAACATGATTTACATTAGTTCCCACCAGACGAACTTTAATCGCTTTTTCCGCTGAAAACAAACATTGAATACACGAAAAAGTTTCTTACTCAACAACAACAACAACAACAACAATATGTTTATTTAGTACCACAATTACATGAATAAATATTTTACATGAATATAACATAAAACGGAAATTTAGGTACAAGCCACCTATAATAACCATATCTGGCTAACCGAGATAGGTGGCTTACATTTTGGTTATTACAGTTATTATGGTCAGATGGATTATTATGACAAAAAGATGAAAATGTAGAAAAAAGAAAACATACAAAATACAAAATACAAGATAGAACGTCTATAGAAAAATACATAGATGGATCAAGTTGATATTAATTAGAATGATTGTATATATTATATTTATAATAAGGTTGATAGTCACCGCTTAAATACTATCAACCTCTGATGAAACTATATAATTAATCAAAGTTGATAGTACTTAACTAGTGCGAATTAGTTTGTATTTAAGATAGCGAGAGTATAAGGAATATCTTTAGACCAACATCGATTGAAATACTAATCGACGTAGGTCTTGAGCAAATCGTTGCTAAGCATTTCCTTAAATTTTGTCCTACTTAATTTTTTTGTAGACTCACTTATTGAGTTCCAAATTTTTGCACCACAAAATTTGATATTGAATTTTCCATAATTAGTTTTAATTTTTGGTAAAGAATAGCTGTTTTTTGATGCTAATCTAGTACTGTACCGATGTTTTTGGTTAACCTGCAAGAAATACGAATCAAAGGTACTAGGCAAGTTGTTTGAGTCATAGTCATACATGAACAGAGCCGTGTAAATAAAAACAAGATCTGGGAACTTAAGGATTTTTAATTTTAGAAAAATAGGATTTGAATGAGCATCGAAGTTGCTAAAAGTCATTAGGCGTAATGATTTCTTTTGAAGAATAAGGAGAGGATTGATTGTTGATTGATACGTGTGACCCCATGCAACAATACCGTAAATCAAATATGGATAGATTAAGCAATAATATAAATTGACTAGGATGTCTAAGTTTACATAATGTCTGGCTTTGCATATTATGCCAATGCTACGTTTTATCTTACTCGATACAAATGATATATGGGACTTCCAATTAAGATGACTATCTAGAGTTATTCCTAAATATTTCATTTCAGTTTCACGTTTAATGTATTTGTTGTCAATTTGCAGACGTATATCATAAACGATTTTCTTTTGCACTGGGTGAAAAACAACGAACTTTGATTTATCAACATTCAGTAGAAGTTTGTTTGCACAGAGCCAGCTATTAACTCGTTGCAATTGACTGTTAATAATTGTTTCTAGAGAATGCAAGTTTTTATTCATGTAGAAAAGATTGGAGTCATCAGCAAAAAGGTGAAAGTCAAATATATCGGATGAGTTTTGAAAATCATTTATGTACAAGAGAAACAAGATCGGTCCTAGGACTGAACCTTGGGGAACACCACAATGTATTGAAGTCTCGTCAGATTTTGTATTCCCTAGAGATACGAATTGTCTTCTGTTACTTAAATAAGAAAAAAACCAAGTTTGAGCAGTTCCTCGTATACCATAATGATCAAGTTTTTGCAATAAAATTCCATGATTAACCGTATCAAATGCTTTGCTCAAATTCATCAGGATGTATTCAGTATGTAGTTTGAAAATTCCGTACTGACTCTTACTGTAGTTTTAGTTTGCATTTGTAATTTTGTTGTTAAAATGATAAAAATGATTAAATTAAGTCTCCTATATTTTATCATATTCAACATTTATCTAGAAAATACTGAACTGTCGGTCACCGCTTTGAAGTCGGTGAGCAACTATATATGCCGTAATCTTGTGTTGGAATGAAATTCTTTATGGCTAGAAAAAAACCTGATAATCACTGTTTTCTTATTTTGGAGTGATATTCAAATACTTTGAAAATAGATGTCTACCCAATATTTCCTGATGAACTGATGAGCTGATGAACTCTTGCGGACACGTACCACGCTATTACAGACATCCCGGTTGTACGACTAGTATAGCTAAATCCCCTCCTGGCATTGCAGACATCCCGCTATAATAGCGGAAAAGTTGCTGACTCTTCGTGAAATCGAAAACTTACACTTGAAATTCGTTTTACATTTTTTAAATAGCACAAATATTTGGTACAATAAATTCGAATTACACGCAATTTGCCCATTATACTTGACGCCATTTTCCTGCGTCAAGACTTGTTACTTTTTTTAAGGATATACTGTCCTCTTATCAAAATAGCATTTTGGATTATTTTTGTGTACAACACTGATCGAGAACTTGTTTAGTGTTTACACACTGATGAAAGCTAGTTTCATTTTCTTTCTCATTTTCTTTTCTTCTTTTAATTGCTTGCTGTAACAGAAGAAAGTGTGTTTCTTATTAAATGTTCTATTTATTCTTTGTACGTTTGATGTAAAACGCAAAAAAATTTAACCCCGCATAATGCAGATCGATCGATAACGGGAAAACAAGTGGTAGTAAGTAGTAATGTTGTTACTTCTTACCTTTATCTACCTGACAAACCACACCAGCAAGATTTTTATACGAGCACCAAGACGGTACCTTCCACCATCCCCTGTGAGAACACTCTGCAATCGACTTTTCTTTACTACTGCAATGCACACTTTCCATGAGCATTTTTGTTGTTGTCTTTCCTTCAATGTTGCGAATGTAATTTACAGCTGCCTTGTAACTAAGCATTCGACAGATCACGTGAGCATCGTTTATATCCCAGTAACCATAACGATCACAAACTGCTCCCCAGGTCCCTTTGTACTGGATTTCCACTTGACCAACATGGCTTACATTAGTTCCCACTAATAAAAACTTTAATCGCTTTCTCCTCTTTATAAAACCGCTATAGAATAAGACAGTCTCTGTGGAACATATAAAAATAAGATATTTTTCTATAAGCTTTATTGAAACCAAATAATTGACAAGACCGTTGTTGTCACTCTTTGAATCGAACTCAAACAATTATTCAGCTACAGCATATCAGGTGTGTTTATAAATGATAATAGAACTGAGAGGAGACAATTTGGGCTGAAATCATGAGTGTGATTTCAGCCCAAAATTGCACGACACGAAGTTCTATTAGCTATTAGTAATCATATCATTTTTTAAATCTTTTTGGTAAATAAATAAGTTTTAATGTATAACAAATCGTGTAAGTCATGTAGTCACGCGCGGTTGTCAACGCACTGGTCATTACAACATTATTGTTAAAATAAATAAAACTGATCATCCTCTTTGAAAAATGAATAAAACAACATGAAAGAATTAAAATAAATGCTCTAAAATGCTATAATGAAAAATGATCTCACCTACTCTACCTGTCTAGTCTGTGCATCCATTCACTTCAGGGACTACTCCCACTTCAACGAATCGGACTTTCTTGAGGAAATTAAATCAATCGATTGGAATAAGGAACTGTCACACTTTAATGATCCCTCTGGGAGGTTTGACAAATTCTATTCGACACTGTCTAGTATTGTCGATAAGCATGTTCCGTGTAAACAATTAAGTATAAAAGACATTAAACAATTATCCAAACCCTGGATAACAAAGGGGTTAAGAATATCTATCGATGTCAAAAACAATTTATATAGGAAGTATTTAAGAAATAGGTCTTTGTATTATCATAATAAATTCAAAACGTATAGAAATAAGCTGAACCACTTGATAAAAATAAGTAAGTCTTGCTATTACAAAAAGTTTTTTGCCGATAATAAATCTAATCTCAAAAATACCTGGAAAGGTATTAGAGAAATTGTTGGATATAAACGTGGTAATTCAAATGTTCCTTCGAAAATAATTACAATCGATAAAGTTGAGCTTACAGATTGTAAGGCAATCGCAAATGCCTTCAATGAGTTTTTTACTAACATTGGTAGTTCGCTTGCAAATTCTATTCCTCCAACATCAAGATCCCCTTTTGACTTTATGCCACCGCCTACAGCACAAAGTTTTCAATTCTCGCCAATCTCTACAAATGAAATTGAGAAAGAAATTGACAATCTGAGTGTTAAAAAATCTACAGGCCCCTATAGCATCCCAATATATTTGCTAAAAACAATTGGCAAATTGATCTCGAAACCCCTTTCAGATATATATAATACATCTCTCTCTAATGGCTTAGTTCCTGATAGTTTCAAGCTAGCTAGTGTGATTCCCGTATTCAAAAAAGGTTCGCACCTAGATGTAAATAATTACCGCCCAATTTCGCTGTTATCGATATTTAATAGGTTACTTGAAAAACTAGTTTTCAATAGGTTACTAGACTTTGTAAATAAAAACAATATTCTCTTCAATAAACAATTTGGCTTTCGACCTAAACATTCTACCCTTCAAGCTATCTTATCGATAACGGATAAAATTCAATGTGCCGTCGAGGAGGGTGCGTATTCGTGTGGCATCTTCCTCGATTTGAGCAAAGCATTTGATACGGTTAATCATGGGATTTTATTGCAAAAACTTGATCATTATGGTATACGAGGAACTGCTCAAACTTGGTTTTTTTCTTATTTAAGTAACAGAAGACAATTCGTATCTCTAGGGAATACAAAATCTGACGAGACTTCAATACATTGTGGTGTTCCCCAAGGTTCAGTCCTAGGACCGATCTTGTTTCTCTTGTACATAAATGATTTTCAAAACTCATCCGATATATTTTGACTTTCACCTTTTTGCTGATGACTCCAATCTTTTCTACATGAATAAAAACTTGCATTCTCTAGAAACAATTATTAACAGTCAATTGCAACGAGTTAATAGCTGGCTCTGTGCAAACAAACTTCTACTGAATGTTGATAAATCAAAGTTCGTTGTTTTTCACCCAGTGCAAAAGAAAATCGTTTATGATATACGTCTGCAAATTGACAACAAATACATTAAACGTGAAACTGAAATGAAATATTTAGGAATAACTCTAGATAGTCATCTTAATTGGAAGTCCCATATATCATTTGTATCGAGTAAGATAAAACGTAGCATTGGCATAATATGCAAAGCCAGACATTATGTAAACTTAGACATCCTAGTCAATTTATATTATTGCTTAATCTATCCATATTTGATTTACGGTATTGTTGCATGGGGTCACACGTATCAATCAACAATCAATCCTCTCCTTATTCTTCAAAAGAAATCATTACGCCTAATGACTTTTAGCAACTTCGATGCTCATTCAAATCCTATTTTTCTAAAATTAAAAATCCTTAAGTTCCCAGATCTTGTTTTTATTTACACGGCTCTGTTCATGTATGACTATGACTCAAACAACTTGCCTAGTACCTTTGATTCGTATTTCTTGCAGGTTAACCAAAAACATCGGTACAGTACTAGATTAGCATCAAAAAACAGCTATTCTTTACCAAAAATTAAAACTAATTATGGAAAATTCAATATCAAATTTTGTGGTGCAAAAATTTGGAACTCAATAAGTGAGTCTACAAAAAAATTAAGTAGGACAAAATTTAAGGAAATGCTTAGCAACGATTTGCTCAAGACCTACGTCGATTAGTATTTCAATCGATGTTGGTCTAAAGATATTCCTTATACTCTCGCTATCTTAAATACAAACTAATTCGCACTAGTTAAGTACTATCAACTTTGATTAATTATATAGTTTCATCAGAGGTTGATAGTATTTAAGCGGTGACTATCAACCTTATTATAAATATAATATATACAATCATTCTAATTAATATCAACTTGATCCATCTATGTATTTTTCTATAGACGTTCTATCTTGTATTTTGTATTTTGTATGTTTTCTTTTTTCTACATTTTCATCTTTTTGTCATAATAATCCATCTGACCATAATAACTGTAATAACCAAAATGTAAGCCACCTATCTCGGTTAGCCAGATATGGTTATTATAGGTGGCTTGTACCTAAATTTCCGTTTTATGTTATATTCATGTAAAATATTTATTCATGTAATTGTGGTACTAAATAAACATATTGTTGTTGTTGTTGTTGTTGCAATTTCACCTGTATGAAATGGACAAATTCAGTTTTCCCCTTGAAAATTATAAGCTGGCATTTGAAAACCTGGATATTATTGTAGCTTTCATTATCATGTGAGTAGAAGAGTAAAGAAAATGCCCATTTTCTGTTGAATTTGTTTTCAACTTCTGTCGACCAGAATTGGGTGACGTTCCTCCAGCTAAATGAACTTGAACTGGTGGAACAGCTGTAGATTAAAAAAGTCAGTGATTCTTAGGAAAGCATGCTACAATTGCGCATGCATGCCTGCTTGCAATTGGTGTTTATGCTGAGAAACGATTTCCCACAGTAAAGCTGTATTTGTTTAATGTTGCTATATAGCTAATTCTTACCTTTATCTACCTGACAAACTACACCAGCAAAATCTTTATACGTGCAATACCTAGACTGTACATTCCACCATCCTTTGTGAGAACACTCTGCAATCGACTTTTCGTTACCACTGCATCCCACATTGTACATGAGCACCTTTGTTGTTGTCTTTCCTTCAATGTCCCAAATTCGATTTACGGCTGCTTTGTAACCAAGCATTCGACAGATCACGTGAGCATCGTTTAGATCCCAGTGCCACGAGTTATAAGCACAAACTGCTCCCCAGGTCCCTTTGTACTGGATTTCCACTAGTCCAACATGGCTTACATTAGTTCCAACCAGAAGAAGTTTAATCGATTTCCCTGGAAATAAATAATAAAATGTAGATTGTTGAAACTTTTTCTTTACCTATGTAACAGTACATTATTCAATAATGGAACAAAGCTTGTGTGGGATACAGAAAAGTCAATTGCAGAGTGTTCTCACAACAGATGGTGGAATGTACGGTCTAGCTGACAGTCTTTCAAATATAGGTATAACATAGATCCGATATAACGAGCACTCTGATCGGCTAGAAAGCTTCACGCATGGGCTGCACTGCGCGCGCACTGTCTTCGCCATGCTCCTTTTCAAATCGTTCGTTTTCAAGATGGCGACACATATAACGCGTGCTCTGATTGGCTTAAATTCTATAAACTATTTCCCCATGGGCTGCAAGGCTCCGTTTTTAACGTTCTAGGCTCTGTTATAAATCAGTTAGACAACAGAAAGCCACTTGCCCATTGCGTTATAGACGCACTTGAGAAAATATATAAAGAACTCTTAACAATTAACTAGAGTCGCACTTGGCTTTGCCTCGTGCCACTATTACGTTTATTAATCGTTCTTTATATTTTCTCAAATGCGTCTATAACGCCATGGGCGCGCGGCTTTCTGTTGTCTTATTGATAATAACTTGCTGGTGTAAATGTCATGTAGATAAAGGTAAAAATAAATAATGATAAAAATGTAATTTTACTCATTCTTTAAACAGAATTCATGATCAATAAAACCAGGTCAGCATGCATATATTATGGCTTTTCAATTTTTATCTTTTATCTTTTATCTTTTTTTCGATTGAAAGAAATTAAAATATTTTGAGAAGAGAAACGGTTGTCGTATTTTTTTTTCTGCTGTTATCTATTTATTTATTTTTTTGCAATCAAGGTATAATATTTACTTACGAATGATTGAAATATCATTCAAATCCTCATTAATCACTCACGAGGTAGCCAGCCAATTAGATACTCCGATTTTGACCTCGTGACGGTACTTGAAAACCGGGAAAGTCCTCCCAAGCAGTATATGGAAAATTTGTCTGCGCATGCGTGTATTTTTGGTTTAATTATAAAACTCTTTAGCATGTTGAATGTGGGAATTTTATTCTGACATGCAAAATTTCGTTGGCAATCTCATTCTTCAAAATTATGTTCAATTACCCAAATTCTGATACGTAAGCAGTCAACCTATCGCTAGAGTGTTGTTGATAACTATTTCAATCGAAGGCAATGCAGATGGAGAAATATCACGGACTAAAACCTCGTACTTTCGAGTTAAATGCTGGACGCTAAATTCAAAAATAAGTTAAAGCTGTTAGTAGAAGTCATTACTGACTTGTTAAAGTGTGGATTGAATGTGATTAAGGCTTCCGCGATCGTCAAATAATCCGCCATGTTTACCTCAATAAAGCACTCTTTGCTCGCAGACTGCTTGCGTATCAGCATTTGAGTGAAGAATAAGAATGCCAACGAAATGTTCCATGTCAGAATAAAATTCCCACATTCAACATGCAAAAGATTTTTAAATATGAGACCTGTGGTAGATTAGTCCTTGACTAAACTTGTCACCATCGTTAAATAAAGTTTATTATTATTATTAACCAAAAATACACGCATGCGCAGACAAATTCTCCATATGCTCTGCCAAGCAGTAGCCGAAAATCTGTTCCAGTGTTTCTTCGTTTTTATCGTATGTAAAATTTCGTACTCACTGTTACTGTAGTTTTATTTGGGACAATTTGATTTACTTTTTCAGTGATTCACGTCGAAAAAGAGCAAAAAATCCCGAATCTCGAACAATTGATTTCTGTTTTTCTCGTGTCACGTAAATAATGTTTTTTTCCATTCCCAATTTACGAAAAATGAAAATGCTTAGTGACGCGTCACGTCAAAAACCCTGTGCGCCCCTGTTGTTAATTCTTACCTTTATCAACCTGACAAACTACACCAGCAAGATATTTATACGAGCACCAAGACGATACCTTCCACCATCCCCAGTGAGAACACTCTGCAATCGACTTTTCTTTACCATTGCATCCCACATCATACATGAGCAGTTTTGTTGTTGTCTCTCCTTCAATGTTATAAATTTGATTTACAGCTGCTTTGTAACCAAGCATTCGACAAATCACGTGTGCATCGTTTATATCCCAGTTATAATAACAGACTGCTCCCCAGGTCCCTTTGTACTGGATTTCCACTTGACCAACATGGCTCACATTAGTTCCCACTAGACGCTTTCTCGCTTTCTCCTCCGAAAACAAACATTGGTGAAGAATTAGGCAGCCTCTGTGGTACATATAAAAATAAGTGGGTATTTTTTTTTATTTTTCTGTCAAAATTTTACTGTAACTAAATAATTGGGATGATAAGGGACTGTACGCGGTTTTCAATGAGGGAGGGTGGGCTGGAGTTTTTTTGGAGAGGGTCATCGAAAAAAAATCAGTGCTTGTGAAGGGTGAAGTCTTTCTTGTGCTTGTAACGGGGGAGGGTCACCTCTTTTATTTATTATGCTATGATAGTCCAATATCCATAGATTTATCAAAACTGGCCATTTCAAACTCCTTTCCAACAACCCTCGCGCTTCTCGCTCGCAAATTCGAGCTCACAAAAGCTAATCTATTTATTAAAGAAAGGATTTCGGATATCGTGCAAGGGTTCAGACAAAAAAATATATATATCGTGCCAACTGAAACTCCTGCAGTCAAGTGCAGTTACCTGGGGGAGGGTCATCATTTTTTTTTTTTTTCTTTTAATTAATGAAGGGCCATGGCTTTTTTAGAAAAAACAACAAGGGGGAGGGTTATCACAATTTATTTGTTTTGATTGAGATAACAAACTCCAGCCAGCCCCCCCCCCCCCCCCAACCCCTAGTTAAAAACTTACAGTCCCTGAGATAATTGGAGCCAGTCTTTGAATCAAGCTTAATAAGCTGGGTTTCTTTATAGAGAAGTGAAATGCCCCAGCGTTTTATGGCGGGATTTCAGTTCATGCACGGTCTCTCGTTCGTTTATATTAGCTGTTTGTTTTCAAACGTTGAATTTGTCACAAGAAAAATGAACTTCCATCTATAATCATACAAAAGAGCGATGTCGACCAAATGTTTTCAGTAGTGTAGCTAGGTATAGCGCCCCTTCACTTGTGTAAAAAAATTAATGGGTTGAAGTGGGTGTACAAACCACAGTTTTAAAAGGAGCACCTGCAATATCACTGAATGATGTCCATATTCATGTAATAAGTTATGCCACTTTTAAAACTCTTGCAATACTGTGCTTCATAATTTTTTTCGAACGGGTAGTTTACTTAGTCAATGGACCATTATATTTTTGAGGAAAAGCTGGGTAATGCTCGGAAAAATTTCTGCACATCAGAAACTGCAGAATAAATCTTGTAAATGACGCCACGAGGAAAAAATGAACTTTGTCATTCTCAAGTCAGTCAATCAAAGAAAGGTTGTACGCAACATACTTTTCTGTAAATGTTTTGCCGAGCGACTCGCGCTAGGCGTTCCTAAGAGCTAATTGTATTCTATGTCTGAGCTACAAATTAAATCAACCATTTCTTTCATTGTTATTCTTTGTTGGGGAGTGACGCGCACAATGTATTTACCTAGGCCGAGGAAGTAGCTTTTGTGAACACCTATATCTTATTTCTTGCCCCCTTTTCAGTTGGGTCCTACTTTTTTTTTTTTTTTTTTTCACCTCTCTCACTCTCTCTATCTTCTGTCTAAAGGTATAGTCAAGAGACCATAATACTTAGAGAGCGAAACTCAGTATTGATGTCTGTGCAATGTTCGTGGCGACTAAGGCTATTTGGTAACTTCGCCATCGCGCGAGCAAGTCTCTCAACCAATAGAATTTGATTTTTAATTTGACGTGCGCGCGGACGGGACCGTTTGAATTCTATTGTTTAAGAGTCTTGCGCGCGCGATGGCGAAATTACTAAAAATAGCCTTAGGCGCCACGAACATCGCACAGACATCAATACTGAGTTTCGCTCTCTTAGTATTATGGTCTCTTGGTATAGTACAATATAATTTCCCAAAGCTTTACTTTCTAAATGTTTGTTGTTGAATTGTTGGTTTTATCGAAATTTTGAATGACGCGCCTTTGTTCAAATTTTGCGCTCGATACGCTCGCGAAAAAGAATAATCATAATATAAATTGTTTTTGCCTCTCAGAATTTTATGGCTTGCTAGAGCCCTGCGATTTTACTTTAAAAGGGCGTTTGAGGAAGTTATGCCCCCGCCGTGTTTTGTAAAATGGTGTAACCCCTTTTAAAAGGTCTAGATCCGCCGCTGCAGCCCTCCCACTTTTGAAGGTGATCCGCGGTCCCTGTGTAGTGTCTATCGGTCTTCAAACCTGTTCTTCAATTATGTTTTGGTATGTATAAAAGTTGATTGTCTACCTGACAAACCACTCCGGCAAGCTGTTTATACGAACAATAAGCTTTCCACCATCCATAGTGAAAACACTCTGCAATCGACTTTTCTTTACCACTGCAGCCAATATTATCTATGAGAATCTTTGCTGTTGTCTCTCAGCTCCTTCAATGTAGTAAATGTTATTTACAGCTGCTTTGTAACCAAGCATTCGACAGATTACGTGAGCATCCCTTATATCCCAGTAACTATTACAGACTGCTCCCCATGTCCCTTTGTACTGGATTTCCACTTGACCAATATGGCTTACATTAATTTCCACCACTAGACGAACTTTAACTACGTATACTTTTTCATTTGAAAGGGAATTTAAAAAAAACGCAAAAACTAAGAGCATTTGGCAAAGACAAATCTCTTTGCGTCTTCTGTACGTTTTCGTTAAAAACCTTTCTGGGCTGAAGTAAAAAGGGAAAACGTTTTAGGTACAAGGCCGATGAATTCAAACTGAAACTCTCCTGAGTGAGTAGTTCACACGAGGGATTGACGTTCAGCAGAGGGCTGTTTTGCAAACACGAAACGGAATTGTACGGAAATGTGCAATCTGAGCTAAATAATTTTGCCAACTTGGTAAAGTTGCACATTTTTCATTGAGATTCTAATCAGTGAAGAGCTGCCATGCCTCAATAAATTAATATGTACTATAAGTAATAATTTGATGTGAACAGCTTTGAAATACTTTATAGACTTCTTTCTTCTTTACTTTTGCGCTCACTGTAGCATGGTAATGACAAGATAAGCAACGTGACGCCTACAAGCTAGTCCAACCGATGTACTGCTAACTGTAAATTGAGGAGCAGTGACTATTGTTACGCGACACTTTTCTATGCATTTCATATTTTTCAGTGATTTTGTAGTCTATTAATAATTTTGGCAAGGGACTTTTTGTGACGTAGATTTTTCATGCCAATTTTGTTATGGCTAGTTGTTGGACCACGCAGGGGCTGGAGCAACCGCACACAAATGTGCTAGCCTTGGCAAGGTTATCCTTTGCCATTGTGTATTTCATCTCAGTTCTAGATTTGTAGATTCGGAATAGTCCCAAGCCTTTACCAAATAATTTTGTAAGTTGAGTGTGTTCATATGAAATAATACTTCAGTTTTTACATTATGACACGGTTATAGGGTGTTACTGAAATTCGATTGACGTTTAGTAAGTAGAATCCATGCATAGTACAAATAAGATTCCATGGTCAAGGCTGTACAGGAAAGTTTTAATGGCCAGCCCAGACCTGGAGATCCTGGTGTACACCTTGATTGGATATGCCTGACAGTGTAACGTGTCTTGTTTGGGCTACGGCTCTACCTGCTACTAGAAATACCTATGCAATAAGTCTTATAGGTCAGAGTGAGTTAAGAGTTAGCAACTGGAACGTCAAATTGTGTAATCGGAAAACTTAAATACAAGCAAGCTATCAGCAAAAAGGTATGGCTTAATGTTGTCGTCAAATTGATTCCGGACTAGTTCAATAACGCTACAAAAGTAAGAGAAGCAACAAGTTGTTATAAATATTGTCATGTTACGTAATTCACTGAAATCGTGACGATAATGTGTTTATTATTTATATTTACATATTTTTTTATATTGGCTAAGGTATTTGTTGGTTGATAGAGAAACTAAAAGATATGAAGATAGTTAATAAATTACGTTTTCTTTTCAACCTACCCATCTTGCACGTGACACCAACGTCACTGCTATGCCAACAGTCTGCACTTCCCCATCCATTATGACTACAGTTGGCAATGGACATTTCTGTACCAGTACAAGCAAGCCAGCTAAGCCATACTATGCCTTTGACAGGACTAAAGTTTGTGTGCTTGACAATTTGTACTCCAGGGTACCCAAGCATACGACAAACCACCTCAGCGTCCTTCGTGTCCCATCCATTGTCACATACTGTACCCCACGCACCATTGTACCTGACTTCAAGTCGACCAGAATTGGGTGATGTTCCTCCAGCTAAACGAACTTGAACTGGTGGAACAGCTGTAGATAAAACAATCAATTAAGTGGCTAATGAATATGGAAATATATTCCGAGACAAAAGAAATTTGACAAGAGACCATCATTTGTGGACAATTGTAAAAAAATCTTCAATAAAGTTTTCAATGAAAAGAAAGTATAGCCAGCCGCGTCGCATATAAAAATATTCCCGGACATAAGCAGGAATTAGTTTATCTGTACGCGCATGCAAAGGCTAGAATGTGACAAGATGGAAAAGTGCTTGGTTTTCATTGTGTTGAGAATGAAGTATAAAAAATCAAGCTACGCCTCGTACCACTCTTACGTTTGTTAATCGTTCTATATATTTTCTCAAGTGCGTCTATAACGCCATGGGCGCGCGGCTTTCTGTTGTCTAATTGATAAATATCTTGCTGGTGTCACTGTCATGTAAATAATAAAGGTAAAAATGAATAACGGTAAAAATGTAATTTTACTCATTCTTTAAACAGAATTCATCATCAATAAAACCAGGTCAGAATGCATATATTATATTATAGCTTTTTTATTGAAAGAAATTGAAATATTTTGAGAGGAGAAAAGGTTGTCGTAAATTTATGTAAGGGTTAAAGAATGAACACGAGTGTTCCATGGGATATAGAGTCCCGAGCATTAGATAAAACCTTTTATCTAATGCAAGGGACTCTATATCCCATGGGACACGAGTGTTCATTCTTTAACTGTCTTAGAATATGATCACACTCACGAGCGATTTACCCGCTTTTGTTGTTAAATTGTCTAAAGGCTTATTTGTTTTGCACTGCTTTCTTTTGTCCGATACATTTTTGCGTTTTCCAATTCTCCACAGGCTTTTTTAGGGATAGAAATTGTCACAATATATGAGATGGATACTAAATCTACTAGAGCGAATATCTAGATAACGACAGCAAAAAAGTGCCTATTTTACGTGCTATCAAGCCTGAAAACACAAGTTCGAGGTTTCGAGTATCTAAAATTTCTCACAGTAAGTTTGAGTTTGTTATAATTCATCTTATAGTAAAGGAAAAAAGTATGCTTAGTACTTGCCAGTTAATTTCATAGGGAAGTTTTTCAGAATTTGCTCCGACAAATTTGACGCATGTACGTATATCGATATTAAAATGTTATTTACAAGTATTTAAGTTGGTCATGGAACACAGAAAAATTGCACAATGATTATCAGCGCTTGGTATTTTGATGCTCTGTGTTCCTTAAAGTAACTAAATATGTCAAATAGTGGGGTTTTGAAACGCAGGGAAATTGTTGTATAAAGAAGACAGTACCGTCAGTGAGTTTCTATATCTAATCAGTATTCTTTATATAAAGCATACTAATGAACTCTTTAAACAAAAGAATTCAAAAGACTCATTAGTATGCTTTATATAGAGAATACTAATTAGTTATAAAAGCTCACTGACCGTACTAGTTTTCTTTACCCCACAATTTCCCTGTGCTTCAAAGCCCCAACCAACCTTTAGTTACTCTATGGAATATAAAGCACCAAAATACTAAGCGCTGATTGGGCGAGTGAGTGTGATCATTTTCAAATTATACTTGAAACCCGGGAAAATCCTCCCAAGCAGTAACTGGAAATCTGTTCCAGTGTCCGGCGGACTTGAACAAATTTCAACTCCAAGGACACTGGAACATTGTTGCAATATTGGTCTTTACTGATTAGCAGTATAGTCGTTGAGTTTACGTATTTTTCTATGTAATTTTTACTTTGGTCACACTAAGAAGTATTAGCTCTTAAACTGAAATCCAGTAATTTGTCTTTTATTAACTTTTGATGTATTAAAAAGCGTTTCAAATTTTTCATGAAGCTACCGAGACTCGAACCCCGAGCCTCTAATCTAGCCTAACTCTCTTCTCCCTTTCCTAAACCACTAACCAACAAGCGAATTCGTTGAGCAGAACGGAATTTTTGGAAGTTTTATAATGAGCAATTCATTGGTTTGTCGTATGCTTGGGTACCCTGGAGTACAAGTTAGCAAACACTCAAACTTTAGTCCTGTCAAAGGGATACCATGGCTTTACAACGTTGGTTGTACTGGTACAGAAACGTCCATTGCCAGCTGTAGTCATAGTGGATGGGGATGTTGCTGTACGCATAGTGGTGACTTTGGTGTCGCATGCAAGATGGGTAGGTTCTAAAGAAAGCATGGCTTATTAATAATTTCCACATCTCCATTTCTTTCATCAACCTGCTATCACCTTAAACAGTACAAGCAAGTTCTTCAACCCATATTATGCCTTTGCTACAGGACTAAACTTTGAGAGAAGGGTAGCGTCCTTACTTTCCAAGTTATCATCACACACAGTACCCCACACACCATGGTACCTGACTTCAAGTCGACCAGAATTCGTTCCTCCATTTAAACGAACTTGGACTGGCGTCAGAGCAAATATCATTTTCTAGATCACAGAAATAAGAAAAGTACATATAACACAAATGTTGCTTCGATTTAGAAAACTTTTACAAGTTTCCAATGAAAAGAATAACAAAGTAAGTTTTGCTTCCATTTGTTTGTGTTGAGAATCCATTAACAACAGTAAAACGATATTTGTTTAATGTTGTTAATTCTTACCTTTATCTACCTGACAAACCACGCCAGCAAGAGTTTTATACGAGCACCGCCAAGACGGTACACTCCACCATCCATTGTGAGAACACTCTGCAATCGACTTTTCTTTACCACTGCATCCTACATTGAACATGAGTATTTTTGTTGTTGTCTTTCCTTCAATGTTGATAATTCGATTCACAGCTGCTTTGTAACCAAGCATTCGACAGATCACGTTAGCATCGTTTAGATCCCAGGTATACCTATTGCCATTCCAATAATTACAGACTGCTCCCCAAGTCCCTTGGTACTGAATTTCCACTTGACCAACGTGACTTACATTATTTCCCACCAGACGAACTTTAATCGCTTTTTCCGCTGAAAATCAAACATTGAAGAAGTTTCTTAGTTTATGTTCTTGGAAAATGTCGTCGTAATGACTGTTACTTTAGTTTTAGTTTGTTTGTTTGTTTGTTTTTGTATTTTTGTTGTTGTTTGTATATTTTGTTTGATTTTTGATTTTTAAACTAATATCAGATTGTCTTCTGTTTTGTTCTATATTCCACCATCCGTCGACTTTAACTTTTCTTTTCCAATGCATCCCACACTGTTAATGAGCATTTTTGTTGTAGTCTCTCCTTCAATAAGAACTAGACGCACACGTGCGTTCACTAGTGCCCCGGGAGCCCCTTTTAGGAGAGGCTCCAAAGACCGGCCCCGTTCGTACTCTTCCCCGAGTCGTGTCACGCATTCTTCACCATTCCGGGAAATAGTTAACCGTAACATAAAGACCTTTTTCAATCGGCTAACTTAAACTAAAGAATATCTGATTAGTCAATTTGTCTGTCAGCAGCTATTAGTGTTTGCCTTTGTCCTTCTATTATCATGCATGGGTATTAGATATCTCCGACATGCAAAAATATTACCTGCGAATATACCAGTTTATTCAACTTTTTATTTCACTATGTATCTCAATTGTTTGCTGTTAAGACTTCTACAACGGCGTTTTTGAAGCCAAATTTATACACAGTATAAATTTAAGTTAATGATATAACCTTTAATTATATCCATTTTGAAATCACTAACAAATCCTGCAATCTGATTGGTTAAAAAGTGTGCGATTTATTCACGAATCGCATCTTTTTTGCTCTAAATCGCATCAATTTGAGCCATTAATCGCACCAATTTGAACAACCAATGAGATAGCAGGAAACATATATTCTGACCAATCAGAACACAGAAAAAATAAAGCCAATTAAAAGTATGACTAAAAAATTGAGGGGATTTTCTGGGGAAAGACAGGTGAAAGGCAAAACTTTTACAAGAAAATGGACAAAATTGAAAACTTACAGCTTCCAATTGACGAGAAAATTCTCCTCAGAGCTATACGAATAACTGTTGAGAATCATTGTCCTTCTAATCATTCGACATTGGAAGTGTCGAGCTATGTACAAACATATCATCAACAATCCAAGTACCGAGTCCATTAAAGTTCCTGCTTTTCAAGAACAAATGGTTTGCTTTCCAGTGACACAAGCCAGGATATCTCACAACGTAAATTTGTAGCTACCAACAAAAATACAAGCTGTTGAACTAAACAGTTCCTTGCTATTTACAACAAGACAAGAATCCTGTCGTCTTGAAATCGACATAACCAACATCGTTGACTGACACATGGCGCCCACAAATCTCGACAAAAGACTGTAAAATTTCATTTTCATCCATTTTCTTGTAAATCACTTCAGATAATTCGTTCTCCAAACAGAATGAGGAAAATATTGTGTGGTAAAATTAATTAAGACCATATTTCAGCATGCTTGAGGACGGCCAAAGAGCTGACATCGAAGATACATGCAAAAAGACGTTTCTTGTCAAAATTACATTTCTCAAAGCACGTTTTATGCTAGTTCATGACTAAGATGAATTGGATATATTCCAGCAAAGAGAAATATTATCCAAGTAGGTATCATCCAAGCTTCAATGCTGGTTTAGTATCCTTTCCAATTCTGACAACAAAATTTTGTGTTTCGGTGATCAAGGAATGGCGCCAAAGTGAGCCGCCGGCCAACCTGTTGCACAATAAACTTATTCGCCAACAAACAGCAGAAAGAACCAATGAAGAAGACGAGACGAGCATTTATAATCGACTCTGAAGGCCCACTCAACTGCAAAATCAGTTTTAGACTGATATTATAACTATGGACTAGCTGTTGTGAGCAGCATGCATTCGGTAAAGACAGTAATTTTGACGTGACGTAGTTTATGTGATGGTCACGTGAGCAAGGTTATAAATATTTGTGTAGTTTTATAACGATGTACAAACACTTGAAAACTATCTAATAAATATACCTGTCATTTCATTATCAAGTTATCACTATGTATTGCAAGTATTATTACTGTAGATTTCAAAATGGATATAATTAAGTGGTAATTGAACTTCAGTGTCGTGCAATTTTGGTTTGAAATCACACTCGTGATTAACAAATTGCACTCCCGCTACGCGGTCGTGCAATTTTGTATATCACTCTGTGTGATTTCAAACCAAATTGCACTCCACTCAGTTCAATTACCATTATGAAGCATTAAATAATTATTGGTTAGTTTTTTCCTTAGCCTATTGGGTAATTCTAGCGCGCATATATTTAGATCAGTTATAATAATCTTCTGTAGTAATCTAGTAATCGTATAGCTATGTTTCTTCACTTCCGTCCGTTCAGATTACTATCCTTATGTATAATGTGATAGCTTTGACCTTTAGTCAAGGCCCAACATGTGGTCGACATGTGACGCAAAATACTTGCCCCTTAATATTACTTATATTAGTTTCCGGTTTCAATTCATTCGCGTCTCATCAAGCAAAGAGAAAACTTCCCACCCTCCACTCCCCGCAAAGCTGTTTGATTCTAACGATATCCTTTACGTTTTCTGTAACGTAAGTAGTTTCTTTTGAGAACAAACGAGTTATATATACGTATAAACACATATATTATGAAATATACATTAGCCATTATATATCTGTATAAGAACAACAACAATAACTAGCTATTCGCCAGTTAGCACTAAGGACACTGTTACTGTTGAAGAAAGGACATATGCGTCAATTCGACTACGATGACTTCATTGATAAAGATTTCGGAATAAGCTTTTCAATTAACAACATTGTAATTACAATCTTAATTGTTATATTCAATAAAGAAATGGGAGGTGATGAAGTGCCCCTAAACAGGTCACTTTGGCCCCATAGACTCACATGGTGGCAGAATGTACAATCTGGTTGCCATGCGAACTGTGGGCTCGAACTAAGCTAAGTCGACCACTGGGGGATTGTGACCCCCGGGAGATACCTCGTCTGGCAGAGCTGAGGGGATTGTGACCCCTCTTCTCTTGAGCCAAGGGGATTGTGACCCCTTGAGGTTTATCTCCGCCTCTTGTAGTTCGAACTGAGAGGATTGTGACCTCTCTCTCGGGCGAGGGGATTGTGACCCCGTTAGAGGTTTGAGTGGTTATGTTCCGTTAACAATCGCCCTCGACCTGTGCGGTAAGTCCGGTTTAGAGCTAGGGATACTTCATTTTCGACCCCTTACCCCACATAAATGGTTGCTTGTGTTTTAGTGTATTGCATTGGTACGTAATTCATTCTTCTTCAAGGGTTTACTTCATTAACACAATTATGCAATAACAAATCGTGTATTTTTTCGTTCATGTTTCGGATGTTTTATATATGAATAAAAGACGTTACGTGACCAAACGCAAAATACAAGGTCAATGGAATCTAGTTTCATGCCATGGTCTGGTCCAGAATTTCGATATTAAAATTCACTACAAAAACCTCTCAAGATCTCTTGAATGCTTGAATGAGGAATATAATTGACTTGCTTTTATGTATGTTCGTTTAGCAACATGTAGGATGAAAAAGTTGTAGATTTCCAGCTCATAGGAAATAGTCTTTATCGCGAGGGCTTCCTTTCAAGTACTCCATTTAGAGTTCGATATTTGGTCAAAGTATTGGAGATGAAGCTCAAAATAACAGCCCATTCTGAAGCTCTTATTAGTATATAGGTATATCTCGAGTTAAAAGCTCCACTTTACTTGTCTTACTGCCTGAAAGCTATTTTCTTTGTAGTCGGCCATCTTGCATTCCTAAAGTTCCTGGCTTGCGTTCGCAGTCGCTCAAAGGTGATGAGTGAAGGGCATTGTTTTAACGTTCTTGACCAATCAGAAGTAGCTGAGGACGAACATAGGAAAAAAAACATTTGCAGTTTATAACTCGTTCCCTGCCTGCGGCCTGGGCACGAGTAATAATTCGATTCGCGGCTGCTTTTTAACCAAGCATTCGACAGATCACGTGATGATCGTTTAGGTTTCAGTAGCC
Organism: Telmatactis stephensoni; assembly: GCA_029948255.1. Taxonomy (NCBI): domain Eukaryota; kingdom Metazoa; phylum Cnidaria; class Anthozoa; order Actiniaria; family Isophelliidae; genus Telmatactis; species Telmatactis stephensoni. The sequence goes on from JALIZF010001532.1 coordinate 372,797, forward strand.
ATTATAATAACAGACTGCTACCCAGGTCCCTTTGTACTGAATTTCCACACCAGACGAACTTGAACGGGTTTTTTTTTCTTTTTCTTTTTCTTTTTCTTTTTCTTTTCTTTTTCTTTTCTTTTTCTTTTTCTTTTTCTTTTTCTTTTTCTTTTTCTTTTTCTTTTTCTTTTTCTTTTTCTTTTTCTTTTTCTTTTTCTTTTCTTTTTCTTTGACATTTTCGGATTATCACTACCATTTACAAAGTGTAAATACGGAGTCCAATTTGAACTTCTGGACTGACTAGGCTTGTGTTCACGTGGATGAGAAGCTGGGGAGTCCAGAACATTTTCCATTCGATGTATATGTTGCTTGAAATTATCTAAGATTACAGATCGTCCTAATAGTGTAGCACTTATGCATAAAAAGATGATAGACTGCTTACTTTTGACAAAATGTTTTTTGTTTGTTTTTGTTTTAAAGGTTATAAACAGTCCTATCACGTGGTAGAAACATTTCGCTTGTTTATAGTTACCATTTTCGGTATAGCAAAAGGCATGCAGTGACAGAAAAACGACAGTTCCTTCCATTTGTAAATTCTTACCTTTATCTACCTGACAAACCACACAAGCAAACCATTTATACGCACAATACGACGCAACTTTTCACCATACTTAGTGAGCACACTCTGCGATCGACTTTTCTTTACCAATGCCTTGCACATCATCTCTAACTTTGATCTACGAATATCGTAAAAAAATACATCTTCAAAGTTTCAGTGGATCACGTATCATGATAAAATGACATGAATAACAGCTTGTTTCGCGCTTCTTTTACTTTCTCAGTCGAACTGATCTTTCGTCCTGTCATGTTATGTCATGCTTGCTTGGAATTGCTTATACTTGCATTTGCTGGTACAGAAATCATTGTCAGCTTTAGTCATTATTGTTACGGATGTCACTTGCACTGTTCCAGACTGGTGATATTAAGTCGAGCGAAAGAAGGGATTTTGACAACCAGTGAGATGATTTATAAACTTACAAAGAGCGTGTATCTAGTGATGTGTGCAGGTATATGCTGCTGCATGCAAGTGTCAGTACCTCTACGCAGAACTTTAACATCTTTTGTCAATTTTCGATTAACGCACATTGATGTTCCACTTTTTCAAGTTATCTTTGCATAGCCGTAAAAATTAAACCATTGCTACCACCATTTCTCATCCGTAAAAAAAAACATTGCTACCAGGTGGCGCCCGTTTTGGTCATGTTACATGGTCAGCACATGTACATGGTCAAAATTAGTTATGGTCCATAACATTTTGACCATGTGTGACGTACTATCGTAGTAAATAAGAGTATGATACCACGGCTTTCCGTCGTAAGTTTAATTTAATCATGAATGTGCAAATACATTTATAACTGTTCCTCCCGTTTCAGTTTCAGTTTCATTTTCAGTTTAATTCGTGCGAATTCATTTTAATAGCGTAGCTAATCCCAGCACTAGCGGTACAGTTACAAAATCATAATTATAAGCGGTATTCAAGACTATTAAATCTACATAGAGATAAAGATCTTCTAAAAGTTTTCAATGAAACGAAGGCAACAATATTTAAGCTTGTTTGGCTTTGTTTATGATTAAAATCTATAGTAAAAAATAAAACTATATTGGATGAATGTTAAATCTTACCTTGAGCTACCTGACAAACCACACCAGCTAGAGATTTATACGAGCAACCAGTCCAAGACGGTACACTCCACCATCCGTTGTGACGACACTCTGCAATCGACTTTTCGTTACCAGTGCATCCCACATTGTACATGAGTATTTTTGTTGTTGTCTCTCCTTCAATGTCGACAATTCGATTTACAGCTGCTTTATAACCAAGCATTCGACAGATCACGTGAGCATCGTTTATACCCCAGGAACCAGTACAGACTGCTCCCCAGGTGCCTTGGTACTGGATTTCCACTTGACCAACATGACCTACATTAGTTCTCACCAGACGAATTTTAATCGCTTTCTCCTATGAAAACAAACATTGTCAAAGAATTAGGCAGCCTCTGTGGCATATATAGAAATAATTGTTTGTTTACATTTTTTTGTCAATTTTACTGTAACAATTAATAATTGACAAGATTATTGGGGTCACTCTTTGAATAGTCAAGAATAGCCTACTCATCAAAATGCACAGCTTCTTTCAATCCATGTGAGGCGCTGTTAATAAGAAGTGGCGATATCCATCCTTTGTCGGGTCCACATAAGCAAGATACTACTAAAATTAGAACTCCAAAAGAATTCAAGTCAAACGTGAAAATAGCACACTTGAACGTTCGCTCTCTCAAATCAAGAGAACATTTTACACTTGTCGAGGATACGATACTTCAAAATGGTTTTCAAATATTTACTATATCAGAAACCTGGGTTGATTTATCAGTGAGCGATGCAATTCTTCAAATTCTTGGCTACCAGCTATTTCGACAAGATCGTAGTAATGGGAAATCTGGAGGAGGATTGTGTACATATGTTTTAAACGACCTTAGAGCAACTGCCTTGAATGAACTGTCAGAGGCGTCTATAGATGGCTTTCAACAACAGTGGCTTAAACTGCAATGTAGAAGTTACAAATCTTTTTTGGTTTGTAATGTCTATCGTCCACCCAGTACACCAATTATAATTAATTGTCTTGAGTCCTTGGCTAAAAATTTTGTGGATTCCTCTTTGTTGAATCTTGACACCATATTATTGGGAGATCTTAACTGTAATTTAATGGGTGATAACCTGGAGTCCAATTCGTTTAATGATTTCATATCAACTTTTAACTTGAGCCAAATGGTAGGAAAACCCACAAGAGTTACTAAGACAACTCAATCTTTGATTTATCTCATAATGACTTGAAATAAATCTATTGTTTGCCTTTGCGACGTGTTATCCTGTTCTATTAGTGATCACAACCTGGTTTATCTTGTGCTTGCATTGAAAACTCCAAGAAGAAAGCCTTCTTATGTGACAATAAGGAGTTATAAGAACTATAATGGAGAGGAGTTTTGTAATGACCTTGCTTTGGTGCCATTCCATATGGTATCCTTTTTTGATGACCTGGATGACCAAGTCTCCAACACCTTATTTACAGATGTCTTAAATCAACATGCTCCAATAAAAAGAATAAAAATCAAATCTAGACCAAATCCATTTGTGTCTCCTGAGATTCGACAGTTGATGAAAACTCGTGACACTTGGCACCAGAGTGCAATAAAATCTAATGACCAACTGCACTGGAATGCGTATAGATTTTTTAGAAATGAAGTCAAGCGTGAACTCCGGCTAGCTGAAAAAGTACATGTAAGAACTGAAATTCATAACAGTAGAGGAAACTCCAATTCCATCTGGAAAATCATTAATCGCTGCTTAGTAGATATGGAATGCCGTTCCTACGCCACCCAGAGCGCCGGTGATGCGGCGCGTCCGAAGAACAAAAGCCAAATTCTTTCCGGAGCAACAAAAGAAATTCTTTCCAGAGCAACAAATTGATTATATTCCAGAGCAACAAAAGAAATTCTTTCCGGAGCAGCTAAGTAAATTATTTCGGAGCAACTAACCAACGAAATTCTTTCCGGTGCGACCGAGGAACAAACGTAATACTGAGAACAGTCCGTTGCGCAGCAACCGAGCAACGTTTTCGGAATTTCAAACAAAAGAACGAATTAATTGGTAGTGACACGTGCCACGCTTAAGGGTCTATTGTGTTCGATTCAACCACCTGCAAAAACAATATATAGTTGACTATCATATTGAAAGAAATTCTTGGTTTGATTTGAAAAATTGGGAACGCTATAAAATCCTCAAAATACCAAAAAAATCACAAATTCTTGAAATACTAGAGTTTGCACACTAAAAACAATACATTTTAAAAATACTTGAAAATTAAAGACACCACCGAATGCGCGCCTTTGAAACACAGTGTTTTGAAAGAAACATAATTACCGAACAAAATGATCGCGAGGGATGTGTGTGTCTTTGAAACACAGTGTTTTGATTAACATAATTACACATTACATGGTGTAAACTTTTATCAAATATCCGCCTAACCCTTGATTTTAAGGAATTAGAGCTTGATATGTTGCGTGCTTTAGGCGAATATTGTAAGGAATGCAAACAGTTGTCGAAAAATAATAAAAAGTAGAAATATACGGAAGACTAACAGAATATATTTTGTTATACAATGACCAATCAGAAAAAGACTAGTACCTTTGTCATAGGAAGATAGACTCTCTTTTCAAAGCAGCTAAAGACAACTATTTTTGTAACCTTTGTGTGCCGGGAACATATATGGTCTTCCTGATTTTGTCAATCTTTACACTTTTGTTTTTAAATGTTTGTTTGAAAAATAAAGACGAAAGTTTGAAGATCATTTTTTGTTGATTCTTATATAACATTCTTTGAAAGTATAACATAACTCTGGAGGTTCCAGTCTAGTAACCATGGAAACCATCCTTCCAGCTGATCCACAGGTATCCCATGTAGTGTAGATTTTAGTATTTTAGCTAGATTCTAGTAATCTGGTATAGATTCTAGTATTCTAACTAGATTCTAGCATTCTAATACCTCCTACCAGATTCTAGTATTCTAGCTAGATTCTAGTATTCTAACTAGATTTTAATATAGTCTAGTGTAGATTCTAGCTAGATACTAGATTTTAATATAGTCTAGTGTAGATTCTACTAGATTCTAGCTAGATTCTAGATTCTACTAGATATTAGATTCTACTAGATACTAGATTCTAGCTAGACACTAGATTCTACTAGATTTTAATATAGTCTAGTGTATATTCTACTAGGTTCTACTAGATTTTGATATAGTCTAGTGTAGATTCTACTAGATTCTAGTATTCTGGTATAGATTCTAGTATTCTAGATTAGATTCTAGTAGGGGTGATAGCCTGGTAGCTATCGATAGCCTGATAGCTGTCGATAGCCTGATAGCCTGCTATTTGATAGCCTGATAGCCTGCTATCGATAGCTATTAGTCTATTGATAGCCTGCTATCGATAGACTAATAAATATGCGAAGACGTAAAGACTGCAGGAGGAAGACGTAAAGACTGCGGGAGGAAGGTGTAAAGGCTGTCGGAGGTCCCCGCGGCGGCAAAGTGAACGGGATTCGAACCAACAACCTTTACGATACAGTCGCAATGCTCTACCAACTGAGCTATCAAAAGCCACGTGAGAGCAGTTGTATGTGGGTTAGCCCTTTATGTTCATTGGACGAAATAACCCAGCTCAGGCTAATGTATAAATACATTGAAAGGCGGGTGTCCCCCAGTAGCAGGAAATGTATATATATATGAAAATCAATACGTTTCCTGCTACGTACTCATCGACACCACTTTTTATGTATTGCTAGAGTTTTTGTTGACTTTTGATTATAGCAAATGGTAATAATGGAAAATCTATCTACCTGACAAACCACACCAGCAAGGGTTTTTATACGAGCACCCAGACGATACCTTCCACCATCCATAGTGAGAACACTCTGCAATCGACTTTTCTTTACCACTGCATCCCACATTGTACATGAGCATTTTTGTTGTTGTCTCTCCTTCAATGTTGACAATTCGATTCACAGCTGCTTTGCAACCAAGCATTCGACAAATCACGTGAGCATCGTTTATACCCCAGGGACCAGTACAGACTGATCCCCAGGTGCCTTGGTAATGGATTTCCACTTGACCAACATGACTAACATTAGTTCCCACCAGACGAAATTGAATCGCTTTCGATTCTCCTATGAATACGAACCAGATCATAGTCTCTCACCCTTTACAAATTAAAATAATAATTGTGGTCACAGACATCTTTACAGTAAGTACACTTGTTTTTTCAAAGCTCTGTTTATAAAACCTTAGCAATTAATTAATTTCACAGTAGTAAGGAGAAATGTGTTTATCAACTGGGTTACATGTGGTTCTGTATAATGTTTTAAAAATTGTCTTAATTTGCGAGACGTTGTTGGTGTTGTTCTGGTCGTGGTTGCTGTTGTTTGTAATTTTGCATCTGCTGTTGCTGCTGTTGTTGTTGTTTTTGTTGTTGTTATTGTTGCTGTTGTTGCTGTCGTCGTCGTCGTCGTCGCTGTTGCTGCTTAACTGCTTACGACTGACCGTGCATACCGTATTTAGTCGTTTTATCGCCGCGGTGCTTATCTAATTTTTTGGGGTTTCTGATACGACGCTTATAATTATTCGGGGACTGCGCTAATTCGAGGGCAGCGTTTATTAAGAAGTCATAAGACTCATAAATGATTTAATAAGTGAAGGAAATGTTAAGATCACCATAAACGTGCTTCAGATGTACAAAAACTCTATTTTTTACACAATTTCAACGTTGAGTGATACCGTACTTTGTTTTCCTTATTCAAGATGACTGCCTAGTGCAAGTGCTTTGAATAAGCGCCGCTCTTTGTGAACAAATGCAACTAAATGCGGCCTTTCTTCGAGGGCGGTGCTTAATTCATCATTTTGTCCTTAGGTGTTATATTCAATCGAGGGCTGCACTGCATCGGAGAAAGCGTTAGAACGAGTAAATACGGTAATCACTTCAGATCCGTCTATATTAATATAAGTTTATGAGTTCTTGGATTCTTTCAGAACAATACCTATCTTAAGTGTCAAACCAAAGTCTCCGCTATGGCAACAGCCTGCACGTCCCTGAGATTTTGTTTGCATATGCGACACAAGATAAACTTTCTTTTCGTTCAAGCCATCTTTGACAATTTTTACAGTCGTCGACCAAAACTTGACCTCTGTCTAATTTATTTTGTGTCAGAATAAATTTGCATATTCATTAGCCTTTTTTATTGATTTTTAATCTACAGCTGTTCCACCAGTTCAAGTTCGTTTAGCTGGAGGAATGTCACCCAATTTTGGTCGACTTGAAGTCAGGTACCATGGTGTGTGGGGTACTGTATGTAATTCAAACTGGGACCAGAACGACGCTGAGGTGGTTTGTCGTATGCTTGGGTACCCTGGAGTACAAGTTGTCAAGCACACAAACTTTAGTCCTGTCAAAGGCATAATATGGCTAAATCACCTTCGTTGTACTGGTACAGAAATGTCCCTTGCCAACTGTAGTCATAATGGATGGGGTAATGCTTGGTGTCACCATAGCAGTGACGTTGGTGTCACCTGCAAGATGGGTAAGTTCTAAAGAAACATGATTTATTGATTATTTTCATATCTTATAGTTGTTCGTTCAACCTACACATACATCCAACATGCCATCATCAGGATTGAAGTGGATTTGGTAACATGACAATAATTGTAACAGCTTGTTGCTTGTCTTGCTTTTGCAGTCGCTGCTCCTCAATTTACAGTAAGCAGTACATCGGTTGGACTGGCTTGCAATACTGATCTTGTCATGCATTTATGTTTCAATAAATGCCAAAGAAAAGACGTTAATAGTTTGTTGTGTCTATAGCTCCGATATACGAATATCTTAGAAACAATATCTAAGAAATAAAGATTCAGTGGATTACTTAACACAATAACAATTACATGTATAAAAGCTTGTGACGGGCTTCTTTTATTTTCATAGTAACTGTTTTATTCCTGTCATATCATGATTGCTTATATTTGCTTATGCTGGTACAGAAATCACTGTTAGCTTTAGTCATCATGGATACGGATGTTGCTGTTACCATAGTGGTCAAATTGCCCTGTGACTAAAGAAAGGCATGTTTTTGGAAAGGAGTATTAAAAATCAGTGAGATGATTTATAAACTTCCAAAGAGCATGTATATAGTAATGTGTGTACGTATATGCCTGCTGTATGCGATTATATATTATTTGGTATATCAAGTACACTTTGAATGGTCGAGAACGATGAAAGATTACAGTCCTTGAATCTAAGGCGCGCTTTAATTGGCTGGAATGTTTCGATAAATATTATATAGAAAACATTATGTCAAGAGCATAATGACATGCATTTTTATATTAGGGATGTCTCCTCTTCGTAATAAAGCACTCGAGTGACCTGCGGCCGTGGTGATCACGTGGACACTGTGCACTACTTGAGCGATTCGAATACCTGCGGTGACTGCAAAAGTAAGACTAGCAAAACGGTGTTATAATTATTGTCATGTTACGTAATCCACTGAAATCCTGACGATGTTATGTTTGAGATATTTGTAGGTTGATGAAAAAACTAAAGATATGAGTATAATTAATAATCCATGCTTTCTTTAGAACCTACCAATTTTGCACGTGACAATAACGTCGTACGTATGGTAACAGCCGTATGCACTTCCCCATCCATTATTACTACAGTTTGCAATGGACATTTCTGTACCAGTACAACTAAGCCATTTAAGCCATATTATGCCTTTGACAGGACTAAAGTTTGTGTGTTTGACAACTTGTACTCCAGGGTACCCAAGCATACGACAAACCACCTCAGCGTCGTTCTTGTCCCATCCATGATAACATACAGTACCCCACACACCATGGTACCTGACTTCAAGTCGACCAGAATTGGGTGACGCTCCTCCAGCTAAACGAACTTGAACTGGTGGAACAGCTGTAGATTCAGAAAATTAATTATATTTTAACATTAGATATGCAAATAGTATTCTTGTGTTGCAAACAAACAAATAAACAAAATTAAAGAAACGTATGACGACAGCTTATACTTTGATAACTCTTTCAGGAAATTTTCAAAGTAAAAATGCTACATTATGTGAGCTCCTTTGGTCTTATTTATTTTGAGATAGTATCGACACCAGTATAACTACATTTGTATAATTTTCTCAATTCTTACCTTTATTTACCTGACAAACCACACCAGCAAGATCTTTATACGAGCAATAAGACGGTACATTCCACCATCCGTTGTGAGAACACTCTGCAATCGAGTTTTCTTTACCACTGCATCCCACGTTGTACATGAGCATTTTTGTTGTTGTCTTTCCTTCAATGTTCCAAATTCGATTAACAGCTGCTTTGTAACCAAGCATTCGACAGATCACGTGAGCATCGTTTAGATCCCAAGTATACGAATAGTAATAAGCACAAACTGCTCCCCAGGTCCCTTGGTACTGGATTTCCACTTGACCAACATGCTTTACATTAGTTCCCACCAAACGAACTTTAATTGTTTTTTCCTATGAAAGCAATTATTGTCGGAAAATATGTTGATTCAAATTTATTCTTTGTATATGTAAATTCGGGTCGATCTAATTATGGACCCTACACGACCAACCGCTGTCTCCTGTGTCAGTTATTTTCCGATACGCCTTAAATTGTGAAGCTGAAACAAAGTGCTCCCGCAAATTTTGATGACATGCTTACTCATGTTCAACTTGTCGTAAAACCAGGCCCCAAGGCTCCTGACAGAAGAAACGGGGGCGATCTGAGAGGTACCAACGCTGATTGAATTCACATGGACTTTTTCAAGTTGCTGACGAGTGCTACCATAATCTCGGTCTTATTGTTGTTGAGCATAAGTCCATCAGAGCATATCCATAACCTGATATCATTTATACATTGTTCCATTGATCTTATCGCCGCGTCCTGACTTGAAACACCATCAGGTTTGAAGGAAAGATAGAGCTGCGAGTCGGCGGCGTAACAGTGTATCTCAGGAAGGTGACCACTTACGATGTCAAACAGTTTGCTTGCATACATGTTAAACAGAAGAGGACCCAAGCAAGATCCTTGAGGAACACCAGAGTCTAGAATGGAACTTATCTGAGACTGAACCGTTGACAACAATGCGCTGTGATCTTCAAGCCAGGTACGATTGAAACCAATCAGCAACACGTTGACACCAAATTTCGACTTAAGGTGCTCAAACAGAAGATCATAGTGTACAGTATCAAACGCTGCATTTAAATCCAATAATGCCACATGTCACATGCCCACTAGTATTCATATTTATAAGAATGTCGTTATGAACTTTCAAAATGGCAGTTTCTGTACTGTGGCTAGCTCGTCCTGTACGCAGCTGATTGAAGTGCAAGATATAAAGAATTTGTTGTCATGTGGAACTCGACCTGACTGGCAACAACGGTCTCTACCAATTTGGAAACAAACGGAATATTGCTGACAGGGCGAAGATTCTTGAGATCTAGATCATTTGCATGATTTTTCAACAAAGGCGTGATCAGCGCTTCTTTCCAGTAATTGGCAAAATATCCCGAGACTGCAGAGATAAATTAACCATGGTTGTAATGATCATGTATAGAAGAAGAACATCCAAACAAGAGAAAACAAGCGAAGTTGGAAATGGATCCAAAGAACATGATTTCTTTGATGAACGACTTATAAGAGGTGTGCCAGTTTAACTGTCTTCGGCAAATCACTCAGGAAACCATCAGGTAGATCAATAGTGGCCAACCTACTATGAATGTTATTGACTCTGAATGAAAAAGTTCCCAATGCTATCGGCGACTTTCTGGCTATCAGATCCCTTGGCAGTGAAAGTTTCTTTGGTTCTCTAATGCGAGATTTGACTGCTCTGTAGAGTTTACCCTGGTCTTCACTGTTATCTTGTATGAAGTCAGAATAGTACTTAAGCGTGCAGTGCTCATTATAAGTGTAGCAAAGTTCTTTTAATTCTCTTAAAGGCAGCAAAATCAGAAGCACTTTTTGTAGAATGCCATTTACGCTCAGCTTTTCTCATTTCTTTGATAGCAGCCTTAATATCTTTACTAAACCATTGAACACGTATCCTGTTCACCACAGTCTTGGATTTCAGAGGAGCATGTTGATCTAACAATGGCGACAATGTTGAATTATAGCAGGAAACAAGTTCATCCAGGTCAGTAAAGGTGTTACGACAAAGTAGAGATTCAGCAATATTGGTCTTGAGCATGTCTACATCAACTGATTTGAGGTTCCACTGGGGGACTGATGACATTTGAACACGCGGTTTGACTGAGTTAAGTGAACAGGGGACAGCAGCATGATCAGAAAACAAGGATCCAACGTTGGCTTGTCAAAAACAATTGAGTCAGATCTACGTGTAATAAAGAGATCCAGAATATGGCCAAGCTCGTGGGTTGGGGCGTCAACAAGTTGATCAAGACCCATGGACTCAAGGGTATCCAAGAATGACGCTGCATCGGGATAGCCACAATTATCTACGTGAAGATTGAAATCACCAATGATTAATAATGGCTCAGGAGATAAGGCGACAGACTCCAGGCATAGGGTGAGCATCTCCTCTGAGTGCAATAGTTGATTCTTCGAGATTGAACGTTGCATCTGTGTTGGGATAGTAAGAAACTCTACGACCAAACCATCTTTTCTAGCTGATTTTCATGCTAATTTTCCATGTTATTATCCGACCTTATGTCTCATCAGGGAGTAAATCTTTGATCAAAACTAGTTCTTTTTACTGAGGGAGGGAAAACCGGAGTACACGGAGAAAAACCCGCCTCGAATCAATTGAGAGAACGAACAACCAACTAAAGCCGTATGTGCTACCCTGTCAGAGAATCAAACCCGGGACCGAGAGGTGACAGACCAGCGCTCTTACCGCTTGGCTACCCTTGTTTTCCATCCAACCGCATGCATACGTGCAAACTGATGCAATGATAACAATGACAACAAAAAAATGGTAACTACATATAGGCAGTGTTTTGAAGTTTATAATTCTAATAACGTTATATCAGCCAATCCCGCTTGCATTCATTCATGCTGAAATTAATTAAGCAAGTGGAAGTAAAACGAAAGCAACACTTAATTCTTAACTCTAGGATCTTTATACGTGCACCTAGAATCTACATTCCACCATCCACTGTGATAGCACTCTGCAATCGACTTTTCGTTACCACTGCATCCCACATTGTACATGAGTATTTTTGTTGTTGTCTGTCCTTCAATCCACAAAATTCGATTTACTGCTGCTTTGTAACCAAGCATTCGACAGATCACGTGAGCATCGTTTAGATCCCAGGTATACCTGTAATTGACATAGTCATAACTATTACAGACTGCTCCCCAGTTCCCTTTGTACTGGATTTCCACTTGACCAACATGGCTCATATTAGTTCCCACCAGACGAACTTTAATCGCTTTTTCCTATGAAAGCAATTTTTTTCGGAAAATATGTTGTTCTTTGAATATGTAAATTCGGGTCGACCTAATCATGGACCCTACACGACCATCGTATCAGTGCAGTTATATTGCTGCAGGGGAATTGAACTTGTTAATAACAGAGCCTAGTTTGCTTTTCGTAATACGGTAATATGATTTCATTTAACCCGTAGGGAAAGAATAGCTAAATAGCTATTAAAATAAGATAATTTTTTTACATATAACTGTGATTAATTTCAGCTTACTAAAACTGATAGCATTGTTTAATAGATATCATATCCAAAGAACTGAATAGTTTATAAAGATAAATCGAGCCACTTCCTTTGACTTTAGCTATTTAATAGCTATTAAAATAGATAAAAAATTACATACAACTGAAGTATCTTGACTGTGATTAATTTCAGATTACGAAATCTGTTAGCATTGTTCGATAGATATCTCATGTCCTAAGAACAACAGTTTATTAGGATAAATAGAGCCACTTCCTTTGACTTTAGCTGTATCAGCTGATATTGCCAAGCAATTCAACATGCGACACACCAGCGTATACAGATTTCGTTCATCACCGGGCCAAACGTCATTGCGAATGATATTAAGAGAACAAAGGACCGTCTATGTAAACTGTGAAAATTATACATTTAAATTATAACAGACTACATTTGTGCGTATGATTTTCTTAGGTGCGTGCAGATTGGATAGCTATGTTTCCATCAAAGAACAAAAGCAGTGGCTAACACGAAAATGTGGAAATTAAAAACCTATATATATATATATATTATAAAAACAATAAAAAACGTTTATGACCCTATGCTGTGATATAGGTGGTGTACAGTACTTGATAAAGAAAAAAACCTCGTATTCCTAGAACTAAAAATGCTCACTCAGTAATTTAGTGTCTTTATAATTTATGCCGATTTTCAAAAATCTCTTAACCGTAAGTTCATGTCCGCAAGAACAATTTGTATTTTACGCGATGATTAATAAGCTTCCTTTTCCTGTAGTCTACATCTTCTACTCGTGTTTATGTATCACAGTAGGCATCCCGAGTTTTATTTGGCTAAATAAACGTTTTCAATGCTAATATAAAAGGCAAAACACGTCCATATTGCTTGGTTTTGTTCATATTAACATTACTTTAGCAAAAAGAAAACCGGGCAATTGTTTCTTGTTGTAAATTATTGCCCACGTGAAAGATGTTTACTTCTGCATGCAGAACATACATTCCACCATCCGTTGTGAGGACAGTCACTCTGCAATCGAGTTTTCTTTACCACTGCATCCCACGTCGTACATGAGTATTTTGGTTGTTGTCTCTCCTTCAATGAAGATAATTCGATTCACAGCTGCTTTGTAACCAAGCATTCGACAGATCACGTGAGCATCGTTTAGATCCCAGTAGTATCCACAACAACTACACACTGCTCCCCAGATCCCTTGGTACTGGGTTTCTACTTGACCAACATGGCTTATTAGTTCCCACCAGACGAACTTTAATTGCTTTTTCCTCTGAAAACAGTCACTGCCGGACAATCAAATCGCTTTCATCACATATTGCTTAAAAATTACGTTTAATTCCACATCCATCGAGCGTGAGGTATGTACGGGAAAAATCAAGACGGTCGTTTTTTGCGTTTAGCACTAGTTAAATCTAAAAAAAAGCCGAATGAAAAGTTTGTTTTCTCGGCCATCATGCACCTATTTCTCGTTTATTCTACATCAAGTGCGTTGCGTGTAATGGCCAGTAAAGCACTCATATCAATCTCTAATCCCTAAATAATAAAATGAAAACTCCATTCTTACCACAATCAATCAGTTTGTCGCTTTCTGATTAGTCAAGAACGGTGGTAAATAGAAGTCCATACCAGCAATTTACGTCATCGTTTTCATGGTCAAAATAAGCCTCGTGAGTCCTCGAGATTTTTGATCATCTAAAAGGTAAAAAAGGTTATTTCTTTTAATTTTTACTTCGAAGAGCGTGGAGTGGTTGCCCAATTCTCCCGAGCCAGGGGCTCGTGTTTAAGCTTTCGAAGGTGCGCCCTCTACCCCCCTCTATCCATCAGTGCTCCTTTTTACGGGTATTTAAAGCTAATTAACGCTACACGGAAAGGAAAGAAGTTGAAACAAGGATGTGAAGTCACTGGGATATATGTATACAGGTTATAAAAACACAATGTAATTGTTTTAAAAAAAATATATAGAGATTCTTTTTTGTTGATATTACCAAGCCAGCAAGATATTTATACGAGCACCAAAACTGTATAGTTCCACCATCCGTTGTGAGAACACTCAATCGACTTTTCTTTACCACTGCATCCCACACGATCCATGAGAATCTTTGTTGTC